>CM055122.1:707219629-707604629 GCA_029206835.1 Rana muscosa
CATCTCCTTTCTTTCTTTCTTTCTTTCTTTCTTTCTTTCTTTCTTTCTTTCTTTCTTTCTTTCTTTCTTTCTTTCTTTTTCTTTCTTTCTTTCTTTTTCTTTCTTTCTTTCTTTCTTTCTTTCTTTCTTTCTTTCTTTCTTTCTTTCTTTCTTTCTTTCTTTCTTTCATATCCATGCTGCATGTTGAAAAACCAAAGCTCATTAATTGCAGTGTAACTGTCTGGACCTTAGCATGCATGTTTATTGTCAGACTTATGGGGAATGGTCGGTAGTTTAGCAAACGCTGGTTTGAAAACAAGGCCTCATAGAAAATGAGGCTGCACCTATTGGCCTATAGGAAATTGTTCCACAGTAACGCAACCATTCTTCCTACTCAATACATTATCCAAGTCATAGATGTCAGCAGTCTTGTAAACAGCATCCATTACAGTCGGCTGATTTCTACAGACCTCTGTGTTGTGTGAGCACCAGGGTACAAGAAACGGTCAATGTACTATATACAGATCACTGTCCATTTCAGTAGAGTTTCATCAGGGTGTTTTTTTTACAAAACTAAATAAACTGAGAAGTCATTTATTATCTATCTATCTATCTATCTATCTATCTATCTATCTATCTATCTATCTATCTATCTATCTATCTATCTATCTATCTCTATAATTTCTGTATGTATGTATCTACCTATGAATTTATTATGTATATATCTATTAAGCTGGCCATACATTATACAATTTTTTTATTCAAATTTCTTTAGATTTACCTTTAACTATGTAGTGTAAGGGCCTTCCTGATTGCATACAAATTCAAAGTGTTTAGGTTTGACCTCCGATTATATGGTTTTGTTAAATCTAAAGGAAAATTGTATAATGTATGGCCAACCTAACACAGGAATATCCTATCTATCTATCTATCTATCTATCTATCTATCTATCTATCTATCTATCTATTATTATTGAAACAATTAGTGCAAAAAAACAAATATATGCGCCCTCTTCCTTCTCACACCACCACCGCACCCAGAAAACACTGTAAATATATATAAATATATATACCTCTAGCTGCTACTTAAAAATATATGTATGTAATGTGATTTCAAATGAATCAAAAAGTAGCGCTGTATTCACATAAAATGAATAAACTTAAATATATGTAAAACAAATAATCACCCCGTGAGCAAAGTGACCACTGTTAAATATAAATAATATCACAAGTGTCCATAACAGTCAAAAAAGTGATCAAAATCAAGTCCATAAATGATTGTGTTGATCCAAGTGTTTAAACTTAAAACAAATAATCTTCTTAAAGTGACTTGAAAAAATCTTCCACCACACCATATGTGTTCAGTGCCTCCACTCCCTTAAGAAACGCACTCACCAATAGGTTATGCCTTGCACTCTCATGCTCGGCAATATCGCTTAGTGAACCCCCCCAGGATTATCAAACGAATCCAACGGTGCTCATCAAACAATGGCAATCCACATGTAAGAACAGAAAGTGCTTCCAATAGTGAAATATAGTACAACTATTTATTTAAAACAGCACACGTAATCTTCAATTATTGCACTTACATCCTTCAAGTCAAAAAAAGGCACTTCAACATAAAACTTTCCAAACTCTCCCCTCCACTCCACAGAACTTCAAACCAACTGCACACTTGGTGGCCGGTAAATCCGAACGTTTAAACAACACTGGTGGTTGCCGTGTAGCCACGCCCAGACATGTTTCGTCAATAGGACTTAATCATAGAACCCCAATGATTAAGTCCTATTGACGAAACACGTCTGGGTGTGGCTACACGGCAACCATCAGTGTTGTTTAAACGTTCGGATTTACCGGCTACCAAGTGTGCAGTTGCTTTGAAGTTCTGTGGAGTGGAGAGTGAGCAGAGTGGAGGGTGAGATTCAAAGGTTCACTTTGGGTCCGCCGAGACCGCAATACATCGCGTTACCACCGCAAGCTCCTTGCTTTGGAAAGTGTTATGTTAAAGTGCCTTTTTTTGACTTGAAGGATGTAAGTGCAATAATTGAAGATTACATGTGCTGTTTTAAATAAATAGTTTTACTATATTTCACTATTGGAAGCACTTTCTGTTCTTACATGTGGATTGGCATTGTTTGATGAGCACCGTTGGATTCGTTTGATAACCCTGGGGGTTTTCACTAAGCAATATTGCCGAGCATGAGAGTGCAAGGCATAACCTATTGGTGAGTGCGTTTCTTAAAGGAGTAGTAAAGTTACATGTTTTTTCACCTTAATGCATCCTATGCATTAAGGTGAAAAAACATTCGACAATACCGCCCCCCCCCCCGAGCCCCCGTTTTTCTTACCTGGCCCCTCGAAAGTCCCATGCTCGTCCCCGTCATCCTCTTCGTTTTTCAGCCTGGCCGCCGATTGGCTACACTGGATGGATTGAAAGCAGCGCAGCCATTGGCTGGCGCTGCTGTCAATCACATCCAATGACGCGGCACGCAGGGGGCGGGGCCGAGTGATACAGTCGGCGGCTATGGCCGCCGCTGTATCACGGGAGCGCGCCCGCAATCACTCCACACCATGCGAGCTCACTCGCATTAAGGTGTGGAGTCCTTGCGGGGAGGAGCCAAGACAGCCGCCGAGGGACCCCAGAAGACCAGGATCGGGGCCACTGTGTGCAAAACGAGCTGCACAGTGGAGGTAAGTATAACATGTTTGTTATTTTTAAGCAAAAAAAAGGGAAGCTTTAGTGCTCCTTTAAGGGAGTGGAGGCACTGAACACATAAGGTGTGGTGGAAGATATTTTCAAGTCACTTTAAGAAGATTATTTGTTTTAAGTTTAAACACTTGGATCAACACAATCATTTATGGACTTGATTTTGATCACTTTTTTGAACGTTATGGACACGTGATATTATTTATATTTAACAGTGGTCACTTTGCTCACGGGGTGATTATTTGTTTTACATATATTTAGGTTTATTCATTTTTTGTGAATACAGCGCTACTATTTTATTCATTTGAAATCACATTACATATCTATTATTATTATTATTATTATTATACAGGATTTATATAGCGCCAACAGTTTGTGCTGCGCTTTATAGCATGAGGGCAGACAGTACACTTACAATACAAATCAATACAGAAGGGATCAGAGGGCCCTGCTCGTTAGACCTTACAATCTAAAAGGGAAGGTAATTTCTGTATGTATGTATCTACCTATCAATTTATTATATATATATATTTATTACAAATGTATCTATCTATCTATCTATCTATCTATCTATCTATCTATCTATCTATCTATCTATCTATCTATCTATCTATCTATCTATCTATCTATCTCTATAATTTCTGTATGTATGTGTCTACCTATCAATTTACTATATATATATATATTTATTACGAATGTATGCATCTGTCTGTCTGTCTATCTATCTATCTATCTGTCGAGCTATCGAGCTATCGATCTATGCTATCTATTGCATTATACCAGATATTTACAGAACAGACCTATAATTAGTCTAATTATTCAGAATGCTTGAAAAATAGTCTGTGATATCCACAAGTAGTCAGATTCCATCAATCGTTTTTCCAGTGCAGATTATGAAACAAAGGGGGAAACTTGCTGTAGGTGACACTGGTATTTGGTTTAGGCAGTTTGGTAAATAAGGTCTATTGCTAAAAGTTTCTGACATACAGGGTGAACTGGGTACCCACCAAATTCTAGCCTATTTTTAGCATGGGCTCCTTATAAAACCGGGAATTATTCCTTGCGGGCAGTACCTATTTCTTTTAGTAATATTTGTCATGGATTTCATCCAGTGCCCCACTAATCCTTTCTAGTTACTTTTGCACTTAACCCCATTTGTTTTGGGGGATTTCCATCACATTTGGAAGTATTTCTTGAGCATGGCCTTCCGCAGAAACTCTTTATTTTGGGTACTAATCTCTACTGATTTAAAGGGCAGGCTTCTTCAAACAAAATTTAGCCAACACCAGATGGACTTTTTTTTTTTTTTTTCCCCATGTAGGCCTGGCATAGAACAGGTTAGTAATTGGATCATTGCTCTCGTTAGGTGGTGGGGGAAAAAAAAAATGACAGCTTTATATGAAGGGTTCATTTTAATATAAAACAAAGGCGTTCTGCTTTTGTAACGTGTAATAAAATGTTTCAACAGAAGGAAGGCTCTGTTTACAAAATCCATTTTCCAGAGTCAGACATGCTACTTTGGGCCTTGCATTTACAGCTAAACACACTTAGAACCCTTTGTAGTTCTCAAATAAAGGATCCCATTACTTGATTATGGCTCAGATACCGCTTTGCCTGTAATTAATGACTTTTACCTATTTAGTAAAGAAGGAGGAGAAAGTCGAAATTTCTAGTTCATTGGGTGTCTCCAGAGAGGGAGAGAGAAAGTTGCATTTGGCATGCGTCCAGTTCTGCACAATGTCAACATTGAATATTTGAATTCCCAGACTCTATTTAACAACTTTTTAAATAAATAAACTCATTGTGTGTCTGTGTTTGAAAATTATTTTACCTCTTTAAAAAACTACAGCATCTCATTACAGGTCTCGAAGGCTGTCTTACTTTATAAATAAATACAAACAGAGTAGGGCAAGCATCTGATCTCTGCACAGTATAAGACTAATGTAACACATGGCTCTTCTGGACGGCTCTCTGTGACATGATATCTAATCATAACTAAAAACAAAGCTCGCTTCAGAAAGTCAGTTAAGAATTAATCATTTCTTGGAGGCCCATGTGTTCACTCTTACTTGTGCGGTGTCCTGCATAGGCTCAATCATCTAGAGCTGACCTGGCATAGAAACTTAGGAGACGTTCCACTTGTTTTGCCTTAAAAGGCCATTACTCAAGATGTTCAGCAAGTAATGTGAATGAACAGATGCTCAGTAATATTACATGATAAAGTATCGCCTTGTTAGCAGATCAAGCGACTTGTGAACATCACTAAGCACCATTTGTACCCCCCGATATTTACAAGAGCTACAATAAACTACTTACCGTATATACTAGAGTATAAGCCGACCCGAGTATAAGCTGAGGTACCTACTTTTACCACAAAAAACTGGGAAAACGTATTGACTCGAGTATAAGCCTAGGGGGGGAAATGTGCCCATTGCCACCTCACTGTGACAATTTCCCAACCTTACTGTGCCAATTGCCCAACCTTACTGTGCCCATTGCCATCTCACTGTGCCCATTGCCACCTCACTGTGCCCATTGCCACCTCACGGTGCCCATTGTGACCTCACTGTGCCCATTGCCACCTTACTGTGTCCATTGCAGCCTCCCTGTGCCCGAGTCAGTCAGTACCTGAGAATCTTCTTATTCCGCGGCCGGCATCCATTGTTTAAATGTCGCGGCTTTCTTCTGGTCCCTTCCGTGATAGGCGTTTCCAGCAAACACTGTGTTGAGTGTTGCGCCTATCACGGAGATCCTCTCATTCTCCGACTCCGTTTCCCAGCAGGCACTGTGTTCAATGTTCCACCAATCACGGACGTCGGACAAGAGAACGTCCATGATAGGCGCAACACTCAACACAGTGTTTGCTGGAAACGCCTATCGTGGAAGGGACCAGAAGAAAGCCGCGAGATTTAAACAATGGACGCCGGCCACGGAATAAGAAGATTTTCAGGTATTGACTCGAGTATAAGCTGAGGGGTATACATTCAGCCCTAAAAAAAGGGCTGAAAAACTTGGCTTATACTCGAGTATATACGGTGTATGTTGGAAAAAATATTGTTTATGGCATTCTCATGTCTCTAATTGTCAAATTGAAAGGCGAACTCCAGGAAAAATGCTAAATACAAAGAGGCAATACATATATTAGAGCTGTTTTATCTGCCAAACGACTTATATTTCTGCCCATCCAGTACTTGAGATTTACACAGCTTTGCCACACAGCACAGTCATGCTTGGCAGGGCAGGAGATTAGATTTTTCGTACTTACAGGGCTTGTGCCCCCCAGTCTGTGACTGGACAGTGAAAAGAAAAGCAGCAGGCTGATAAGCTCATCTCTGTGTCACTCTGCTATCTCCTCCTAGCAGCATGTTCCATTTTAGCACATGAACACGGCAGCAAAACTGATTGGCTCCTAGTGCTGCGGCCACCTCCCCTGGTCCAAGCTCTGCTGTACAGGGATTGCAGTGGCTAAAACCAAAACTCTGGTACTTATAGTGCTTGCATTTAAAGACGACATTTTGAATGATGTATTATTGTTTTTTTACACCATACTGTACATAAAAACTCACAGCAATGCATCAAAATCCATGTGCATTGATGTGCATTTAACATTGCATTGCATTATACTGCAGTTTTTTGCATGTTGGCATGCAGTTTCATGTCATCAGTTGTGAAGTGACAGGTTCCTGGAAGGGTCAAAATACTAGCAACAATTTGGATTGTATATCTTTACTTTCAGTTGAAATTTATTGCATTTAAATGCATTCGTGTGCATTGTGTTGCATTAACATTCAGACAGATTGCACATTAACACAACATAGATGTACACAACATTGTAGTGTGAATAAGGCACATAGAAAACCATTGTTTTCTAAGTGCTCTTGCAGTGCCCTGCGCTGATCCAGTGCGGAAAAACACATGGTGTGAATGAGCCGTTATAAATACAGAGATACATTAATTCATGGATGAATTTTATATCTGCCTGGAGTTCCACTTTAAACAGAACAATTGTTGTTTTCTGTATGTGTGTGAGTTCACTGTACTCCCTTTGTATGTGTTGCACAGTAGGCATAAACCAAGGAAAAAAAGCTAATCTCCCATGATGCTGTGGGAACTATTCCTGCTCTGCTTATTAACATGTTCCTGATTATGAATTAGAACTCTTTGAGCAGACCACTCTGGGCTGGGGTGATAGCTCGATAAAGGAGGCACCCACTGTTGACACGTCAGGGGTGGGCACAACTAGGGCCGAATCTGCCTTGAGGAAAAGCTGAGGCACTGAACCACCACCTGACCTGTAAGAACTTATTCACACCAAAATGCATTGCTGTGAAATGCATTTGAGATGCTTTGCATTTTATTTATACTTGACAACTTACAAAAAAAAACATTACTTTTGCAGACAGTCCAATTGTATTCAGTGTGCTACTGGCTTTGTGTTTGAGTAGTCATTAGTGACCTCCTTGAAAAAGGTTAGTTGTCTTACTATCATGCTGACTTTCTAACTTCTATACTTTCATTGTCCCTGGCCCAGAAAACACATTCAGATATGAGAAGTCAGAAGAAAGTCAACAGGACAGCCAAGCAACTAGCTTCAGGAGAGGTTGGCATTGGAAGCATTGGAAGCCTATGTGTTTCTTTCTTTAAACCAGGGGTCTCAAACTGGCGGCCCTCCAGCTGTTGTGGAACTACAAGTCCCATCATCCCTCTGCCTGAGGGAGTCATGCTTGTAACTGTCAGCTTTGCAATGCCTCATGGGACTTGTAGTTTCGCAACAGTTGGAGGGCCGCCAGTTTGAGACCCCTGCTTTAAACAATGCGTTGAGTCTTTTCTATGCAAATTAAACCCACAGGAATTAACTAAAGTTAGAACATTGAGAATTATTTTCTGCATTTCTGCAATGTGCAATACCACTGACTTTATCACTGATATGTTTAACCAATAGACTGTAATGGTAAAGGGCCAAAGTAACTTGTATATTTGAAGTATGCTGCAGCCTGCCAACAAATAATAAAGCTGGTATACAGAGTCATTTACACTGGCCTAGTAATCATGTTCATGTCTATCAATTATTGCCAATAGCCATTTCTATACTGTATGCGCTTCTTAATCTGGCTGGTTGCATAAAACAGTTTTTTGGGAAACAAAACTTTCTTCTTCAGAACATCACTGCTATATGTTAAGAATATAACCATACATTGAACTTATATATTGATTTGTAAGTAAATATTATTGATCTGTACGTAAGTATTATTCTGTAATATGGACTTTGCCCTCCTTGCTGTGCATATGCTGAAGCGGCATTGAATATTTACTATTGCATGAATTATTTTATTGTAGTGTGGCAGTGAGTTGCCATTTATGTGTCTTTTTGGTGAAGCAAATATATTTTCTCTTTATTGTTTACTCGCTGTAGCAGCAGACGATTGAACATATTTGGGACTAGGGATGGAGATACCATTTGTGCAGCAGCACAAGGGCCCTTTGGTCCTTAGGGGCCCATTTATACTAGCTGTGGATTGGATGGGTGTTTGGCCCCCCTCCTGGTTTTACATAGATCTAAACATTGCCCACTTCTATCACAGGTGGGGGGGGCATTCATCATGATACTGTAAACATTCTCCTGGTTTGAAATATCCAATAGTGTTGGTCGATATGCATCTCCTTCACTTTCTACCTGACCAACATTAAGACATCCAGAATACTTCTCCTATTGACATTATTTAGACTGGACTTTATTGGAGCATTTTCTGTCTGACCCCAGTTGCGTATTATAAACCCTCAAAGTTCAATGGCTACCTCGTCTGCATCTATCTACCTATCTACAGTATCTATCTATCTATCTATCTATCTATCTATCTATCTATCTATCTATCTATCTATCTATCTATCTATCTATCTATCTATCTATCTATCTTGCACAAGGACCCTTTGTTGACTTTGTCTGCCATTGTGTAGGACTGTAAAGACAGAAAGGGTACACTAACTATCATGCTAATGAGTTGTATGAATAAAGCTGTACCCCTAGTCGCCTGATTGTCTTTTGTTAGTCATGCAGACAAAACTCGGTTCTTTAGATTCTTCTTCACATAACTGGGTATTAAAAGGTAATGCAGATGCTTTACCACATTAGCATTTACTGTTACTTTAGATAATCAACCCAAATGAACAGTGCTAGAGCACTATGTCCAATTCGGGTGATATACATTATGAACCTATGCATATTGCAATATATTATTGATTAGTATTCACACACAATTACAGTCAATTTTATTGTATCTTATGGTTTTAATGCAAATTATTAATATTGCATTATTTCCATTTTAAAGTAAGCTGCTTTGTACTGTTAAGCCCTATACACACGATCAGATTTCCTATGGATTCTAATCCGATGGATTTTTCCATCGGAAATCCGATGAAGCTGACTTCCATCAGTCTTGCCTACCCACCATCAGTCAAAAATCCGACCGTCCAAAACGCTGTGACGTAAAACACTCCGACAAGCCGAGAAAAATGAAGTTCAATGCTTCTGAGCATGCGTCGACTTGATTCTGAGCATGCGTGGGTTTTTTCTCCAATGGAGTTCCACACAGACGATCGGAATTTGCTATCGTTTTTTTTTCCATCGGATAAATTTAAAACATGTTCTATTTTTTCTCACCGATGGAAAAAAGACAGATGGGGCCCATACACGAACGGTTTGTTCGATGAGAAAAGTCCATCGGACTGTTTTCATCGGTAAAACCGATCGTGTGTACAGGGCTATAGTGTTTCATAGAAGCCATTATTCTGAAACTTTATCAGATCTCACTGCACATAAGGTACCATAAGAATTAAAATTATTTTTCTATACTATTGGAATTGACCATACAACTGAAATAATTGTGCAAAGATGTAATCCTATGCAAAACATCTTGTTGCCCTTTTTTCTTATCATTAATAATGAGTTTGTTTTCATTTGTATAAAGCATGTAAATCAGCTATGTTTTTACCTGGACAATTTGATAGCTCATACTTGGCTTGGTCTAATTTTTACAATAAATATTACTGTGAATTGAGTTAACATTCATTAACAGCTTTTATCGAATTAGGAATATATATAAAAAATAATATAATTTAAAAAATATTACATATTTGCAGTTACCGGTAAATCTTTTTTTCCATCCTGATGATAATGCAATTATGGGATGCCATGGTGTTTGTGGACTGGGAGTCCCAACATTTCACCACACTGCATTGTGAGGTTAGTGATTGTGACCTGACACCTACGGTAACTTAGTGGTTCAATGAAGATTACATTTTTGGCACATCCAGCCTCAAAGCCCCTGTGTGGCTCTGTTCATTAAATTCTAAGTATTTGCACTACTATCTATTGTTTTTTTTAGGTTACACTTTCAATGGCATTCAATATAGTAATAAAACGTCTACAACTGCATAAATTATATTTATTTAACTTGTGAGTTGAAAAAAAAATTTGAAAGTATTCAGTGTCTTTAATTTTTTTAATATTTATTGGAGCAATTTCCTTTGTTTATTATAAAGTGCAAAAAGGGGTATTCTCCAACTTGACTCTGAAGAAAGACGATTTGTAAGTAATGCCGTGTGCACACGATCGGTTTTACCGATGAAAACAGTCCAATGGACTTTTCTCATCGGACAAACCGATCGTGTATGGGCCCCATCGGTCTTTTTTCCATCGGTGAGAAAAAATAGAACATGTTTTAAATTTATCCGATGGGAAAAAAAACGATAGCAAATTCCGATCGTCTGTGTGGAACTCCATCGGACAAAAAAACCCACGCATGCTCAGAATCAAGTCGACGCATGCTCAGAAGCATTGAACTTAATTTTTCTCGGGTTGTCGGAGTGTTTTATCTCACGGCGTTTGGGACAGTCGGATTTTTGACTGATGGTGTGTAGGCAAGACTGATGGAAGTCATCTTCATCGGATTTCCGATGGAAAAATCCATCGGATTAGAATCCATAGGAAATCCGATCGTGTGTACAGGGCTTATGTGTGCTTCAATAGGTCCAAAAGAAATAAGGTGAACTATGTTGAAGGACATTAACCTGGCACCAAAACTGTAGGGCAACCATGAAGAGCAAGGTACAGGCAATAAAAACTCATGTTTCATTAGCATAGGGTAGCAAGAAAGGCAATCACCAATATAATGCTTTGTGACATAATTGAGCTCTTTTAGTTGTAGACAGTACCAATATGCTTTTAGTTGTTGTTTCTAGGGGTGGAGGTAGAGTTTTAGACTGTCCGGTCTTTTAGCTGATATCTGTAACATTTCTTCCCGGAGACCCCCCATGCTGGTAACAAGTGATTGGAACAGACGTTTAAGGCCTTCAGGAGGGTGATGACTAAAAGACAGTGGTAATACCTGGGGACCATGCATGTGTTTTGTGTGGCTTTCCATACTGATGTGTTTATCCTGTCATGACAAAGCTCAGAAGGCTAATTATGTCTGCTGGTTATGTTTCATAGATTATGCCATCAAGGATACATACAAAATAGTCATCTCAGGGTCCCAGTTGACAACAAGACAAGTGTAGTTACTGTTGAGGGATACCAGAACAAAGTGTTGGTGTCAGTTGCACAATGCAGTCTGCTTGCAATTATTTTGACTTAATTAGATGTTCTGCTGTCTTTTGTGTCGTTTTTGTACATGCCAGAAGTAATCCATTTCTTTGTATTTATGATTGTCTAAGTGTTTTTATCTATATTCAGTTTATACTAAATTTCTTTATGGAACTGTTTATGACATATTTGAACAAATTGATAAGGGGCATTGAAGACCTTAAGTATGAGGAAAGATTACTTGAACTGATTGTATTTATCTTTGATAAGAGTAAAATTATAGGTATATTGTCATCTTGTATAAATATATAAATGTCTCAATCGGGTGGGGGGAAGTGAGGTTGTCATTTTGCCCATTCAGGGAGCAAAAAAAGCGCAACAGTACAATTTTTTTTCAAAAGTGCATATATAAATGCTAAGAAAACTAAAGTGTCAAAGTGCTTAAAATTACATAAACGCAAAAATAAAAAGTTCAAGTAATCAGGTGTCCAACCAAGGATGTTTCCAAGATGAATTCAGCTACAGTAAGTGCTTCTTAGTGCAATGATTATGCCACAAGTATATGCAAGTGTGCTAGTTCCACCACCACAATGCACTCACCGGAACAATGGAAAGAATCAACCTGATAAAGTTATGCCATCACATGAGACTTCCTTCCTGATCCCCGTAACAGATTTCTCTATACCAATCAGACACGTCCCGGCAGCTCGTCCTGTATGGGCTGGAGGACGTACCTGTACGTCTTCTGGGAACTGTGCTTTTGTGTGCGCCTGTACATGCACAGTTCTGTGATGACATTGTGGTAGAACACAGTAGATCACAGGCAAAAGGTAGAGAGCCAGTTAGAGTGGCTCTGTACCATGTGATTGCTGTGACTAATCACAGCATCACAAATTGTAAACACAGGCTGCAGTTTGCAGCGGTGTCTCACTTACTGGCCGGTGATCAAGAAGCACTGTTTGCTCTCACACATCAATCAAAAGCACCCTTCAATCCAATACAGTGTCAATAGCATAAAAAACCCAGCACATGATGTCTTTTACCACTCTCCTGTATATGTCATCCCTATCCTGTCTTTTATCTGACATTTATATTACCCGTCACCTACCTTATCCTGCACATATGTACATTAACCCCCTTGTCTTAATCCTCACATTGTATACAACCTGTACATTAAAGACAATGTATCTAGTGGACCATAACCATGTTTTAAACACCTCAATACCAGCTTTGTTTCTATAAAATTTTAGTAAAAAAAATCAGATCACCTTGGCACATCTATAATTTCAGGTTTTTTTGTACTGTCCTGGCATTTTTATTTGCTATGTTTTAAAACAAAATAATTTTTTTTCTTCAAAAGTTTTGGTATATTTTTCTTTATATAGAAAAAAATAAAAACCTTGGTACCACCAAAAGAAAGCTCTATTTGTCTGGAAAAAAATATATATAAAGTTAATTTGGGCACAGTATTGCATTACAGAGTAATTGTCAGTCACAGTATCACAGTGCTAAAAACTGAAAAATGCCCTGATAATGCAAGGGGTGAAACAAGCTGATACTGAGGTGGTTAAAGTGTATAATAAGCCTAAAACATTTTTCTAGTTTTGGATAGATTGCGGAAGGATTAGAACTCCTACTGTGTTGCCAAGAGCTGGATCACCTGCTGGTGGCCCTGTGGTTACCAGAGCTCAAGGGCGCACTTCTGGTTGCCTCCAGCGGGTGTCTCCCAGTAGCCAGCATCCCAATAATTAAGTTCCACCTGATGCTGGCTGGGAAGGTATATAACACCTCCCTTGATTTGCATCAGTGCTTCAGTGTTTTGCCTGTTATCCATATACCAGCTCACTGATTATCCTGATCCCTGCCTTAAGCCTGGTACACACTAGTAGTTTTTTTTCCCGTTAAACCCAGCAGGTCTGAATGAAAAAAAACTGACAGCTCCGGAGGAGTAACTGTACTAACAATGCAATGTTAGTACAGCGATCTTCCCTGCTGTTGTGTTCTGAGAGGGGGACAGCCCACCCGCCAGAACACTCCGGTCAGGGCTCTCAGCCATTGGCAGAGAACGATGATCAAGAGCTGAGTGGTAGACCTTTTTCGGTCATGCCCCATCGACAGAAGCCAGCCAAATGGCCAGCTTCTGTTGGACCGGCTGCAGTACACACGGGCAAAATGTCAGCTGGTTTCTATTGATCCGGCTGATGCAGCCCGACATTCGGCCCGTATGTACTAAGCTTTATCCTGTACTATACATCTAGAACCCTGTATCCTGTTACCCCATCTCTGTTTCCCTTTTCCCAGTCTCAGTCCTGGATATGCCCTGTTTATGTCAGCTTCCCTCTATTTGTATATCATGTATTATTGGTTTGGTTTTGCTTTACTTTCACGTTTATTTTTCACATTTGCTTTGCTTATGGTTCGTTGGTGTTGGATAGGTTTTGTGTGCATTAAAGTTGTTGTAAACCTCAGACATGAAATAGGAACAAAGCATATCCCTCTATAGAGTGTACTTGTCCTAGCTCAGAGCACTAAGTGTAATTTCTGTCTGCTGCATTGTACCTCCGCTATCTGCATGAATCACTTCTGACAAATTTTCCTGAGACCAAGAGAAAAAAGGCAACAGGGGAGGGATCTCAAGCTGATTGACAGCCTTAGCTCTGTTCCTGTGTGCTATGTGAAGGGGGGTGTGTCCCTTCCCTCCAATAAGCTCTCAGAGCTCTCCTTACTGAGCTCTGAGAGTTATAACGTCAGTTCTCCGCCCCCTGCTTTTCACAGCTATGAGATCCTGTGAATTCTGGACTTTGAATGGCTGTAGAGAAGAGAAGACTGCAGATTAACAGGTACACCGTATGTAGGAGGATTTGTTTAATCTCTGTGTATTTCCAGATGTCATTCACTTCACTGGGTATTTGTAAGGATTTACAACCACTTTAATAAACCTTATTTTAATCATACTCTGTCTGATTCCAGTTTCATAAGTACAGCTATAGTGAACTGGTCATCCCTGCTGCTGCTGGATAATTGCACTCTGTATCCCTTACATGTGTTTTTAATGCAGTCCAGGGCTTTGTTAGAAATAATATGGTCCATAAATTGACAGGCAACTAGCTATTTCAGAATGGCAGTCTACATATTTCTCTTGTGTACTTTAAAACTATATTGTGTGTTTAAAATTCTGTTTTTGGTGTGATAGTTAATTTTTTGTGATAGCTATTTTTTTTCAGTTTAGTCATTTACTTGTTTTGGCTATCAGAACTATCACACAGTTTCGCCATCTGTAGTTCAGCCAGAAGTAGTATATCCCACTCTAGTTCAAAAGAACTTCCTGCAAAGCAGCTTCACTTGATACCTATGATAACTGTGGAGGAAGTGAAGATGAATTCTAGCTTACTTTCTATACCCAAGACTCAATATTCTGTTTGAAAATGTTTTCTTTATGTTTTTTACTACTGCTTATTCCTTGGTATTTAAAAAATAAAGGGTAATTATTTTTCTACTAGTTGGAAAGGATGTGTCAGCTGATAACTATATCCCACAGAGTATGACATATTAAAAAATTAGTGTCCAAACTTCTGAAAGGGCCCTTGCATAAAAAACACTCTTGGTTCTCTATCAGACACTGTAGACACACCTCTTCCATTCTGGGGTCCTGGATGGCTGAGTTCCAGTTGCTCTGAGAGCTTGCTGTGCATATAAAGTCTTCCATTGCCCGAGACCTAACCTTTCCAAGATTCATAACTTGTGTCAGTGTTTTGCTCTCATCTATTTAGGTTACTTTGCATTATAAGCAAGGAAGCTCAGACCTCTGCAGTGTATTAATGTGCTTTTACTACACAAAAATGCTGGACATGCAAATTGCTACAATTATAGGAAAAACATTACAAGACTAGTACGTATACATACAACAAACAAAATGCTACCTACTTCGTAGCAAATAAGAAGAAACTTTGGACTGTAAACAGTAGAAATACACTTAAAAGTTACTTAACTCAGGTTATAGTGGTTTCACAATCTCCGTAGGCAACGAGGACCCAGACTTACTCTATAAGCTGTTGCAGGAGGTTGGGCGAAAGCATTTTCAGATGAAGTCTCCTCTCCTTCTGTCAGGGATCTTCCTTGATGTTAAGTCATCTTAGAGTCCTCTTGTCAGCTTATGCCTGATGACCTTTTATTTGGATAATTTACCATCCCCATATGGGTGTGGTCCCTTTTAAAATACTGAGTTTCAATGCGTGAAACATTCTCCAATTCGCCCACTAGATGGCACATGCAATAGGTCATATATGTCAGAAGGCCAAGCTATTGTTTGACCATGGTTACAGAACAATAGACTGATCCAACTGTCAACTGAAATACAACAAATGTTTTCTTTTACAAAAAAAGTTTATTGTCATACAAATCAACAGTACAAGTTTGCAATAGAGTGTTATAGCATACAATATACAAAGTAGATCTGGACTCGAAAGCCCTCACCAACAGAAAGGAAGCATGAGCCGTGATCTTATGCTATATTCAGATAAAAGGGGAAATGAAAAAATCCTTAGGACCCGATGGTCCAGAACCCGGGCCATGCCCGGATGTCTATAAACATGTAGAATGAGTGTACAATACACAACAATAAAACCTGAAGGTTAGCATCCTCTAGAAAGGATAGAACGGGTTAACAGCAAAGTAAGAGCCTAAGAAAGAATGGAAAAAAGAGAGAAAAAAAAAGGAGGGAAAAAAAGGGAGGCAGGACAAGAAGAGGAGGAGAAAGTGAAGAGGGAGAAAAAGAAGAGGGAAGTAGGAGGTCCACGGGGTGCGCGCAAAGGGGGTCCTATAGTGATAGCAATGCAGCGTCAAACCTAGAAGGGTGGTAGTATGTGATCCAAGGTTGCCAGACTCTAAGAAACTTGTCATGCGCATCAGAAAGAATAGCAGTTAGTTTCTCGTTGACCATGACATCGTTCAGGCGGTTTTTGACCGCCTCAAAGCTGAGTGCAGGGGTTTTCCATGCTTTCACAATTGTCAACCTAGTTGCAGTAAAAAGATGCTGGGCTAGTTGCCTTTCTGGACACAGTAGTTCCACGATGGGCTTACCAAGGAGAGCTACATAAGGGTCTCTTTTGATATTAATCTGAAATAGATTGCAGAGGAGAGTGAATACCCTAATCCACAGTCTGCACGCCCGCGGGCATGACCACCAAATATGTGCCATGGAACCTTCCTGGGAACACCCCCTAAAACAAAGTGGAGAATAATTTGGAATAAAGCAAGCCAATCTTGCCGGTGTGTAATACCACCTATACAATACTTTATAGGCATTTTCCAAAATTAACACATTATGCGAGCATTTGGACAGTGTTAGTGTCATCGCCTGCCAGTCCTCAGGGTCCAACTGCCTCCCCAACTCTTTCTCCCATTGAAGGTGGTAAGGCCTCAATAGGGGTCTCTTTGTAGATATCACAGCCGAATATATCAGTGAACAACAAATGTTTTCTATGTTACCTATGTATCCAGTGGCATTTGTTTGAGAAGTATCCGCTCAAACACTCCAAGAAAACATGATGTCTGCCTCCAAGACAGACTACTAAACAGATTCTTCCATGTAGAGTAAATGCTGAATAAAAATCATAAAACAGACTTATATATATATTTATATCAAATGCAACACAGTCAGCTGCATGACTATTTCCAGTAAGGTCCCAGTGCCAGTTGACCAACCACTATAGCCATATCTCTTGACAAGATTTTCTGTCCTTTCCCTGTGGCACAGGAGCATTAGTAATTTAGGACCCTCTCTGAATGTCCCATGTTTTCCTTTATGTTGGCCTCTGGTGCCCTGTGCAGTCCCAATTTCAGTGGATGTTTGTACTGGTAACAGTGGTAGTTGTACAGGGAACAAGGAAAATGAAAGTAATCTCTCTGTAATTCTTTTTGGACATGCATTTGCCTATGTCATTCCATCACAAAATCTTCTCCAAGAAAATACACAAAGTTCACCCCATTCTACCCTTGTTTAATTATGACTGACATGTCAATAATACTTCCCTAATGTAATTTTATGTCTGAATTGATAGCAGCTTTTGGAAACCAATAAAATAAAGAACATTGTGAGATTAAAGAAGCTTCCCAAAATAGAAATTTCTAGTTTATATAACAAGATCTTTGATTTCACAAACGGGTTCCTTGCTTTGGATCTCACGAGCAACAACTGGTTCTAATATTGAAGGTATCAATAAGTAGTTGTACCAGATGTACATACTTGGTAATTTAAGTTGTGATGGGACTGACATTATTTTGGAGAACTTTGCTACAACTTCCTTGTACAGGGGAACTTAACTTGCTATAATTCTGTTTATTAAATATAGCACACAGAGGCGCATCTGATTCAGACTGACAAAAAACTCATGTATTTTAGCTTACTGACACTTGGTAAGGAGAGGTTAGACATAACTGAGCAAAATTACCATACTCAAAGCTCAGCTCCAGCCAAAACGTTGTTTTAGTTTTTAAATTCTGTTCTTGTGCCAATGTGGGAAGATCTTTATGGCAGATTTACCTCTGTCCCCATACAGTCCATTTCCCTTCTCTTATTGTTCAGTTCGGCACCCGTTACATGGACAACAAGGATCCTTGCGCACCATACTTCACATAAAAATGCACTGAAAATGCATGTGCAGTAACTTTTTTGCATTTTTATGCGTATTGCCTTACATTTCTATGTATGCATTAATATGTATTGTGGTTTGAACTAAGCAAATAGAAAGCCATTGTTTTCAATGTGCCCTTGCAATGATATGCGTTCATCCAGTGCAGAAAAAGGTCACTGGATGTGTTGTGAACGATGTGTTGGGACAGCAAAAAAATCCCGACAAAGGTTATAAATCTTTCTTATTTTACTAGAAAGTTTGTTTTATTTCTATTTGTGTCTCCAGAAATTTTATTTTGTGTTTAATATCCATCAAAGAGGCAGGAAATTTAGAGATTTTCCCTCACTTCCTGTTCTGTGTGACAAATAGACAGGAAGTTAGGTAAAATCTCTCCAATGGATATGCACACAGCAATGAAAACCTAATGGAGGTTATAACCCTTCGCTGCTCTTTCCAAACTGAAAAAAAATATAATTTTTGACTGGTGTTTTCCTCAAGTTAGCACAACTGTATATTGGTGTGATTTTTCAATAAGTCACACAAAAACACTAATAATTGAGACAAATAAAAGGCAGAAAAAGGGATATTAGACGTCTAATCTTTCAAACTCTAATCAAATTCTGAAACAAAATAATCCTTTTGCTTTTATATGTATAATGGCTGGTAACCAGTAAATCATAAATTTCCCTAAAAAAATTATATGCCGATGTTTCTCATCCTTGGAGCACCTGAATGTTAGCTGCTCATGTCTTGCCAGAGCTCATATAGCAAGCAAAAGTTAAACAAATTTCTACGAAACTGGCTGCTAATTATGATAACATAAGACACCTATAGCTAGGATCAGACATACAGCTCCCAGAGTTAGGGGCCCATTTATACTGGATGTGGATTGGGGGGGGGGGGGTGCTGGGTCCTTCTCTCTATTTCACATAGGCATTAAGCACACCAAGAACAGGTAAGAAGTGGAAATATTTTTTTATGCTGCTCTGACCATGCTCCTGGTTTGTAATATCCAAGTGATGTTTGACAGTGAGCATACCATTCATTTCCTATATAACCAGCACTGAGACACGGAGAATTTGTCCCCCATTTCCTCTTGACATCATTTGGCCTGGAAGTTATGTGGAATTTTTCTGTCTAACCCCAAATGCATACTATGTACCATAAGAGAATTCAGTGTATCGCAAAGGCTACCCTAAGGACCTTTTTTGAGGGGCATTGGATTTGTGTTGATGCATCAGCTTGAGATCAGTTTGAGATGGTTCTAAGGTCATTCATAATTAATTGACAGGTGCATTTGATCTGCAGTTAACTTCCCTCTGACCTGGATTTCATCTACTTATAGCAGGTTTTGCATTCCAATAGAGTTATCAAGCCTATTACAAATTGGCCGAATGTTGGGTGACATTGGCCCGGTTCAATAGAAACCAGCTGACATTAGGCCCCATGTGTATGGCAGCTGGTCCGGCAGAAGCTGGCTGTTCGGCCGGCTTCTGTCGAAGGGTCATGATTGAAAACGGTCTGCCTTATATGCAAACCCCGTTTGCAGCAACCAAAAACTTGTCAACATAGATCCTTAATCTGATGTCACATCGGAGAGCCTTGTGAAATTTTTCCCTCACTGGCCCCAAAGGCAGAACCAGTGAGGACCAGAGCTTAAAGACTGAGCCATGTTAGGACCTGGTCAGGAGGACTGAGTCACTGGACCCCAGCCATTTGAGGACAGCAGACCAACAAGTGATCTGGACCAGTTTCCTGTGAACCAGGAGGGGTGAGCCGAATCATCTCTGCTTATTTCAACACTGACACAGTTAAAGCGGAGGTCCCACGAAAAAAAAATATTAAAAGCCAGCAGCTACAAATACTGCAGCTGCTGACTTTTAATAAATGGTCACTTACATGTCCAGAGTGCCTGCGATGTCAGCAGCCGAAGCCGAGCTATCGCTCGTCTCTCGGCTGCCCCCGCCGCCATCCTCGGTGAGGGAATTAGGAACTGCCCGCTTCACTGCCCGGTTCCCTACTGTGCATGCGCGAGTAGCGTGGCGCTTCCTCACTGGTCCCCGCTGTCTCCTGGAACCAGTGTGTTTCCCAGAAGACAGCGGGGGGTGACACGAAGGGGCGTGACTCCCGCGAGAGTCTATGCCCGGAAGTGGGTGCAAATACCTGTATTAGACAGGTATCTGCACCCCCCTCTCCCCTGAAAGGTGCCAAATGTGACACTGGAGGAGGGGAGGGTTCCGAAAAGCGGAGGTTCACTTTTTGTGTGGACTTCCGCTTTAATGCAATAGAGACTGCTCCTTGTTTAGCATACAATCAGCCATCCATTAATCGGACCTGATTGGACAGTCCCTTCACCACTATGGACAGGGGGTGTAAATGGACTTGTGTCCACCCGCCCCGTCAGCTATTAGATGCTAGAGGGGAGGGGGGATTTCTCCAGCAGCCCCTCTTAAAGACTGTCTACTGTTGGAAAGCTAAGTATACCTGTGTGTCATGTTACTGGAGGAGGTAAAGTTTACCCTGCCCTGTGTCATTAAAAATGGGGGGATTGTCCCTTGAGTGTATATTTCTTTGTGCCTGTGTTTGAATATACAGTCTTATGCTCCACCCTACACTGATGCCTCTACAAGTGACTGGGTGGGCTAAGGGATCTTGGATCGTGCTGGTACAGAGCAAGGGAAGCTTATACGG
The DNA here is from genome assembly GCA_029206835.1 of Rana muscosa. Classification (NCBI taxonomy): domain Eukaryota; kingdom Metazoa; phylum Chordata; class Amphibia; order Anura; family Ranidae; genus Rana; species Rana muscosa. Next base: position 707,240,220 of record CM055122.1, read on the forward strand.
CCGACGTACTGCTCTTGAGTATGGGGTCCATCACACACCTGCTCTGCTCTGATCAGCAGGGGATCTGTGGGCAGATTCCCTGCTGATCAAACGGAGTCTGCCCCATATGAAAAATCCTTACTGTGACTCCATGTCTGATTGATAGGTCTTCAGCACATTGTTCCAGAAGGCCTATATGTTCAATGAGAAACTGTAATATTGATCTCTTTTTTTGTTTGGATAGCAAAGTTTCTTAACACACCTCTCATGCAGGATGCATTGGTGCAATCTTTTTCCTATTGTATATGCAAGCAACTTTTGCAAAAGTTACCTGAACACCTTGCAATGAGATTTTGGGGTCCTTTGAGACTTCTTTTAGCATTAAACGGTCAGCTCTTGGGTTAAATTTACTAGGCTGGCCATTTCTGGATAAATTAGCAGTTATTTGTAATCTATACCACTTGTAGATTATTTTCCTTACAGTGAAAGTATTGATTTCAAATAATTTTGCAATATTTGTAAATCCCTTACTAGACTCATAGGCATCCACAGTCTTTCCAAAAGCCTCATAGAGCATAGGGATAATTTTTTGATTGTGGCATGATGACACCACACATGTCAGAGCACAGAGAACACCATACCCTAGATGTCTGAGGATTAAATAAAGCCTCTTACACACGATCGGACTTCAAACAAACTTTTCAGTGGATTTTTGTTTGAAGGGCGTTGGCCCGGAACGCCCATAACATACACACGGCAGGACTTTTTCTGAAAACTTTCCCAAAATCATGTGGTTTTTCTGCTCTTTTCTGCTCTTTACCGCCAACCTTTGGTCAACTTCTGCTATTGTTGGTTGATTTTAACCACTTAAGCCCCGGACCATTTGGTAGCTAGAGGACCAGAGGTGATTTCAGAATTTTGCACTGCGCTGCTTTAACTGTAAATTGTGCGGACATGCAATGTTGTACCCAAACAAAATTTGCGTCCTTTTCTTCCCACAAATAGAGCTTTCTTTTAATGGTATTTGATTGCCTCTGCGATTTTTATTTTTTGCGATAAAAACGGAAAAAGACCGAAAATTTTGAAAAAAAATGATATTTTCTTCTTTTTGTTATAAGAAAAATCGAATAAACTCAATTTTAGTCATACATTTAGGCCAAAATGTATTCAGCCACATTTTTTTAGTAAAAAAATGTCAATAAGCGTATATTTATTGGTTTGCGCAAAAGTTATAGCGTTTACAAACTAGGGTACATTTTCTGGAATTTACACAGCTTTAAATTTATGACTGCCTATCTCATTCCTTGAGGTGCTAAAATGGCAGGGCAGTACAAAACCCCCCCAAATGACCCCATTTTGGAAAGTAGACACCCCAAGGAAATTGCTGAGAGGCATGTTGAGCCCATTGAATATTTTTTTTTTGTCCCAAGTGATTAAATAATGACAAAAAAAAATAAAAAATTACAAAAAGTTGTCACTAAATGATATATTGCTCACACATGCCATGGTTATATGTGGAATTGCACCCCAAAATACATTCTGCTGCTTCTCCTGAGTACGGGGATACCACATGTGTGGGACTTTTTGGGAGCCTAGCCACGTACGGGACCCCAGAAACCAAGCACCGCCTTCAGGATTTCTAAGGGCGCAAATTTTTGATTTCACTCCTCACTACCTATCACAGTTTCGAAGGCCATAAAATGCCAAAATAGCACAAAACCCCCCAAAATGACCCCATTTTGGAAAGTAGACACCCCAAGCTATTTACTGAGAGGCATGTTCAGTCCATGGAATATTTTATATTTTGCCACAAGTTGCGGGAATATGACAAACTTTTTTTTTTTGCACAAAGTTGTCACTAAATGATATATTGCTCACACATGCCATGGGCATATGTGAAATTACACCCCAAAATACATTCTGCTGCTTCTCCTGAGTACGGAGATACCACATGTGTGGGACTTTTTGGGAGCCTAGCCGCGTACGGGACCCCAAAAACCAAGCACCGCCTTCAAGGTTTCTAAGGACATACATTTTTGATTTCACTCCTCACTACCTATCACTACCTATCACAGTTTTGAAGGCCATAAAATGCCAAGATGGCACAAACCCCCCCAAATGACCCCATTTTGGAAAGTAGACACCCCAAGCTATTTGCTGAGAGGCATGTTGAGCCCATTGAATATTTTTTTTTTTTGTCCCAAATGATTGAATAATGACAAAAAGAAAAAAAAAATGTACAAAAAGTTGTCACTAAATGATATATTGCTCAAACATGCCATGGTTATATGTGGAATTGCACCCCAAAATACATTCTGCTGCTTCTCCTGAGTACGGGGATACCACATGTGTGGGACTTTTTGGGAGCCTAGCCGCGTACGGGGCCCCAAAAACCAAGCACCGCCTTCAGGATTTCTAAGGGCGTAAATTTTTGATTTCACTCCTCACTACCTATCACAGTTTTGAAGGCCATAAAATGCCAAAATAGCACAAAACCCCCCCAAATGACCCCATTTTGGAAAGTAAACACCCCAAGCTATTTACTGAGAGGCATGTTCAGTCCATGGAATATTTTATATTTTGCCACAAGTTGCGGGAATATGACAAACTTTTTTTTTTTTGCATAAAGTAGTCACTAAATGATATATTGCTCACACATGCCATGGGCATATGTGAAATTACACCCCAAAATACATTCTGCTGCTTCTCCTGAGTACGGGGATACCACATGTGTGGGACTTTTTGGGAGCCTAGCCGCGTACGGGACCCCAAAAACCAAGCACCGCCTTCAAGGTTTCTAAGGGCATACATTTTTGATTTCACTCCTCACTACCTATCACTACCTATCACAGTTTTGAAGGCCATAAAATGCCAAGATGGCACAAACCCCCCCAAATGACCCCATTTTGGAAAGTAGACACCCCAAGCTATTTGCTGAGAGGCATGTTGAGCCCATTGAATATTTTTTTTTGTCCCAAATGATTGAATAATGACAAAAAGAAAAAAAAATGTACAAAAAGTTGTCACTAAATGATATATTGCTCAAACATGCCATGGTTATATGTGGAATTGCACCCCAAAATACATTCTGCTGCTTCTCCTGAGTACGGGGATACCACATGTGTGGGACTTTTTGGGAGCCTAGCCGCGTACGGGGCCCCAAAAACCAAGCACCGCCTTCAGGATTTCTAAGGGCGTAAATTTTTGATTTCACTCCTCACTACCTATCACAGTTTTGAAGGCCATAAAATGCCAAAATAGCACAAAACCCCCCCAAATGACCCCATTTTGGAAAGTAAACACCCCAAGCTATTTACTGAGAGGCATGTTCAGTCCATGGAATATTCTATATTTTGCCACAAGTTGCGGGAATATGACAAACTTTTTTTTTTTTTCACAAAGTTGTCACTAAATGATATATTGCTCACACATGCCATGGGCATATGTGAAATTACACCCCAAAATACATTCTGCTGCTTCTCCTGAGTACGGGGATACCACATGTGTGGGACTTTTTGGGAGCCTAGCCGCGTACGGGACCCCAAAAACCAAGCACCGCCTTCAAGGTTTCTAAGGGCATACATTTTTGATTTCACTCCTCACTACCTATCACTACCTATCACAGTTTTGAAGGCCATAAAATGCCAAGATGGCACAAAACCCCCCCAAACGACCCCATTTTGGAAAGTAGACACCCCAAGCTATTTGCTGAGAGGCATGTTGAGCCCATTGAATATTTTTTTTTTGTCCCAAGTGATTGAATAATGACAAAAAGAAAAAAAAATGTACAAAAAGTTGTCACTAAATGATATATTGCTCAAACATGCCATGGTTATATGTGGAATTGCACCCCAAAATACATTTTGCTGCTTCTCCTGAGTACGGGGATACCACATGTGTGGGACTTTTTGAGAGCCTAGCTGCGTACGGGGCCCTGAAAACCAAGCACCGCCTTCAGGATTTCTAAGGGCACAAATTTTTGATTTCACTCCTCACTGCCTATCACAGTTTTGAAGGCCATAAAATGCCAAGATAGCCCAAAACCCCCACAAATGACCCCATTTTGGAAAGTAGACACCCCAAGCTATTTGCTGAGAGGCATGGTGAGTATTTAACAGCTCTCATTTGTTTTTGAAAATGAAGAAAGACATTTTATTTATTTTTTTCTTTTTTAAATTTTCAAAACTTTGTGACAAAAAGTGAGATCTGCAAAATACTCAACATACCTCTCAGCAAATAGCTTGGGGTGTCTACTTTCCAAAATGGGGTCATTTGGGGGGGGGGGGGGTTTGTGCCATCTGGGCATTCCATGGCCTCCGAAACTGTGATAGGCAGAGAGGAGTGAAATCAAAAATTTACACCCATAGAAATCCTGAAGGCGGTGCTTGGTTTTCGGGGTCCTGTACGCGGCTAGGCTCCCAAAAAGTCTCACACATGTGGTATCCCCGTACTCAGGAGAAGCAACAGAATGTATTTTGGGGTGCAATTCCACATATAACCATGGCATGTTTGAGCAATATATAATTTAGTGACAACTTTTTGTACATTTTATATATTTTTTTTTATTTTTGTCATTATTCAATCACTTGTGACAAAAAAAAAAATATTCAATGGGCTCAACATGCCTCTCAGCACATAGCTTGAGGTGTCTACTTTCCAAAATGGGGTCATTAGGGGGGGTTTTGAACTGTCCTGGCATTTTATGCACAACATTAGGAAGTTTATGTCACACATCATCCACTCTTCTAACCACTTGAAGACAAAGCCCTTTCTGACACTTTTTGTTTACATGAAAACATTTTTTTTTTTGCAAGAAAATTATGTTGAACCCCCAAACATTATATATTTTTTTAAAGCAAAGGCCCTACAGATTAAAATAGTGGGTGTTGCATTTTTTTCCCACACAGTATTTGCGCAGCGATTTTTGAAACGCATTTTTTGGGGGGAAAACACACTTTTTTTATTTTTAATGCACTAAAAAACACTATATTGCCCAAATGTTTGATGAAATAAAAAAGATGATCTTAGGCTGAGTACATGGATACCAAACACGACATGCTTTAAAATTGCGCACAAACGCGCAGCGGCGACAAACTACATTCATTTTTAAAAGCATTTAAAAGCCTTTACAGGTTACCACGTTAGATTTACAGAGGAGGTCTACTGCTAAAATTACTGCCCTCGAGCTGACCTTCGCGGTGATACCTCACATGCATGATGCAATTGCTGTTTACATATGACGCTAGACCGACGCTTGCGTTCGCCTTTGCGCAAGAGCAGGGGGGGACAGCGGTGCTTTTTTTTTTATTATTATTTATTTTGCTTTTTTATTTTATTTTTAAACTATTCTCTCCATATTTTTTTTTTTTTTTACCATTTTTATTGTTATCTCAGGGAATGTAAATATCCCCTATGATAGCAATAAGTAGTGACAGGTACTCTTTTTTTGAAAAAAATTGGGGGGTTAGACCCTAGATCTTTCCTCTGCCCTCAAAGCATCTGACCACACCAAGATCGGTGTGATAAAATGCTTTCCCAATTTCCCAATGGCGCTGTTTATATCCGGGGGGGGGGACATTCCCTCCCACTGCTTATAAAAGCAGTCTAGAGGCTAATTATCTGCTAGAATTGCTTTTACATGAAAGCCGGCCACTGGCTGAAAAGAATGATACCTAAACCCGCAGGCATCATTCTGGTATAAACATTCAAAGTCCAGCAACATACCAGTACGTTGCTGGTCCTTGTTGGACATGTATTGTAATCTTTTTTTTCATGCAGCCTGTTGGCTGAACGAAAAAAAGAGATTGATCGGTGGGTATGCCCACCATTAGAATACCTCCCTTCATCCACCCACTTCTAATGATGGGCATATATGCCGAAGCATGGGGGCATCCTCCCGCAAAAAAGTTATGCCACGTACACACGGTCGGACTTTTCCACGGGCAAGCCTTCGTCGGAATTTCGACCGTATGTACGCGGCATAAAAGGTAATGCCGCGTACACACGGTCGGACTTTTCCACGGGCAAGCCTCCGTCGGAATTTCGACCGTATATACGCGGCATTAGGAGCAAAATCGCTCCTCCGCCCCTGCTGCCCCCATGCTTCGGCATATATGCTCTTTTTTTTAACTGTGGTGGTGAAATCACCTCCTACAGCGTTGGAGTCACGGCTTTATGTATCGTGGGAGCAAACACTGTTGCTGTCAAGATAAATAAATCTGCGATGCAACTGAATGGCGTACCTGCTAAGCAAATGATGGTTAACATTAAAACAAAGTAACATTACAGTACAACAGTAATGAAGTCACGTGGTCTATGACGATACGCGTAGGGAGAACACAAGCACCGGAGGTGACGTGGACGAGCTTGGCGCTCGTTTATGACATACCTGTATACACTTTTAAATTATGTGGAGATTTTCTTTGCTTCTATGACGATTGACCTACTGAGTAATAAGTTTACCTTGACTGACGTGGAAACGGAAGGTGGATCTACCACACGGTTTAAAGTCTGGGAGAGCTTAGTCTCCCGATGCCCATCTGACTCAATGTTAATAACATTTGTGTCCACACAATCTGTTCGGTTTTTTCCTGGTTTGGAGTGATCAATCGCAGCACCTGCAGTAAAAGGATCAGTATAACAGATGCTAAGAACCTACACTGGTATCATCGTTCCGCGAAATCAGGTGGATTAACTCCTGTACCCCGCAGAGGGTGATATCTGCATGCCTGCTAGACCTTGCCATAGTGGAGGTCCATCATTTCTGGTAACGTACCCATCTCTTACCTATTTACTCACCGCGGTGGATGTGGTCTTCTTCGACATCTGTGGATTCTTTGGGACTTATCTCCTTACACCATCATCCTTCCCCTTGATTACATCTTTCAAAGTTCTTTTTTCTTCCCCTTCTTTCCAGCGTGAAGGAAACATCTCTATATGTGGTGGACATTATCTTTTGCAATTTTGTGTTTTTTTAAGTTATTTAAGGACTTTTTTTCAATACTCATATTCATTTGCACATTATTGTTGCTCAGCCTCTGGTAGCTAATTATATAACCTGATGGTCTGATTGGCCTTCAGCAATCAGTGTTTATTTCATGTTTGCACTTTTTCATTATATTTACACTTCACTGAGCAAAATATATGGTGGGACTATTTTTACAGGTATTATTTGATACTTTTCATTTAGTGTCACCTGTGTAGTCTATCAAGTTTGTAATATTTTTAGGGGCGCGACATTTTTTCTATTTATATTTTTTTATATTTATAGTACAACAGTAAGACCTTACCATACCATACCAGCAAAGCAAATACCAAAACAAAACCTAGTAAAAAATAAAACATTTTTTTAACGCAACCTGTGCCTAAAATATATATATGCCGAAGCATGGGGGCATCCTCCCGCAAAAAAGTTATGCTGCGTACACACGGTCGGACTTTTCCACGGGCAAGCCTTCGTCGGAATTTCGACCGTATGTACGCGGCATAAAAGGTTATGCCGCGTACACACAGTCTGACTTTTCCACGGGCAAGCCTCTGTCGGAATTTCGACCGTATATACGCGGCATTCGGAGCAAAATCGCTCCTCCGCCCCTGCTGCCCCCATGCTTCGGCATATATGCTCTTTTTTTAACTGTGGTGGTGAAATCACCTCCTACAGCGTTGGAGTCACGGCTTTATGTATCGTGGGAGCAAACGCTGTTGCTGTCAAGATAAATAAATCCGCGATGCAACTGAATGGCGTACCTGCTAAGCAAATGATGGTTAACATTAAAACAAAGTAACATTACAGTACAACAGTAAGACCATACCATACCTGCAAAGCAAATACCAAAACAAAACCTAGTAAAAAATAAAACATTTTTTTTAACGCAACCTGTGCCTAAAATATATATATGCCGAAGCATGGGGGCATCCTCCCGCAAAAAAGTTATGCCGCGTACACACGGTCGGACTTTTCCACGGGCAAGCCTCCGTTGGAATTTCGACCGTATATATGCGGCATTAGGAGCAAAATCGCTCCTCCGCCCCTGCTGCCCCCATGCTTCGGCATATATGCTCTTTTTTTAAACTGTGGTGGTGAAATCACCTCCTACAGCGTTGGAGTCACGGCTTTATGTATCGTGGGAGCAAACGCTGTTGCTGTCAAGATAAATAGATCCGCGCTGCAACTGAATGGCGTACCTGAAAACAAAAAATTACATACCTGAAAAGCAAGCATGATAAAACATTGAAGAATAGAATACAGTAAAAAAGAGCAGAACAATAGAGAGAAAATAGAGAGAGAGAGAGAGAGAGAACAATAAAACGACAACTATTTTTGTTTTTTTTATTTTATATTTTTTTTGTGTTTTGTTTTTTACGTTTTTTTTTTTTCTTTTTTACACTTTTTTTTGTAACTTTAACAACTGTAATGGTTCGGGTCTCTCAAAATGTAATGGCATCTTGGGAGACCCTGTGTAAGTGTGTCCTAGTCTGTGAAATGCTGTACCCTACGCTAAAACTTCACTTTTGAGTGGTAGCGATCAAAACATTCACCAAGGCAAAGACCAGGTTTGTCAGGACAGAGTGGACAAAAAACACGGGTGTCACGCCTAAATCCGCGCTTGCTACAGACACGACATCTTTTTTGGGGGGTTCGTTGGGTAGGGGTACTCGGGAGGGCATACGGATAATGCCTCTCATGCAGCCGGCTTACTGCATTTGGTAGGGGATGGTGAGGTGCAGAACCGCCTGGATACAGGAGTTCTGTGACTATCTCATTCTGGAATTTTAGAAGAGATAAAGTCCCGCCTGAAGCTCTGTATAGCACATGAGCGTTCAGCAAAGCCAATTGGAATAAGGATAGAGACACTTTTTTGTACCAGCGTCTCGCCTTACGGTCAATTAGATACGGCGCCATCAACTGGTCATTGAGGTCCACCCCTCCCATATTTTTGTTATATTCGTGGACACAGAGGGGTTTCTCCACAACACCAGTCGCCGTACGAATTTGGACTGTCGTGTCTGCATGAAGGGAGGTAAGAAGGAAAACATTCCTATTGTCCCTCCACTTCATAGCGAGCAAGTTATTACACTTCACGCAGGCTCTCTCCCCCAGCCTAAGACGGGCATCTACAAGCCGCTGGGGAAAGCCCCGGCGATTAGGTCGCACAGTGCCACATGCTCCAATCTGATGATCAAACAAGTGACTAAACAGTGGCACGCTCGTGTAATAATTGTCCACATACAAGTGGTACCCCTTTCCGAATAAGGGTGACACCAATTTCCACACTATCTTTCCAGCGCTCCCTATGTAATCCGGGCAGTGAACCGGCTCAACCTGACTATCTTTTCCCTCATAAACCATAAAGCTCCATACATAGCCTGTTGCCCTGTCACAGAACTTATAGAGCTTGACCCCGTATCTGGCACGCTTGCTGGGAAGGTACTGCTTGAAAGCCAAGCGGCCAGAAAATTTAATCAGGGACTCATCAACGCAGACAACTTGATCGGGAATAAACAAGGCTGCAAAACGTTCGTTGAAACGGTTTATGAGGGGCCGAATTTTATAGAGCCGGTCGTACTCAGGGTCCCCACGTGGACGACAAAGTTCATTGTCGTTGAAGTGCACGAACCGCAAAATCTGCTCGTATCGTGTCCTGGGCATGGAGGCAGAGAACACGGGCATGTGGTCAATTGGGTGCGTGGACCAATAAGCACGCAATGACGGGAATTTATGTGTGCCCATGTTGAGGGAAAGGCCCAGAAAGGTCTTAAATTCGGAAACCGTAATTGGTTTCCAATCTTTGGCAATTTTAGGCAACTGGGGGTTAGCGGCGATGAATTGACCAGCATACAAATTACTCTGGTCCACAATAGATCTATAGAGATCTTCCGTGAAAAACAGCGAATAATAATCGATTGGCATAAAATCAGCTGTTTCCACCTGAATACCGGGTTGGGCAGTGAATGGGGGAAGTACGGGTTCTGCAGAAGTGGTGGGGACCCAATCAGGATAGGCGAATTCTGCAGGAAGGGCACTATGGGCACGACGGGCCTGCCTTTGTCTTCTTGGTGGCAGCGGGACACTACTTGTGCTTGCCACCTCGCCAGCTTGAACTGCACTTATGGGACTCGCCACGTCACCACGTGATACTGCAGTGCTGGATGTACGCCCAGGCTGTACTAGGCCGCTGGTGCTTGCCAATTCACCAGAAGGAATAGCGGCGCTAGTACTACTCTGCTCCATGATACGAGAGCCCTGCGGTTCTTGATCCTCAACAACCTCAGAAGATAGGGATCGGGTACGCCTGACCTTAGCAGGGACCTCAACTTCGTCGTCAGAGCTATCTGACGTGGGGCCGCTGACGTCACTGTCTTCTACGGGAAGATATTCTGAGCCTGAATCTGACAGATACGTGACCTCCTCTTCACTATCTGTCATGCTCAGAATCTCGTAGGCCTCTTTACTAGTGTACCTTCGTCTTGCCATTTTGGGCTCTAAATTTAGGGGTACACTAGTAAGATTCACAGGTAAAAAAAGCACCTGACTGTCACCAAATGTATCAAACGCTACCAAAAAAACTGTTAGCGATCGCAGGGATCAGGACTGTCTCTGCGAACGCTGCAGTTATGTGTGTTGTGTTTGGTAAGTGACAGTGATCGATCGATACTGCACTTGGGTGGGCTGGGCTGGGCTGGGCGGAGGGGCTAAACGCAGGTACTAGCAGGTATCTGGGCTGATCCCGCTAACACTGCGTTTTTGGGAACCCTAAACCGCTGGGGACGCTAGTATAAATCTGATCAGATACTATACCACTAAGGGAGGTGTATGCTTTGCGCGTGGGTGTTAGCGTTACTGGCACTAACCTAAAGCTGCCTGGGGCGATGCAGACCCTCTCTGGCGCTAAAACCTAATTGATATCACCCGCCGGGCGATCAGGGGGTTAAACCTTTATTGGGTTATATACGGCGGGTGCCCTGATGCTATAAAAAGCAAACTAACCAACCAGCGTCACCTGTAACCTTTATATGGTGATCACTGGTGAAAGGGTTAACTAGGGGCAATCAGGGGGTTAAAACCTTTATTAGGTTAAATATGGGGGTACCCGACGCTATATAAAAACCTGACGGGTTACCTAAATAACGAAATAACTCACTGGGTAACCAGTGTCACCAGTGACGCTTATACGGTGATCACTGGTGAAAGGGTTAACTCTAGGGGCAATCAGGGGGTTAAAATAATATATGGGGGTACCTGACGCTAATAAAAACCTGTGGCAAACCTAAAAATAATTAACTGGCTATCTAGGACACCAGCGACAAGAAAAAAGCGATCGGAAAAACGATCGCTTAGTGACGCTGGCGTTAGGGGGTGAAAGGGTTACCTGGGGGGCGATCAAGGGGTTAAACCTTTATTAGGGGGGTTAGGGGGCTACCTTGGACCTAAAGGGGCCTAATCCTAACTGCCCTGCAACTTTTTACAGTCACAAATGACACTGATTGCAGTGATCAGTAAAAAAAATGATCACTGCAAACGGTGCACTGTGACTGTGGGTACTGGTGGTGATCTGGGGGGTGATCTGGGGGTGACTGGGGGGTGATTTGTGTGCCTACGTGTACTGGTGTCAGTGGGCTGTTGGTGCACTTACTGTGAGATGTCTTCACTCCTCGCGCCGGATCGAAAAGACCGACACGAGGAGAGATGACATCACTTCCTCTGCCTGTGTTTACATTACACAGGCAGGGGAAGCTCTCTCATTCGCCGGGAGCGATCGAGAGGGGGTGGCCGGAATCGAACGGCCGTCCCCTCATGCCGGATCGCTCCCGAACACTTAACCACCGCTCACTGTACAGAAGGGGGGTCCGATCGGACCCCCCAACTATACAAAGGCGATCACGTACATATACGTGATTCTGCCTGTCGGTGCCATTCTGCCGACGTATAATTACAGTGGGCGGTCGTTAAGTGGTTAACATTGGTTCTGGGCATGCGTGTTTGTACTTTGGACTAAAGTCCGATGGATTTCTGTGTACACGATAGGACTTTGCACCGTAGCACTTTTGTTGCCGAAAAGGTTTGTCCGTTTGCAGAGCGAACTTTTGTCCAATGAAAACCGAAAAAGTTTGTCCGATGGAGCGTACACGCGGTAGGATTATTTTTAAAACCTGCTCATTTTGAAGTTTGTTGTCAAAAAGTCCTACCGTGTGTATGGGGCTTAAGACAGGTTTCTCCTGCATACTCCCTAAGAGGATTCTAATTATCCACACCTAATGTGGAACACTGGATCCTAATTTCATGGATTTGTGGTGGTAGGGGTGCATTTTCTTTTGCCATACGACAACTTTGCATTTTCTTTTTCATGTAAAAAGACACACCAGGGGTCATTTACTATAGTGCTAATAGTGCTAATATGTGTTTGCATGAATAAATACTCTCCAAATTGCGAAATCGTGCTAATTAGTGCCCAAACTGAATTCACTATAACGCTGGGGAAAAAATACTCACAAAATCAAATTCACTATAACTCCCACACAACAGATAGCGCCCAAACCATGACTCTTGCTAGAACCTGGAGAATTGCACATGGAAATAATGTTTAGAGAATGATATGATTGCCTAAATGGTACTTAAATATGTGGTATATTTTGTATAAAGATAATCTGCTTTTAAACTGCTTTAAAAAGTGATATATACACTGAAATATCTTTAAAAGTCTGAGAAGAGATAAATTCCCCATCTCTGTACAACTATGAGTCAGCACAACTGAGCATGCTCAGACATGCAAACTACTCTCGTTTTAACTCCCATACCTTTTTTTACAGGGCGCTATAGTAAATACCAAAATTAGCGCTGGGCTAAAATGCGTTTTTGAGAGTGAAAATTTGCGCTCAAATAAATTGTCCTTGCAACAATGTTGCTTCTCCTTCATCTATTTTTTTTAAGAATGCTAGAATGTGTAATGTTTTCATATCATGGTAAAATATTTTTTTGTTTCCGTATCTCTCACTTGTTGCTGTCCATGTCACAAAAATATTTATCCAAACCCACACAAGTGTCTTTACAAACCACAAACAATTCCATTGCTGATGCAAATTTAAAATGAGTCACAATTTTGTATGTTGTTTAGTATTTCCAAATTATTATAATTTGAGCCCAAAAAATGTGATATGTGTACCAACATCAGAAATAAAAATGTCATTCCCAAAATTCAGAGGGTAACATCACTAATCTACACTCACACACCAAGAATTACCAAATATCACAGAATAAATCAAGAAAAATAACTCCTGACTAATGTAATTCCACCACTTATTTGTCCAAAGAAATGCAGTATTTATGTGTATTTAGGTCCTTTCCGTGAATTATGTCTAAATGTAGTATTTATGTGTAGGAGGGTTCCACCACCATTGCAAATCGTGTCATATGTTTTCCATGGGCAAGGACCATAATCACCCTTAACATTTCCCCACCAGCACTAATTGCAGCCTCTTACCAAGCCTTAACCCACAAAATGACAGCTGTTTATCTTTCAGCATGCTGACAGTAATCAGCCATAACCAGCCTTCAAAACAGATGGCATATGCCACAAACAGGTTATTTAATGGCTCTCTGGCCTTCCACAGTACATCTGCATTGATTAACTTCTTGCACCCCTGGGACTTAGGACTGTTTCACATCACAGAGAGACGCAGCCTACATACATGTGGCAGCACAGTGGCTGACTGGTTAGCACTTCTGCCTAGCAGCACCGAGGTTCTTGGTTCGCATCCCAATCCCACTACCTGGCTAGAAGTTTGTATGTTCTTCCTCTTATGTGGTGACAGTGGTGTTAAAGTTTCTTTTTCACCAGTGATTACATTTTTGATGGGTTTCACATAATGGAACCCCAAGGAATAACATTATAAATCAAGCAAGTGTGGAATTGCACCAAATCTAGAACTGTGGTGTTTGGGCCAGATATTGATGTATAAGTCTGATGTGATCCTGCACACATACTTTAATGTTATATGCTGATGATGAATGACGAATGCGCTTTGTCACCAATTTGTGTGAAGTAGTCCTCACAAAGTTGACATTTCCTGTTTGGTACCCTCCAAATGCCAAACAACGTACAAGTTTAATTTGGAGATTTTTGGGATCATTGATCTGGCCAGAGCCTTGGACATTTGTTTGGCCTAAGAACCTGCCTGAATTTTTCTTGGTAGTTACAAATAGATATGTTACAAATAGATATGTTTTAGGTGTTTTTTAGGGGGGCTGCATAATTTCCGACCTACACCACACTAAAGCCTCGTACACACGATCGGATATCCTATGGATTCTAATCCGATGGTTTTGTCCATTGGAAATCCGATGAAGCTGACTTCCATCAGTCTTGCCTACACACCATCAGTCAAAAAACCGACCGTTCCAAACACGGTGACGTAAAACACTCCGATGAGCCGAGAAAAATGAAGTTCAATGCTTCTGAGCATGCGTCGACTTGATTCTGAGCATGCGTCGGTTTTTTATCCGATGGACTTGCCCATAGACGATCGGAGTTTTCGATCGGTTTTTTATCCATCGGAAAAATTTAAAACATGTTCTATTTTTTAAAACCGATGGAAAAAAGACGATGGGTCCCATACACAATCAGTTTGTCTGATGAAAACAATCCATCGGACGGTTTTCATCGGTAAAACTGATCGTGTGTACAGGGCTTAAGTCTCCGGTTTGATGATTGCTTCTAAATCTCATATGTTATGCCCCATACACACGATCGTTTTTCTTGCCATTTTTTTTCTTGCCGTTTTTCACGTCGTTTTTTTTCATGTTTCCTCTCAAGCCTGTCTTGCGTACACACGATCATTTAAAAAAACGATCAAGCAAAGCGCAGTGACGTACAACACGTACGACGGCACTATAAAGGGGAAGTTCCGTTCGAATGGCGCCACCCTTCATGTTAGTAAAGTTTGTTGAGCGACGATTCGCTCTTTTCAGTCTCGTGCTTTTCAGTCCGTGACTGCGTGACGAATGTGCTATCTCCATTACGAACGCTAGTTTTACCAGAACGAGCGCTCCTGTCTCATACTTGATTCTGAGCATGCGCGTTTTTTTTCACGTCGTTAAAGCATACACACTATCGTTTTTCACGTCGTTAAAAAAAACGACATGAAAAACGACGTGAAAAAAGAGAGCATGTTCGAAATTTTTAATGGCCGTTTTTCACGTCGTTAAAAATGCTCTGGAGCCTACACACGGTCATTTTTAATGGCCATTTTTTTTAATGGCATTTTTAACGGCATGAAAAACGATCGTGTGTATGGGGCATAAGACTTACAACTGCTATGTAATGGTTTAGATGAAAAAGTTCCTGCTAATTCATTCCTACTGTGTGTGTCAATATAGTTTGTGTGCTGCCTTTTTGGCTTTTGTATTAATTTAGTCTGTTTTGCTTATGATAATCCTGCCATTTACCTTTTTAGGGGTTTGGGGCGAGGACTTCTGAACACCACAAAGGTTTGTCATGTTTGGTATTAGCTTGATTTGTATCCCTGGATATGAAAGAAGATCAGACAGCGCAAAAAAACACACACACAATCCCTAATAAAAGCAGCTGGACACTGGAAGGTCAATATAAAAATCCTTAGGCAACATACATATAAAAAGCAGTGCAGCGCTGAATGTTAGACTAAAAATGGTTTTAAAGGAGTCCAAAAACGATATATGACCGGATGAAGCCAGACAGTGTTAAAGAGGCAAACGAAGTGTAAACTTCTTAGACGGAGAGTAGGGTGCTGTGGTCAGTCACCATGCATCCCAGCATAAGTGTCTCCTCCCCCTGAAGCACTAAACGCTCACCTGGACACATGGACCTCTGCGCGAACAGAAGGTCAATCACGCTGTCCCTTCTCGAGGGTAGTGGCAGGATGGTGTCTTCACGGGAAGTCCTTCTTTGGAAATCCTCAGTCAATAGATGGTCTCCAAAAAAACACGCTCATACAGGGTGGATCATGCAAAAATATAAAGGAAAACCATAGTGCTCTCCATATATAAAAAACCAACACATTTATTTGAAATAAAAAATACCAGGAATTGATGCTATAAATTTAGTACTGACACACCAGCCCTTATTATATCCGCTGAGGAAGTCCTGCACCACAGACGATACGCGTGCGGGGGGCTTATAGTGATGTCAGAGAAGTTGCCTACCTGGTTTTTATCTATATGTACTGCATACCGTGCACTAGGTTATAGTGCCGTGTTTGTGAGTATTTTTTATTTCAAATAAATGTGTTGGTTTTTTATATATGGAAAGCACTATGGTTTTCCTTTATATTTTTGCATGATCCACCCTGTATGAGCGAGTTTTTTTGGAGACCATCTATTGACTGAGGATTTCCAAAGAAGGACTTCCCGTGAAGACACCATCCTGCCACTACCCTCGAGAAGGGACAGCGTGATTGACCTTCTGTTCGCGCAGAGGTCCATGTGTCCAGATGAACGTTTAGTGCTTCAGGGGGAGGAGACACTTATACTGGGATGCATGGTAACTGACCACAGCACCATACTCTCCGTCTAAGAAGTTTACACTTCGTTTGCCTCTTTAACACTGTCTGGCTTCATCCGGTCATATATCGTTTTTGGACTTCTTTAAAACCATTTTTAGTCTAACATTCAGCGCTGCACTGCTTTTTATATGTATGATTTGTATCCCTGCCATTTAACTTTTTTGGGGTTTGGGGGGGGGGCGAGGACTTTTGATCATCTAAAAGGTTAGTCGTGCTTCTTATTAGCTTGATTTGTATCCCTGCTTTTCTAATGTGATTTGTTTAACCACTTACTGCTGGGAGGGCGTACATGGACATCCTCCGGTTTCAATGGGTATACCAGGCTGATACCTGCACCTACAGGCATCAACCCGGTATCATTCTCTTCAGCCGCGATTCTTTGCACTGTAAGAACAATCATAGCGGCAGTTGGGCCACTTGATCATTTTTACAGGTACCCTCCAGTGCTTCTACTGGCTCGCCTGTGTGATCCGCGAGCCGGAGAAGGAATCCACCGGTGCCAGAAGTTGACCATAGAGATTTCCGGGGAACAGATGGTCCCCGGTTGTAAAAACTGCCATATACTCGGCTGGAAAGCCGAGATAGTCCTGTTTTTTTTTTTTGATCTCATGCTTTCCAGCCGGGAGGAGAGATGTGAGGTCTTACTGACACGAAGAAGCAAACCCATACTTACTTTGCGCTCCCACATATGTAAACGGTATTTAAACCATACATGTGAGGTATCACCTCAAACGTTAGAGCAAGAGCAATAATTCTATACCAAGACCTCTTCTGTAACTTTAAACAGGTAACCTGTAAAAAAAATTCAAGCGTTGCCTATGGAGATTTTTGAGTACCAAAGTTTGGCACCATTATACGAGCATGCAAAATTTTTAAGCATGATATGTTAGGTATCTATGTACTCAGCGTAACATCATCTTTCACATTATACAAAAAAATTGGGCTAATTTTTGTGTTTTTTTTTTCTTTTTTAATTCATGAAACTTTTTTTTCCCCCCAAAATAATGCATTTGAAAAGTTGCTGCGCAAATACCATGTGACATAAAAAGTTGCAATGACCGCCATTTTTTTCCCTAGGGTCTCTGCTAAAAAAAACATATATAATGTTTGGGGGGTTCTGAGTAATTGTCTAACAAAAAAATTATGATTTTTACTTGTATGAGCAAAGTTCCAGAATTGGCCCGGATGGGAAGTGGTTAATGTGTCAATTTTTTTGTGTCCTACCCTTGTAGATTGTAAGCTCTTTTGAGCAGGGCCCTTCTAACTATATTGTCAAATGCCACAGCATCATTTCCATGCCTTTTAGTTTTTTTTGGCCCAAGTACATTAATGTACCAAATGTTTATACTAATGTTGAAATAAAAAGTTTTTTTTTTTTTTACTTTTGCAGACTATAATAAATACATATTTTCTAAGTGCAAACTATTCATACCCCTTCAAATCTGTATTAAATCTAGTTTCATACAACAGTATTTGGTTGTGCACACATTCAAGTCCTAGAAAGTAGAAAGTGTAATGGGGGGAGGGGGAACTAATAAAAATAAAAAAATAAAAAAAACGTGCTCCAATGCTGAATTTCAGGGCTCTATTTATTATTTTGTGGACTAGGTAAACCATTATTATGACCAGTGTATGATGAGATCATTCTGCTCACCAGACAATGACATAATCTCTGTTCGGGAACCTTTGGGATTGCAATTATGTTTCTGGACCTGGGTTTTAAAAAAAAAAAAAAGGCTTCTGCCTGCCATATTTTCATCTAAACTGATCATGGATGATCATCCTGTATTTGGGCACCATGATCCGTGAACAGAAAGATAAACTCATTCCTTTCTCATAAAGATCTCCAGCATACGAAGCTCTGTCATTTAATCTGTGGTATCCCTGCAGTCACCTTTATCCAACCTTGAGATCTTATCTAGCACATGTTCCCTCTGTAATATCTATGTAAACCCCGTCAGTACATTTCTATTAACTGTATATGCAAAATATTTTAATGATAATATATAAATTTGGAGTAGATTGTTGTCGCTTGATTTGTAGAAGAGGCTTATGAAACATTACTCGTGTAATGTAAATTCGTTCTCATACTTTCTGTCATGTCACTAATGGAAGTTACTTATAAGTGCCTTTTTCTAATAACTATTTACAACATCAATTGATTTTCTCTGCCCATTGTTGCATTAAGCAGGGAAGATATATTCTCGTCTACGGTCGTGCTCCATACAAATATTCTGTTTATCTACCTTGCATGAAATATCCAAAGAATACATTCTGAATAATGTTGTTTTATAGTTACTGTGGTATTGTAAATTCAGTAGTATGCTTTGTATTTACAACCTCAAAGTATATTTATGACAGTGCAAAATTGTAATACCTTTTGTACGCCAGTCACTAGAAATCAATATTCATTGGATTTCCTTCTGATTTACTCTTATAATCTTTGATCCAATTTTATTCTGAAAGCTAGTTTTTTTCTTTGTTTATGAGATGTACAGGGTTAACCCTTTGGATCTAAGGGCTCATGTTGACGAGCGTTCTTTTCAAATATTGCGTTTGAATTTAGATGCAAATGCATGCGTTTGATTGGGAAACGCGGTCTTTGACAAGAAAAGGCTATATTTGAACTGCTTTGCGTGCAGTTCAAGCTCACCTCACTATTACATGCTGCGTTAAAAGAAACACAGAGCAATGCAAATAAGGTCATTTGCTATCTATACACTGCTGTGTGTACTGCTTAATTAAATTCAGTGGAATTTTGCTGACATGCGTTTGACATGTGTTCCAGATGCATCTCAATTGTATGAAAACAATGCTAGTCAGCATGAGCCCTAATGCCCTGTACACACGATAGGAATTTCCTATGGGCTAAAATCTGATGGAATTTTTTGTCATGCCGCGTACACACATTTTTAATGTCATTGAAAAAAACAGTGTTTTTCTCTACGTGATTCTTCTCAAGCCTGCCTTGCCTACACACTATCGTGGAAAAAAATGCTTGAGTAAAGCGCGGTGATGTACAACACGTACGACGGCACTATAAAGGGGAAGTTCCATTCGGATGGCGCCACCCTTTGGGCTGCTTTTGCTGATCCTCGTGTTAGGAAAGTTTGTTGAGAGACGATTCGTGCTTTTCAGCCTCGTGCTTTTCAGTCCGTTACAGCGTGACGAATGTGCTATCTCCATTATGAACGCTAGTATTACCAGAACGAGCGCTCCCGTCTCATACTTGATTCTGAGCATGTACGTTTTTTTCACGTCGTTAAAGCCTACACAAGGCCGTTTTTCATGCCGAGAAAAACGACGCCGTGAAAAACAACGAGAAAATCTAGAACATGTTCCAATTTTTTCATAGCCATTTTTCACGTCGTGAAAATTGCTCTGAAGCCCACACACGATCATTTTTAATGACCATTTTAAAAAATTGCATTTTTCTCGTCATTAAAAACGGTCGTGTGTACGCGGCATCAGAATTCCGTTCAAGCTGTCTTCCATCAGTCTTGCATACACACCCATGGTGGGAACAAGCTCATTTGACCACTTGTTATCCAAATGGTCCACCTCATCTGGTAAGCAAGCATTTCTGTTGAAGGTGGAGGATTTGCCACTGTTCGTTTGAAGATTTGCTGCATCACGGGGTGTCATCTCTGTTTGTTTTTCTTTCCACATGGACGTTATTATTGCGCTGCACTTTTATTTTTAGTAGTTTTTTTTTTTTTTTTTGTGATTTACCTATTTGGTGTTTAGCTGCTATCGATTATCATTAGACTGTTTGTGCGCTGATTGCCTTTCATTTTGCATACACACTGTCAGACTAAATTCCGACCGTCCAACGCGCGGTGACGTAAAACACTACGACGAGCCGAGAAAATTGAAGTTCAATGTTTCCGAGCATGCGTCGACTTGATTTTGAGCATGCGTGGTTTTTTTCTCAGACAGACGACCGGAATTTCTTATAGGATTTTTTTCCATCAGAAAAATTTAAAACATGTTCTATTTCTAAAATCCTACGGAAAAAAGTGTCTCACACACGATAGGAATTTCTAAAGAAAAAATTCCATCAGACTTTTTTCATCAGAAATTCCTATCGTGTGTACAAGGCATATGGTATTTCATCTATTAGAAGAAAAAACAATTTTCTCATGAATTGGGTGATGATGATGCTTTTAACAATACATACTTAATCTACAGTTAAAGTCACATGAAAAAATATCCTTATTCTCCAAGATTAATCCATACACATCCACAACATAAGGTCCCTGTAATAAATTTTTGATGTCTTCTTGTGTTTTTATGCCTCCTTATATCTTCACCTGTGAGCCCCTGAACCTCTTCTCTTCTTTCCCCCCTTACTTTGGTTTGTTTGGAATGACCATCGAGCGTTAGATGCGATCATGTACACTGCCGTTTGCACACTACAAATCCTATAATTTATAGTCCCTAGTCTACAGTCCATCTCACTAGATAGCAAAAAAAGGGTGGCTATGCTCCTACATACAGTGGGACCATGGAGAATGAAAGTTGCCACCCTCTCACAGGACATCAGATCATAGAAGCAAAAACAAATTTTGATTGAGGTTTGAAGGAGGCTGGGACTTGAATAGAAATAATTTCTTGAACCAGAATTTAGTGTCACTTTAATAGCACCATTTTAAAGTATACTTAGTAAGTAAACTTATTTTGGTCAGAAGTAGTCTACTGTTTACTTGAGATAGGAGTTTTAATTTTTTGCGCTATAAACAAAAATAGAGCGACAATTTTGAAAAAAATCTAATATTTTTTAATTTTTGCTATAATAAATATCCCCCAAAAATATATAACATTTTATTTTTTTCCTCAGTTTAGGCCGATACGTATTCTTCTACATATTTTTGGTAAATTACTAATATTTATTTTTTACTAGTAATGGCGGCAATCAGCGATTTTTATCGTGACTGCGACATTATGGCGGACACATCGGACACTTTTGACACATTTTTGGGACCATTGTAATTTTTACAGTGATCAGTGCTATAAAATTGCACTGATTACTGTGAAAATGAGACTGGCAGTGAAGGGGTTAACCAGTAGGTGGCGTTGTAGTGGTTAAGTGTGCCCTAGTGAATGATTCTTACTGTAGGGGGGCGTGGCTTGGCGTGACATGACACTGATCACTGCTCCGATCACACGGAGTGGAGATCAGTGTCATTGTCACTAGGCAGAGCGGGGAGATGCTAGTTTACACTAGCATCTCCCTGCTCTATCTCTCCGTGAGATGAACGCGGGTATCCCTGCGGCGATCGAGTCCGCAGGACCCACGGTCTGGCTCACGGAGAAAGCGGCAGGGTCGCGAGCGCGCCACCGGCCGTGCGTGCGCGACCACACTGCGGCATCTTAAAGAGGACGTACCTGTACGTGCTTATGCCTGTCCGTGCCACTCTGCCAACGTAAATATACAGGAGGTGGTCCTTAAGTGGCAAAAAGAGAAGTGGGGGATTACAAAAAAAAACAAACATACAGTACGTACTCACCTAGATGGCTGCAGAATCAATCTGACACTGCAGCTGTCCCCTGCCAGCTCTACACAGAGAACTGAGTGATCAAAGAGTGGTGACTGTCGGTCACTGCTTTGTGCTCTGTTCCTCCAGAGCTCACTAGATTCCAGACTGTGAATGAGGTGGGAGTGGCTGGCTTAGATATCTGGGCAGATCCTGACATTATTGTCGGAATCCCTGCAGAGCCTGGACCAGCTCTGTGATGTCAGCCGACAGCAGACCTTAGTCCAGTGTCGGCTGAATCTGGCTCACAGGAGTGCAGAATTAAGTGCACTCCTGTGACCCATAGGAGAAGTATGGCCAAAAGAGTTTTGGCCATACTTCTCCTTTAATATATAGACAAAACTCATTATCAGATTTGGGTGGACCAACCCTTTAAGCACTGTGTGAATAAAAATATGGTGTACATTAGTTTTTGCTCATTATAAGGAATGGCAATCTATAAGTATTTACTTACTTCCTCTCAAAATTCTCAGCATTAGATTAGCAAACATAACATAATTTTATTCAATATCTATTAAGATTTTTTATGACCAATCAGATTTAAGTTCCAGTGCAGGTTAAGAAACAAAGCTTATTATAATTTCCAGTTTATTTTTAATCTTTACCCTATCATACACACATGTAAACATATGTATGAGCGGTGAGGTCTATTAATTATAGGTTAGTCATGCTGGGACTTATAGCTCTAGACTTGTAGCCGGCTCTTCTTGCTGTGGTTTAGTCCATATGAGCTACTGTCAGTGTTTGTGCAGTTGGCGAAATGTAAATGATTTTTGTACGATGTTCTGTTCCTTTACTGGGATCTATATACACATAAAGCTGTCAGGGAATCATTTTGCTGGACTACATTAGCATTGCTTAAAAAAGGCTATGACATATTTGTGGCTGCACTAATTTATTATAAGCAGGACACTTAAAAGGGTTAATTGATTAGACCTTTTAAAAGGTGGTAAGTGTATTGATGGGACAATAAGAATGGTTCTTGTCATCTCCAAAAATGTAAGGTACTAAAGTAATATATACTATATATATATACTATATATATATATATATATATATATATATATATATATATATATATACGTGTGTGTTTAAATGTCTGAACAAGAATGGTCAAGATCAACCACTGTGTCTACTTCTTTTAATGAAAGTTGCCAACGGTTGACTGAGCTCTGTGACATTAGAGGGTTAAAGTCCTTGGTCTAGAACCTACTAATATCGTTAATTTTAGGCCAGGAATAACATTCACTTTGGTAATTCTATTTTAAACTGCTGAATGAATTACATATTGTGTTTGGCGTTCATTGTAATATCAAGCTCTGGATCAGTTGTGGGGTCAAAGATGGATCAAGCTTATCTATACAGATGGCATTTATTTGTGCATACTTATCTTGTGAGTATTCAGTTTCTCTATATGCCTGGAACACATTACTATATGCTCCCGTTGGATGGAACATATTTATGTAAGGATTCCTTCACATGAACGTTGTGTTACTACAGTCTGAGTTGATGCTTCAGATGGCAAAAAGTACTAACTCTACCATACTAATTTTGTAATGTCATCATGCGGCAATCTGTGGAAAAAGTTGCTCCCCGCTACTGTTGCTCTACTAAATTCTTGTGATGGTGCAGGAAACTCTGCTTGTACAATAGCAGTTGAAGAGAGGAAAATTCTTAATGAATATGGGAAAGGTTGTACCTGCCAAAGGACGAATAAATCTGTTAAGCCTGTCCAAGCACCTCTGCAAGGCAACACAGTCAGATCCTTGACCTCCAGTACAGCAGCAGCACAACTTGGACAATAATACACCCCATAGAGTCTGATGGGACCAGGGCTTTTTTTCAGCGGGAACGCGGGGGGG
This sequence comes from Rana muscosa, assembly GCA_029206835.1. Classification (NCBI taxonomy): domain Eukaryota; kingdom Metazoa; phylum Chordata; class Amphibia; order Anura; family Ranidae; genus Rana; species Rana muscosa. The sequence goes on from CM055122.1 coordinate 707,264,134, forward strand.
GGGGGGGCGGGAACGCAGTTCCGGCACCTCCTGGACTGACTGTATGTAATGGCAAGGGGTGCTGGGGTGTGCTGCAGGGTATTGATGCTCACTGCTGGCGGATCTATTCTAGCTGGAGGGGATCTATTTTTTCAGGGGGGTCTATTGTTGCTGAGGAGGTCTAGTGCTGCTGGTGGGGGACCTATTGTTGCTGGGGGGTCAGTTGTTGCTGAAGGAGATCTACTGTTGGGGGAGGGGTCTATTGTTGATGGCTGCCAAAGAGTCTATTAATGCTGACTGTGTGGAGATCTGTTGATGCTGCCGAGTGTCTATTGTTGCTGGGGGGGGGGGGGGAAATTTTGTTGTGGGTGGTACATTGTTAGGGGGATCTATTGTTGCTGGCTGAAGGGGATCTATTTTACTACTTTTCTTGATATCATTACCAAATTCCATACAAATTACTTAGCACCACAAAATGATACTTGGTTCTGTATTGTCTAAAAGGGGCGGTACTGGGAGGTGGGTAGGGGATGGAACCAAGGGACGGTGCTCGGAGGTGGGTAAGGGCGGAGAAAACAAGTGACTTGGAAAAGGGGAGTTCCTGCACCTATTGTCTAAGAAAAAAAGCCCTGGATAGGACAGTAAAGAAGCTGCTGTACACAGCAGTCTTTATTCTTCTGTTCGCTTAGTTCTCCTTGTCTCTGTTAGCATGTTTGCATTCAGCACATGTGAACTGCAACAGATTCTGATTGGCTCCAAGTGTTGGCCCTCCCTATTCCACTCTGATGCTATATATACTGGATATTATAGGAGGCAAATTCAGAAAAATTCTTTGCTTACCATTTTTGATTTATAATATTCTGTTATTATAAAATATTTGGTAAGCATTTGCTAGTATAGTGTGAAACATTGTAAATACAGTCTAGAAACTCTGGCATAATTTATTTTCTTAACCTCCCTGGCGGTATTCCCGAGTCTGGTTCGGGGTGAGTTTTTTATGCTAAAAGCGGTAACCCCGAGCCAGACTCGGGCTGCATCGCAGTATCCAGGGGAAGTCACTTACCTTGTTCCCTGAATCCTGCGATGTCCTCCCGCAGTGTGTGCAAGTCGTGTCTCGCTCGATCCACACTGCCGAGTGCCGAGCTCCGTTCCCTGCGACGTTGCGGCGCATGGGGACGGAGTTCGGCGCCAAATTCAAAAAGTGAAACACATAGTATACATACAGTATACTGTAATCTTACGGATTACAGTACTGTATGTAATAATTACACACCCCCTTTGTCCCTAGTGGTCTGCCCAGTGCCCTGCATGCAGTTTTATATTATAAAAACTGTTCTTTCTGCCTGGAAACTGGAGATTGTCCATAGCAACCAAAAAGTGTCCCTTTTATGTCAAAAGTGGTTTTAGACCAGCTAAAAAACAGCGATAATAAATTAGAATCACTTGCAGAATTGAGCGATAGCAATTTGTGGGGAAATTCATCATCAAACATTAAATCTAATGACAGTGACAATTCTGCAACTGAGCAAATTTCAGTGTTTTTGATTTGATTACATTATTGAATAATTTTTATTATAATTACATTACTATTTGTTATATTTAGTTATAGTTATTTATTATATTATAATTTATGATTTTGTATTTCAAACTTTATCATACCCGGGATGTCTACTAGACACTTGTTTGCTCAGGTTTAAGTAAGTAATTACTAAGAATCGCAGGCCTACAATACATAACACCAAATTTCCATGCAAAATAATTGTACCGCTTTTGGTACGTAATTCCAGACAGAATCATGCCGCCAGGGAGGTTAAAACACATCTCCAAGCAACCATATAAATATACAGATTAAATATTCCTGACAGAGGATTTGTATTTCTGTCCATTCATTCCTGAGATTTTCACAGATTTGCCCAAAAAAAAAAAATGGTCACACCTGGCATTGGAGTAGACCTTATCTTTCTCTTCTGTACTTACCTTTTTACTTACACAACTCCACCCCACACTGTGACTGGACAATGAGGAGGAGAAACAGCACACTAATGAGCTAATCTCAAAGCCACTCTGCTCTACCTTCCTATGAACAATCTCCTTGTGTGTGAATGTGAGTCAGACCCTGTTACAGGATCCAGGCACAGGCAGTGACAGGAGCAGCTGCAGTGGCTGAGACTTGTCTCCTCAATGGGTGCAGTGTGGGTCAGAGCACAGTGGGCCCCCCTTCCCTGGGGCCTGTTTGCCCCCACACACTGCACACATGAATCATATGCTACTACTTGAAGATAATAAAAGTCTCTGCAAAAAAAAGTCAGGGTAAACGTTTATATATCTTTGGTATACTTTTTGTGCTCTATCTATCTATGAATCTGTAGCCAGGTACTTAACCTGCACAAGAGGAGAAGATGCAGTTTGACTCTACTGCTGTTTCTGTTTGTGTGTGCTCACAAAGGATTTCTACACAGACTCAGTTTCAACAGAGACTTTGGGAACTGTGGAACTGTTACAGCCTGTTTCAATTCCACCCTCCATCCACTAGAGGGCGGTCAAGAGACACTGAGAAGAAACATAGAGGATTACCGGGGGAGTGTAGTTTACTGAAAAGACTCAACCATTACTACAGGTTTGTTGAAAACTACAATCCCCAGGAGAGAGACATGAAAGAGGAGGAGCTGTAATAGTTTTCCTGGACTGAGAGGAAGAAGGCTTTATTTTGCAGGGAGATCAGGACTGAGATAGACTGAAACCCACCTGAGAGCAGCAAAGGTGGTGAGCGGGCAATCTCTAACTGACATTGGAGTTAGAGTGGACAGTATTTCAGGGCCTTGGAGTGTGACCTGGGCTGTGCGGAGCCTGCTGTGACACTGAAGACATCATCAAAGAGAGAGAGAGAGTGAAACCCATTTGCTTGGCGTTTGGATGGAAAGCTTTTGCTTACACAGGACTGGCTGGCCATCCATGCACATCAGCAAAGGGGCAGATTTAATGACTAGGAACACTTTATTATTGCATGCATGAACTAAACCACTTTAAGACCAGGCCAATTCTGACACATTTTTTTATTTAAAATCTGTATTTTTTACCCCCAAACATTATATATTTTTTTAAGCATAAGCCCTAGAGAATAAAATGGTGCATATTGCAATTTTTTATGTCACAGTATTTGTGCAGTTGTTTTTCAAACACAACTTTTGGGGAAAAAATACACTTGAATACGTTTTAATGCACAAAAAAAACAATATAATACCCAACAGGGATGAGCCGAACACCCCCTGTTCGGTTCGCACCAGAACCTGCGAACAGACAGAATGTTCACGTGAACTTTAGAACCCTATTAAATACAATGGACTCCAACGTTTGAAATCTAAAGTGCTAATTATAAAGGCTTATATGCAAGTTATTGTCCTAAAAAGTGTTTGGGGACCCGGGTCCTGCCCCAGGGGACATGTATCAATGCAAATTTTTTTTTTTTAAATGAAGTTTTTACGGGAGCAGTGATTTTAATAATGCTTAAAATGAAAAAATAAAAGTGAAATATTCCTTTAAATTTCGTACCTGGGGGGTGTGTATGATATGCATGTAAAGTGGCACATGTTTCCCATGCTTAGAACTGTCCCTGCACAAAGTGTCATTTATGAAGGAAAAAAAGTCATTTAAAACTCACTCGCGGCTATAATGAATTGTCGGCTCCCGGCAATACATACAAAAGTCATTGATAAAAAAAAAAAAAAAGCGTGGGGGTCCCCCAGAATTCAATTACCAGGCCCTTCAGGTCTGGTATAGATATTAAGGGGAACCCCGCCGCAAATTAAAAAAAAAAATGCGTGCGGTTCCCCCAAATATCCATTCCAGGCCCTTCAGATCTGGCATGGATTTTAAGGGGAACTCCACCCCAATTAAAAAAAAATGGCGTGGAGTCCCCCAAAAATCCATACCAGACCTTTATCCGAGCACGCAACCTTGCAGGCAGCAGGAAAAGAGAGGGGGACGAGAGAGCGCCCCCCCTCCTGAACCGTACCAGGCCACATGCCCTCAACATGGGTAGGATGTCCCCATGTTGATGGGGACAAGGGCCTCATCCCCACAACCCTTGCCCGGTGGTTGTGGGGGTCTGCGGGCGGGGGGCTTATCGGAATCTGGAAGACCCCTTTAACAAAGGGGACCCCCAGATCCCGGCCCCCCCTATGTGAATTGGTAAGGGGTACATTGTACCCCTACCATTTCACAAAGAAAGTGTCAAAAAATGTAAAAAAAAACACACACACACCTTGGAAAAGTCCTTTATAAAAAAAAAACAAAAAACATTCCAGCGGTGAAATCCAGTGTCCCGCGGCGATCCGATGTCCAGCGCTTCCCGTCATTGGCTGAGCCTGAGCGGACCTGATGGGGAACTTCCTCCGCAGTCTATTACATGTATAGACCCGCCCCTTCTAAAGTTCCCCATCAAGTCCTCTCAGCCAATGACTCGGTGTAAGGCTGAGGACCTGATGCGGAACATGAGAAGGGGCGGGTCTATACATTACACAGTGAGGGAAGTTCCCCATCAGGTCCGCCCCCTCTGTATGTCAGACCGCGCCTACGTCATTGGCCTGAGCGGGGAACTTCCTTCACTGTGTAATTTAAATTTACACAGTGAAGGAAGTTCCCCATCAGGTCCACTCAGGCCAATGACGTAGGCGGGGTCTGACATACCGAGGGGGCAGACCTGATGGAGAACTTCCCTCACTGTGTAATACATGTATAGACCCGCCCCTTCTCATGTTCCGCATCAGGTCCTCAGCCTTACACCGAGTCATTGGCTGAGCGGACCTGATGGGGAACTTTAGAAGGGGCGGGTCTATACATGTAATAGACTGCGGAGGAAGTTCCCCATCAGGTCCGCTCAGGCTCAGCCAATGACGGACAGCGCTGGACATCGGATCGCCACGGAACACTGGATTTCACCGCTGGAATGTTTTTTTTTTTTAATAAAGGAGTTTTCCAAGGTGTGTGTGTTTTTTTTAAAAAATTTTTGACACTTTGTTCGTGAAATGGTAGGGGTACAATGTACCCCTTACCAATTCACATAGGGGGGGCGGGATCTGGGGGTCCCCTTTGTTAAAGGGGCCTTCCAGATTCCGATAAGCCCCCCGCCCGCAGACCCCCACAACCACCGGGCAAGGGTTGTGGGGATGAGGCCCTTGTCCCCATCAACATGGGGACATCCTCCCCATGTTGAGGGCATGTGGCCTGGTACGGTTCAGGAGGGGGGGGCGCTCTCTAGTCCCCCCTCTTTTCCTGCGGCCTGCCAGGTTGCGTGCTCGGATAAGGGTCTGGTATGGATTTTTGGGGGGACTCCACGCCATTTTTTTTTATTTGGGGTGGAGTTCCCCTTAAAATCCATGCCAGATCTGAAGGGCCTGGTATGGATATTTGGGGGAACCGCACGCATTTTTTTTTAAATTTGCAGCGGGGTTCCCCTTAATATCTATACCAGACCTGAAGGGCCTGGTAATTGAATTCTGGGGGACCCCCACGCTTTATTTTTAATTTTTATCAATGACTTTTCTATGTATTGCTGGGAGCCGACAATTCATTAATAGCCGCGAGTGAGTTTTAAATGACTTTTTTCCCTTCAAAAATGACATTTTATGCAGGGACAGTTCTAAGCACGGGAAACATGCGCCACTTTACATGCATATCATACACACCCCCCCCCCCAGGTACAAAATTTAAAGGAATATTTCACTTTTATTGTTTCACTTTAAGCATTATTAAAATCACTGCTCCGGAAAAAACTTCAGTTTTTAAAACTTTTTTTTGCATTGATACATGTCCCCTGGGGCAGGACCCGGGTCCCCAAACACTTTTTATGACAATAACTTGCATATAAGCCTTTATAATTAGCACTTTAGATTTCTCCCATAGACTTTTCGAATTTGCCGTGAACACCCCAATTTGTTCGCTGTTCGGCGAACGGGCGAACAGGCAATGTTCGAGTCGAACATGAGTTAGACTCGAACTCGAAGCTCATCCCTAATACCCAACTGTTTGGTAAAAAATAAAAGATGACGTTACTCCGAGTAAAAAGATAACCAACATGTCATGCTTTAGGCCCCATGTACACGGGACGCTGGTGCAAACTCTGCTGAACGAAAGCTGAAACCGGCGTTTAGAAACGCCCGTTTGCCGTGTTTGCATGCCGCGTTTAGCCGTGTTTAGCCGCGTTTTACCGCGTTTGCGTCTATAAGCGTTTAGTTAAGAAACATCATTAACACCCTCCCTAAGCTCAAAAAACAGTATATTTAACCATTTCAGCCATTTTGTGAGACCGGAGTGAGTAGCAGCAGCTGAGAGAGCAGCAGTGTACTTGTACAAGCTGTGGATTGTCCACTTGCCACGTCACCTGCCACAAGCTGTGAATTGTCCACTTGCCACGTCACCTGCCACAAGTTGTGAATTGTCCACTTGTCACGTCACCTAGCCACGTCACCTGCCACGTCACCTGGCCACGTCACCTGCCACAAGTTGTGGATTGTCCACTTGCCACGTCACCTGGCCACGTCACCTGCCACAAGTTGTGGATTGTCCACTTGCCACGTCACCTGCCACGTCACCTGGCTACGTCACCTGCCACAAGTTGTGGATTGTCCATTTGCCACGTCACCTGCCACAAGTTGTGCATTGTCCACTTGCCACGTCACCTGCCACGTCACCTGGCTACGTCACCTGCCACAAGTTGTGAATTGTCCACTTGCCACGTCACCTAGCCACGTCACCTGCCACGTCACCTGGCCACGTCACCTGCCACAAGTTGTGGATTGTCCACTTGCCACGTCACCTGGCCACGTCACCTGCCACAAGTTGTGGATTGTCCACTTGCCACGTCACCTGCCACGTCACCTGGCTACGTCACCTGCCACAAGTTGTGGATTGTCCACTTGCCACATCACCTGGCCACGTCACCTGGCCACGTCACCTGCCACAAGTTGTGGAGTGTCCACTTGCCACGTCACCTGGCCACGTCACCTGCCACGTCACCTGCCACAAGTTGTGGATTGTCCACTTGCCATGTCACCTGCCACAAGTTGTGGATTGGCCACTTGCCACAAGTTGTGGATTATCCACTTGCCACGTCACCTGCCACAAGTTGTGGAATGTCCACAATGCAATGCAAGCAATTACAGTTTTTTTAAAATATTTTTTTAATGGTTTTTCATCATTTTCCATCAGTTTTGAGATATCTAATGTAAAAAAATAGGTCACCTTTAAAAACGCTTATAAACGAAAACGCAGCTAAACACCGGTACCGCGTTTAGCCGCGTTTAGTCGCGTTTTGCGTCTGAAACGTGGAAACTTTTTTTTTTGCCTTCAGAAAAACGAGGTTAAACGCAACTGCATATAAATGGCAATAAACGAGAGAGTGTACATGGTCACATAGGATAACATTGAATGAGTTCAGGGGCAGTTGAAAAAAGTGTCCAACTGCCTCTGAATGCGAGTTTAATAGCGTCCCGTGTACATGGGGCCTTAAAATTGCACACACTTGTGGAATGGCAAAAAAATACGGTACTTAAAAATCTCCATAAGAGATGCTTTAAAAGCCTTTACAGGTTACCAGTTTAGTGTTACACAGAAGCTCTGGTGGTAGAATTATTACTCTTGCTATAATGTTCTCAATGATACCTCACATTTGTGGTGTGAACACTGTTTACATATGCGTGTGTGACCTAAATATGTGTTTGGCTTTGTGGACGAGCACAGCTGGGCGGGGCACTTTATTATTTTATTAACATTTTTTTTTTCAATGTCCCCCCCTTTTTTTTTTTTTTTTCCATGACAAGAAATGTAAACATCCAGTGGCAGGTCCTCTTTACTGAGTCATCTGGCGTCTATTAGATCCCAGATCTCTCCTGTGCCCTGAAAGGATCTGATCAAACCAAGATTGGTTTGAGCAGATGCCTTTTCCAAGCCAATCAAGGCTTGTTTAAATTCTGCAGAAACCAGAAGTGACAAAATACTTCTTGCTTCCCTTTTCTAATACCATAGTGATGATCGAGAATGCTCCTGTTCTTGATCAGCTCTATTGTAAGCAGGCAGAACAACCGGCTTCAGTCCTGGGGCTTCCCGGTGGGATGGGAGAGCCCGGAGAGGCACCACGAGTGCTCCAATGCAAGGTTTTGTGCCCCAACGAAACGGTCAACAAAAGGCTTATGCCACGTACACACGATCGGAATTTCCGTCGGAAAAACCTTGGATGGTTTTTCTGACGGAATTCTGCTCAAGCTTGGCTTGCATACACATTGTCACACAAAAGTTCTCTGAACTTTTGACCGTCTACTACGACAACCGAGAAAATTAAGTTCAATGCTTTCGACCATGCGTTGAATTGTTTCCGAGCATGCGTCGGAATTTTTGCGTGCCGGAATTGCAACAGACGATCGGAATTTCCGATTGGAATTTTTTCCGTGGGAAAATTTAAGAACCAGCTCTCAAATTTTTGTTGGCAGAAATTCCGACAGGAAAAGTCAGATGGAGCCTACACACGGTGGGAATTTCCGACCAAAAGCTCACATCGGACTTTTCTTGTCGGAAATTCCGACCGTGTGTATGGGGCATAAGAGCGTGTATATTACTGACTACTGACTGTTGATGCAGTGATCACCTACAGGTCCTCCCCTAAGTTAGGCTATCCAGTGCAAGTTTAAGAAAGAGGTGGACTATTAAACATTCACTGTTTGCAGCCTGCCAACTAAACTGTTCAGTCGTTGCATTGCCACTATTTTCTGCTGTTTGATTTGTTGCAGTTCATGCTGCGATTGTTTAATCACTGTGGTATATCTTCTGATTGTGACCCATAATAGAATAATCTTTTTCCTGCTGATTTATCACTGCACAGTCCTTTTTCACACTTATTTGATTACTACTTCTTAAATGGCTTTCTGTCATTTCTGCTGTATATGTTTTTGAGACTATACTGTATATATATATATATATATATATATATATATATATATATATATATATATATACATATATATATATACATATATATTGCAATTGATATTCTTAGAAATTGCAGAGCTGGTTGCAGAGTCCCAGGAACAGGGGACTCGACCAATCAAGCGGATCCTTCTTGGGGGTTTTCACTACATATCTATTGTCAGAATGGTTTTTGTTCTAATATTTTATATCACATGGTCCCACCTTTAAGAGAGTGGCAGATTTTGTGTATAATGCAAAGAGTTGTAGTTAGGCTGCTGACATACTGTCATTTTAGTTTTTTTAAAAAAATTTTTTTATGTTATCATTTCACAGGCACGTCTACCTTTTATTATCATAGTGTCATGGTATGATAGGGATTGGGGCACTAACCAGGGAACTAGAATTAACTTTATTCTTGGTACAGGGGGGTCTATACTATACTTGATGCTTTGTGTGTGTGTTTTTTACATAACTGTTTGTGAGAGATGCACATACTGTATTGTCCTTTTTCTACTTGAGTGATATTTGTATTGTTTAAGGTGTTCGTAATTGTCTTACTCCATTATTATCTAATTAAGATTCCTCTATTGGGCAACTGTATATATTAAGTCAGGGCTTGACAAATTTGCTTGGAATCTAGGAGCCAGCTAAAAAAGTTAGGAGCCAGGAATGCGCCCCGTCCCGCTGAGCTCGCGCGCAGAAGCGAACTCATACGTGAGTAGCGCCTGCATATGAAAGCGGTGTTCAAACCACACGTGAGGTATCACCGTGATTGGTAGATCGAGAGCAATAATTCTAGCCCTAGACCTCCTCTGTAACTCAAAACATGCAACCTGTAGAATTTTTAAAACGTCGCCTATGTAGATTTTAATGGATAAAAGTTTGTCGCCATTCCACGAGCGTACGCAATTTTGAAGCGTGACATCTTGGGTATCAATTTACTCGACGTAACATTATCTTTCACAATATAAAAAAAAAAATTGGGCTAACTTTACTGTTGTCTTATTTTTTAATTAAAAAAGCGTGTTTTTTCCCAAAAAAAGTGCGCTTGTAAGACCGCTGCGCAAATACGGTGTGACAGAAAGTATTGCAACGCCATTTTATTCTCTAGGGTGTTAGAATAAAAAATATATATAATGTTTGGGGGTTCTAATTAGAGGGAAGGAGATGGCAGTGAAAACAGACAGGGGAAGCTCCATTAGCATTGCTGGATGTCTTGTCATACCAACGGCCACCACAAGATGGCGCCAGACCACAGAAGGAAGCATAGGCCTGCAGAAGGCCGCAAAGCCGTGCCCTTAATTACCGGCCGGTGCGGCCCGACGCGATCATGCTGCGGCGGGGGGGGGGGGGTGCACGGAGGCACAGGATACCCCAGCTGTGAGCCCCAGGCGCCAGGTCGCTAATTCTAGTCGCAATGGCGACCTGGCGCCCAGGGTTTGTCGAACCCTGTATTAAGTGCCTATCCTTAGATTATGTTTGTGATCATTTTGATTTCCTAGGTGTAGATCACTAGCATTTGTATAGTTTCACCTGCTCATCTTTGAATGCACCCCACTCAGGCCCACTTCAGTCTTCTTCCTCAATTGGTACATGCACCAAGAATGCTTTCTTCTCTTATCTCGGTAGAAATAGAAATGATTAGCTATCAGATGTAAAAAAAAAAAAAAGTTTTCCAACATGATTTGAAGAGCTCCATAACTCCCCTCTCTCTTCTCCTCCCATTTTGTAGCAAAGTTTGCTTTTATTCTCTTATGCTGTGAGTAATTAACTTAAAGATGAGCTCAGTAAGAACTTTAGAGGGCTTAGTAATGGTTTACCTCTTCATTGTAGTAATGTAATGTTTGCTTTTTCCAAACAGCTTAAAAAAAAGCATCTTTAGTTTTGCAAGATATTACTACTTCCTCTGTATGTTGGTACCCCAACCATCAGCGCTGTAGGCATAGTAGACACTAGAGTTTGTATTGTGTGTCCTCTCCCAACTTCTTTTGGTCTTTTCTAAAACTGGATTGATGGAGCACTTCAAATCATGTTGGAAAACCTTTTTTTTCATCTGATAGCTAACATTAAACTGTAACTGAAGGCAAACCTTTTTGTACGTCCAGCCAAAGCCTTATTGGGGAGATTTTCCATCACTTCCTGTCCCTGTAACACTAAAGCTGGCCATACATGGATTGAAATTCAGCTGGTTCAGCAAGAACTGGCTACATTTCGATCCGTGTGTGGTAGGGGTGCAACGAATCAAAAAACTCACGGATCGGATAGATCCTCGGATCAGAGCCACGGATCGGATCATTTTCGGATCGGCACAAAAATAGAAAAAATAAAATATAAATTATGTTACACCCACCGGAATTTTCGATTTTACAGTTATTTTCAACACAAAACAGAGCTTATAAGCTTAAATACAGTATTTGTAAATCCAACGGACTCTTTACATGTTAAATTTTAAAAGCAGCAGCAAACCTACTGACCTTACATGGTTGCTAATGTGACAGAACACCTCTGATCTTCACATTTAACTAAATGTTAAATGTGAAAATCAGAGGTGATCCGTCACATTAGCAATCATGTAAGGTTTGCTGCTGCTTTTAAAATGTAAAATGTAAACATTCTGATGGATTTCCAAATAATGTATTAAAGCTAATAGGAAAAGAGAAAAATCGCGCTAACCCGTGTCATAGGCTCCGTGAGGAGTCTATAAATAATTTGGATCTGTAATTGTTTAAAAAAGAACAGAACATAAGATTTAAATAAATTAAATAAACACCCATCAAACGATGGAAAAAAAAAAAAAAAAAAAAAAAAAGTGTACTGTGATGTAACTTCAAAATGTAAGGTCCATAAATGATATAAAGTCCATAAAATAAATCTCTTAGGTAAAGTCCGTTATGAAACACCAGTGCTCCGTGTAAAAAGTCATACGAAGTGGATAATTGCATCCAATTTTGTGATCTTCCACCACCAAACAACAGAAATTTCTCCTTACCAGCTACAATTGACCCCCCATGACAGAGGATCAATAAATGCAGAGATTAAGCAGTTCCTCCCACAGGTCAGCACAGCAATTGGGACTCCTAAATCACCAATCCCCGATGGACATCCGTGGACACAGGTAGTATGTAAAAGATAGACACACTCCACATAGCGCATTACCGTTTAAAATATTTATTCTTTAAAATAAAGTTTGCACTTACATTAATGCAGTTTTAAAATAGCCCATTCAGTCTGGTGTGCCGGCCGCTGCACATTCATCAGACACCCGTCCCGTCCTTCTCGGAAGCGTTTGAGGTGACGTCAGTGCGTCGCTCCGCCCGGGCGGAGCGACGCACTGACGTCACCTCAAACGCTTCCGAGAAGGACGGGACGGGTGTCTGATGAATGTGCAGCGGCCGGCACACCAGACTGAATGGGCTATTTTAAAACTGCATTAATGTAAGTGCAAACTTTATTTTAAAGAATAAATATTTTAAACGGTAATGCGCTATGTGGAGTGTGTCTATCTTTTACATACTACCTGTGTCCACGGATGTCCATCGGGGATTGGTGATTTAGGAGTCCCAATTGCTGTGCTGACCTGTGGGAGGAACTGCTTAATCTCTGCATTTATTGATCCTCTGTCATGGGGGGTCAATTGTAGCTGGTAAGGAGAAATTTCTGTTGTTTGGTGGTGGAAGATCACAAAATTGGATGCAATTATCCACTTCGTATGACTTTTTACACGGAGCACTGGTGTTTCATAACGGACTTTACCTAAGAGATTTATTTTATGGACTTTATATCATTTATGGACCTTACATTTTGAAGTTACATCACAGTACACTTTTTTTTTTTTTTTTTCCATCGTTTGATGGGTGTTTATTTAATTTATTTAAATCTTATGTTCTGTTCTTTTTTAAACAATTACAGATCCAAATTATTTATAGACTCCTCACGGAGCCTATGACACGGGTTAGCGCGATTTTTCTCTTTTCCTATTTGCTATTATGTATGGTGGTTCACATCTTAATCGCAGCTCCCATTGAGTCACCAGTGAGAACACTTGGTGTCTTTTCTTTATCAATATTTAGCGCAGTTTTACTTTTTTTTCCAATGTATTAAAGCTGATAAGCTCTGTTTTGTGTTGAATCGTTGGGTGTAACAAGATGTCCGCTTGGCCCCTTCTCTCATTACTGTGCAGGAGTGTGGGGTGGAGCAAGATGGTGGCGAAACGTCATTACAGCGGCCGCCGCCGGGTGTACCAAGATGGCCGCCCCTCCGGAGCTAGACCGAAGCCGCGGCCTTTCCTACGGCCGAGGCTCCAGAGCGCTCCGTGGATCGTGTGGTGATCCGATCCAAACAGGGTGACCCGTTCGGATCACGGATCACCACCGATCCGTTGCACCCCTAGTGTGTGGCCACTGTGGCTGAACAGAAGTCAATCTGCCAACCCGCTGATTGAACGAAAAAAAACGGACTCACAAGAAAGTAAGCGAGGGGAGTGATTGCATTGAGTTTCAAGCAAACGGCATCTACTGGAAGGAGAGAGAAGAGGGACTCTACTTAACCCCTGAAATACGCTATCTGTTTTTATCCAATGTCATCTTGTTTGTGATTTTAAAAGATGATAAATTTCTACTCTAAAATAATGGCTTTGCACTATCATTACATTCTTCATTACATCATCCCTACCAGGCAGGGTGGATTTAATTTAAATCAAGTTGATTTAAATCACAATTAAAATCCTGATTTAAATCACTAGTAAAAAGGCTTGATTTATATCAACTCGATTTAAATCATAATTTTAAAAGAGCAACTTTCATCTCTGTCCCCCAGCAGCTCCTCTTCTGACCCGCTTTTGACTCAACAACCATCCTGTTCACTTTAATGGGACGGCTGGTGATGCGGCAGTGACACAAAAAGGTGAGGGATGTGGTGGCAGCAGGTGAGTGGATGCCCACTTACAGGCGCTGTCATGATGGATCTGAAGTGACAGGTGCTCTTTAATTGTAAGGACTCATTCTTGCTGGTAGTTAGAATCTTTAATATTTGCAAACCAAATGAAGGTTTCCTATTTAGAATAATATGCTGTCAGGTTAGTAAAACAGCGATATTAGAACCGATTTTAGGTTAATAGGTTAATTACACATAGTTGGAGAACGACTCAAATTCTTTTATTTAATTAAAACAATAATATTATTTTACATATTCTTGTATTTGCTTAAAGTGTGTGCAAAACCCCTTACCCTAACGAAAAAACATAATAGATGAATAATAATAAAAGAAGAAATAAAAGCTAATGCAAAAGCTAAAAAAGCTGAAATACCTTGCAGCAAATGATGCAACAGATATTAGTTTTCTCTATTGGCTAATAAAAAAACGGCAAAGCCCAAAAACGCTGCATACAAACGAGTAAAAACGCGCTAAAGACGCTACGCTCAGGTGTGAATGCAGCCTTGGAGGCATTTAAAGAGTATCTACTCTTTGTTCACCTATGGGAGCAGCCTGCTGCTGGTTGTTTCTCAGGGGAACAGGAGGAAACAGTAAGCCCGAGAAACACCAGCGAGTGGCTGCTCAGAACACTTTCATGAGAAAGCTGGCCGCCGGCTGCAAAAAACGATACCAGGGTTATGGCTGACATCTTCAACCATTATCCCGGTAAACCACTTGCAAACTGCAACATATATATTTGTATTCCGGTCGGTAAAGCAAAACTTTTTTTTCCATTTTGGATAGAGTAAGGGAGGGTTATAACTGTTGTCAGTTTTTTTGCAATCTGTGTTTGATAAGGGAGATTCGCCTTTACTTCCTGTCCCATCACCATAACAGTGAGAGCTAATCCCTTCAAAGTGAGGAAATCCTGGGGTGTCTTCAAAGCCACCAGAACTAGTGTCCCCAGTGGAAGATTCCCTCTTTATTACTTATGACAAATGTTCTAATCCTTCTCCATTTTATCCAAAACTAAAAAAAAAACGTTTTACCTTTAGTTACGCTTTAAGAGTGCAATGGGCCTTAAATGACTCCTGGCAGTTACGGAAGCTTCTTTGAACCATCTTGGACCTGTTCTTGTGCCACAAACAGCCTCTAACTAGGCTCATTATTATAAAAAAAAAAAAAAACTGAGAAAATGTACAATAAATAATTGTAACAGTGCACAAAGGCAAATTGTGAAGGAAAAAAAACATAAATACAAAGAACACAACATAAAATACCTTGACCACTTAAGGACCGGAAGGATTGGCCCCCTTAATGATCAGGCCGCGGTCGAGCGACGTTGCACCCAAACAAAATGTATGTCCTTTTTTTTCTCACAAATAGAGCTTTCTTTTGGTGGTATTTGATCACCTCTGCGGTTTTTATTTTTTGCGCTATAAACAAAAAAGAGCGACAATTTTGAAATAAAACTATATTTTTACCTTTTTGCTATAATAAATATCCAAAAAAAAAAAAAATTTCTTCATCAGTTAAGGCCAATATGTATTCTTCTACATATTTTTGGTAAAGAAAATCGCAATAAGGGTATATTGATTGGTTTGAGCAAAAGTTATAGTGTCTACAAAATAAGGGATAGATGTATGGCATTTTTAGTATTTATTTTTTACTAGTAATGGCGGCGATCTGCGATTTTTAGCCAGACTGAGACATTGCGACAGACAGATCGGACACTTTTGACTCTTTTTTGGGACCAGTGACATCAATACAGCGATCAGAACTAAAAATAGCCACTGATTACTGTATAAATGTCACTGGCGCAGAAGGGGTTAACACTAAGGGGCGATCAAGGGGTTAAGTGTTCCCTGGGAGGGGTTTCTAACTGTGGGGGAAGTGGACTGACTGGAGGAGGAGAGAGATCGCTGTTCCTGATCACTAGGAACAGCAGATCTCTCTCTACTCCTCTGTCAGAACGGGGATGTTTTTTTTACATACACATATCCCCGTTCTGGCTCTCTGCGGAGCGATCACAAGTGGCCGGCGGACATCGCAGCCGCCAGCCACGCCCACCGGCTCCGGCGTCATTCCGCGGGCGTATGCGCGCGCCCCCTTTCGTCTTTAAAGCGGCCGACGTACACCTATGCCTGCCACAGTATAATGACGGCGGCTGGTCGGCAAGTGGTTAATTACCCCCCCCCCTCAATTTTTTTTATAAATAAATAAATAAAACACACCCTCTAAATAAAGAAATCTAAAAAATAAATTAAACATGTTTTTTTTTTATTTTGGCCGTGTGTTGCCGATAATTTGTAGCAAATATTTTCTTTAGCTGACATCACTTTGTACATTTCTGTTAGCAATCAGATCTCAGTTTATTGTAGTCAGATCAGTTTAGGGATGCATTCTGGTTGGTTGCCTTGAACTACTATACAATGCACGTAGCTTAGTTGATCGTTTTTGAATAATAGTGGCATACCATTATTTATGTTTACAGCCCCAACTGGATATGATGATCACAATAAAATACTTAACGCTTTTTTCCATCCTTAGCCATGCACGAGGTGGGTGGAGACCCACTGCTGATGGCTCCTCCACATGCAGCTGGGAATCCCCTCCCCACCTCTCTTGTGCAGTATGGCCAATCAGGCATGACGTTGATGGGACCCCTCCCTTGGAATGGGAGTATATAGTAGCCCTGGAGCAGCCGATGGTTCATTTGCTTGACTCAATCACAAGGACAGCACACACTGAATCCACACATAGGTTACCTTCGTTGGGAGCTTAACAATTCTTTTTTGGTATGTTTTCTGTTTTTTCCTCCTTAATTGGTTTTATTTCACATACACCCCCTCATGTAGTCCCCTTGTGGGAACACATAGATATTTTGCCATGATTTCACACACCTTACACTTTTACACATTAAATTAATCTTCCCCTTTTTGATACACATTTTTTCCAGGAACACTATGCACTTTTTGTGCACACAGTCCATTGGATCAGGCTTTTACCACTGTGTCATGCTCTGGGCACTGTTCTTCATCCTTGGAGGGTTCCCCCGTCTCAACCCCGGGGGAGACATCATGCTTGTCACCCCCATCTTCCCTGGCAGACACCGGGCCTGGCCTTGGGGCTGTGCAGTGAGTATCCCAGATTGTCCTCACCTTGTTGGGACACAGTCTCTCTGTCCTCCCTTATTCTAAGGGCATCATCATTAATCCTTGTCCCTTTCCTTTCCAGTATATTACATTACAACACTCCTGATGAATGGCTGTAATGCCAGGAAACGCGTTGAGTGCCACTAGATGACCTAAGTTACCTGTCCCTACAATGTTTTTTTTAACCTATTTATCTTATTATGTACAGTTATTATGTTGAATTCCCATTTGTATTGCATGCTATGTAGCAGCATATTTAGTGTAAGTCATGTGACTACCTATTTATTTGATACAATATTTTTCTACAATGTAACAATAAATCATGTACTGTAAATGTTTTGTTTCTGTCTATATCTGACATGGCGGTTGCCTCACTCAAAGTCCCACAGCTCTCCTTTTCTACAAATTAATTTAGGGATGGAGGTCGCCATGTGTGCTATAGTGTGTGTCAGGTCACATCCAATTCACTGTTTTAATAAAATACTTAACACATTTATAAATAAATTAAACTTTAAAAATTGATTACTTTTGCTACCCCCATTGTAGCATCCAATGTGCTACAATTGTGGGGGTTGGACTTCAAGGGGTCAGCTGAGGAAGCATCAGGCATTTCTGTCACAAAGCTGACCTTTAAACTACACAGTCACTTTTCAGTATGTTTTTAATCATCATAACTGGAAAAACAAGAAAAAAATAGACACGGTTTCATGTGGAAATATTTTGTTGCTGGCTCACATTGTCTCACATAAATATGTCTAGCATAAGGCATGTTCATTTGCATTTTGTCTTCAAACTTTTTAGCCGAAGCAATCATCTAAGGAAGTTTTGTGTTCCATTCGGAGGCAATTGTAATACACTGCTGATTGGAGAGTCACATTTCAGCCCGTTCTCCTCAGATCTGTGCTGATCTATCCAGGAAGGCTGGAATTTATTAATACCATTTTCAGAGATAACCCTAAAAAATTGTATTCCAGTTGTTCTGTCATATCTGGTGACACAAGTGTTTAGATATTTTGGCATACCAATATATTTGTGATTCAAAATATTATTTTATACTTTTGTGAGTAATTGGCCAAACTCCGTATAATCTTGCCGGACAACTGCTTTTAATTATGGACAAAGCAGTTTTCAAAGTTTTGTTCTCGGAAGCTTTTGGCTGTAACTTTGTTCCTTTTCTTAATTTAAGCATCTATCCAACCATGTATGTCACATGTAAAGCCCTGTACACACGATTGGATTTCCGATGGAATAAAATCCGATGGATTTTTCCATCAGTCTTGCCTACACACCATCAGTCGAAAATCCGACCGTCCCAAACGCCGTGACATAAAACACTCCAACCGAGAAAAATTAAGTTCAATGCTTCTGAGCATGCGTCGACTTGATTCTGAGCATGCGTGGGTTTTTTCTCCGATGGAGTTCCACACAGATGATCGGAATTTGCTATCGTCTTTTTTTCCATCGGATAAATTTAAAACATGTTCTATTTTTAATCACTGATGGAAAAAAGACCGATGGGGCCCATACACGATCGGTTTGTCCGATGAAAAAAGTCCATCGGACTGTTTTCATCGGTAAAACCGATTGTGTGTACAGGGCTTAACTGTCATATATTATATGGGAATAACAGCAATGATATATGGAAAATATGGAAAGGAATATGCTTAATGGAGAACTAAAGAATTTTTTTTTCATTTTGGATGGGGTAAAGGGGGATTATAACTCCTGTCAGTTTTCTTTTGCCATCTGTAACCCTTCACCTCATGTCCCATTGCCCAAACAGGAAATAAGAGGAAATTCCTCCAAAGTAAGGGGATCCCTGCTTCTCACCAGGGTCACCAGAACTAGTGTACCCATTGGAATGTTTCCCCTCTATTTCTGTTCTTAACCTAAAATTTGAGAATCTCTTTCACTTCCACTCTTGGTGATAATGGCATACAGGACAAATCTCCCCAACAGGGCATCAGACAGCAATAAAAACCTGACAGGTGTACGAATCCCTGTCCACCCTATACAAAACAAAACAAAAGGTTTTGCCTTTAGTTATACTTTAATAAACAGGAAGTGTACTATGACCTTTATCTGAGCTTAGGTTGTGCTGAAAGATATAACCTGTGAACCATGCTATTAAATGGTGCGTTATAATCCTAAAGCATATACCCAATACAATCTCCTAAACTTGTGTCAGTTCCCGCACGGCCTATAGCAAGATGATGGCGGAGTGGGACTTTAGTTGATCCAGGTGGTCATATGACGTCCTCCTGGTACTCGCCTAGCACATGGCCACACTCTGTCACCAACTATGTTTATCGGTCCGCTGCTGGTACCATGTGATCGCTGTGACCAATCGCAGCAGACCACATGACAAATGTAAACAATGTATGGCTTCCTTTCATGCCATCCATTGTATACAATTGTGTTGCTAGCTGTGATTGGTTATCACATGGTACAGACAGGGCCAACCACAGCCCATCAGTTAAAATGCTTTTTGGTATGAAATTCACTGGTATGAATAATCATAATATGTGTAAAAAAAAAAAAAAAATCCTGATCACTTCCACAGAGTAGTACAGTGTTACTATGGTAACACTGGATTGCTCTGGTCACAGTGTGTAAAAAAAAAAAAAAAAAAGTTAAAGAAAAGAAAAAAAATATATAAAAACAATTATTAAAATTATTATATATATATATTTTTATATACTGTCACCAGTCAGTGCTGATCACCGCCACACACTTATTATATGATGACGCTGTACTACACTGGTGCCATTTTCTTTTTAATTTCTTAATTTTCCAAAAAATTGTATAAAATTACAATTTCAAAAAACTCTTTCCTACAGATATTGATTCGGGTTATTTCCACCAATAAAATGTAGCAGAATAGATTTTGGCTTAAATTTAGGAAGAAAGATTATTTATTTGCCAAATTTTATAACAGAAACTACAAAAATGCGTCTTCTTTCAAAATATTTTACAATTTTTTTTTTCGTTTATTTAGCAAATAATAAAAAATAAAAAAACAGTGGTGATTTAATACCACCAAAAGAAAGCTCTATTTCTGTGAAAAAAATGATAAAAATTGAATATGGGTTCAGTGTTGCATGACTGCGCAATTGTCATTCAAAGTGCGACAGCGCTGAAAGCTGAAAGTCAACCTGGGCAGGAAGGGGGTAAAAGTGCCCGGTGTTGAAGCGGTTAAAAAGAACTCTCACTTAATTTTTTTGTGCTCTGTCCCCCAGGGGACCATGTCCTTACATGCTTTGTAAACCTGGCTATGAGGTTAGACAGGGAGTCCCTTGCGACTGTCTTACAACGTAACTAGCAAGGAGATGGCTGCTTGGTAATCAGAACTAGCACGTGCCCAAGACAAGCAGAAAAAAAAAGGAAGGGGGGCAGTTTGCCTCCTGACCCTCTGCATTCCTCTTGCCGCTCCTTGTCTCAGGCAAGTACTTGGAGCTGAGACAAGCATCAGTTATCAAGCAGTCAGTCCCTTGCTAGCTATGTTGTTGGACCACTGCAGGGAGATGGGGTGGGTGGGCTGTCTGACCTTGTAGCTAGACTTACGAAGCACAAAGGAACATGGGACAGAGTACTACATGCACGTTGTCCCCAGGGGGACAGAACACTGAAAGAAAAATTGAAGTGAGAGTTCTTTTTAAACATGTTAATGTAATTTTACCAATTACTTTCTAATATTTTGACACCTGGTGCCTTTACTGTAAATGTGCTTATTTAGGCACGTCCCACTAAAGGATGACAATGTTCTGTTCCTGTTTCACAATTGGTTTCCTGCGTTGTCCCCTTTTTCCAATTGATAATACAAGGGACTGTTTTATCACACATTATGCAGGCATTATCCACTGTTGTCACCGCCTGGAAGCTCACTTTGGGAAATGTAATGCAGCCATCACTGAAGTATATGTAGGAGATGCAGGAGATTGGCTGCACTAAGATACAATTCGAGATAATTATTTCATTAAAAAAGTGGAAATTGTTTATACACAGAACCAAATGTAATACAGTGAAGGTTTACAATTACCTTATGGCAATCCATAGACTTGATTTTTAAATACTGACTACCAAAAGAAAGATATATTATAAAAGATCGTATTTAGACTAATGTCCATGTTTGTGCACTGCTCAGATGACCCCCTTAAGCTGGCTTTATCTCAAAGCAACAATGGCAAACTTTGGGTAGAATCTATGGCAAAAGGTCGATTTCCCCCACTTGTTATTGGTTAGATGGTGGAGGGGGGGGGGTGTTTGGGGAATTATCATCTCATTCCTATGTACTCATAGATTTTATCTATAAGTACATAGGCATGAGATGATCATTTCCACTCATTACCCAATATTATATTATAATATTACCCAATATTATTATATTATAAATTCTGAATTGGTTTGCGAGTGTTGTCTCGCAAGACGAGCAGAATTCAACCTAATCGGGCCTGCAGTACCGCATTTGGCCTGAGGTGCGGGGGCGCCGGAGCCGAGCAAAGCCGAACAGCGACGATCGCAGACGTTCGGCAATGATCGGAAAGACACGGAAATACTCAGTTTCCGAGCCTTTCCGACGTTTGCCGAGGACAGCCAACGTGTCCTTGGGCCTTTTCGGCCGTTTCCGAGGCTCTTCGGCGCCCCCCACCTCTGGTCACATACCGTATGGCACTACATTGAAGTCAATGCGTAACAAATTATTTTAGTTTCCATTGACTACAATGGGAAAACTCGCTTTGATATGCGAGTACTTTGGATTACGAGCATACTCCTGGAACGGATTATGCTCGTAATCCGAGGTTCCACTGTAGTGTCATTGCTTTATAAAGAAACATCCACATTGTTCCTGTCTGCTTCAGGAGCTCATAATCTACTGTCTGACTCTGGCAGTAAGACATGAAGAATGCTTCTCTAAGTTCCTCTTTTTTTTTTTTTTATAATTCAGATTTTATTTGAAATTTTCTTTACATATAATATTCATAACATTTAAACAAACCATATTACAAAACATAAAAAGGGGGAAATGTCTCTGCCTCCACCATTTATTCTCCTCTCTCTTACCTGACGCTCCAAGTTCCTCTTAACACAATTTGGACTGTAAATGAGGGGTGTGTTTGCTCTCTGACCCCAGTTGCATATTATGAATTATGAGTCAGCTCAGGGTATTTATTGCAAATACCACTCTTCATTTGCATCTGTCTATTGATCTGTCTATCTATACACAGTGAATAAGTGATTGGTCATAGGTAGTATTACACTACATTATGGGACTGTGTCAACTTTTATCTGCTTACACTTTGATACACAAAGCTTTCTGTATGAGTGAGACAGCATGCAGCCTACAGTGAATGTGCTTGGGAACATATTTTTTGCACTTCAAACAGGTATGTTAAAGGGGTTCCCAGATTAGAAGATTACAAAGTGAAGAAGGGTGAACTAGCACGTGACAGTGCCTTGAAAAAGATTTCATACTCCTTCGAAATTTTCCACATTTTGTCATGTTACAACCAAAAACGTAAATGTATTTTATTGGGATTTTATGTGATAGACCAACACAAAGTGGCACATAATTATGAAGTGGAAGGAAAATGAAAAAAATGGTTTTCAATTTTTTTTACAAATAAATATGTGAAAAGCATGGCGTGAATTTGTATTCAGCCCCCTTTACTTTGATAACCCTAACTAAAATCTAGTGGAACCAATTTCCTTCAGAAGTCACCTAATTAGTAAATCGAGTCCACCTGTGTGTCATTTAATCTCAGTATAAATACAACTGTTCTGTGAAGCCCTCAGAGGTTTGTTAGAGAACCTTAGTGAACAAACAGCATAATGAAGGCCAAGGAACACACCAGACAGGTCAGGGATAAAGTTGTGGAAAAGCAGGGTTAGGTTATAAAAAAATATCCCAAGCTTTGAACATCTCACAGAACACTGTTCAATCCATCATCCGAGGGGGGCTGACCAGAGCCGCCATCAGGGGGGTACAGGCAGTACACCTGTAAGGGGCCCGAGGTCCCTAGGGGCCCGGATGCCCCCCCTTTTTTTTTCTTATTTTTTTTGTAAGGGGCCCTGGGTGGCAACCCCCCTTTTTTTTTTATTTATTATTAAATTGTTTATTTTATTTAATTAATTTTTATTTTTTTTGTAAGGGGCCCGGAGGTCCACAGGGCCCTGGATGGCAACCCCCCCTTTTTTTTATAATTTTTTTTATTAAATTGTTTATTTTATAAAAATTTTTTTTTAAGGGGCCCAGAGGTCCCAGGGCCCCGGATGGCAACCCCCTTTTTTTTTATTAAATTGTTTATTTTATTTATTTATTTATTTTGTAAGGGACCCAAAGGTCCCCAGAGGCCCTGAGGGCAACCCCCCTTTTTTTTTATATATATATTTTTTAAGGGACCCAGAGGCCCGGAGGTCCCCAGGGCCCCGGATGGCAACCCCCCCCTTTTTTATGTTTTTTGCTCGTCAGCAGCCAAAGCCCCCTCGACCTCAACCAACAATTCATGGCGGCAGCACCCCCCCCGCTTCTCAATTCTCAATTTGCGGCAGCACCCCCCCCGGTCCTCCTCTGCTCCAGGGGGCCCATGCCTGAAGCTGTGTAAGGGGCCCCAAAATTCCTGATGGCGGCCCTGGGGCTGACTACAAATGCACGCCACACTTTTCAGATATTTATTTGTAAAAAAAAATGAAAACCATTTATCATTTACTCGAGTATAAGCCGAGTTTTTCAGCACATTTTTTTGTGCTGAAAATGCCCCCCTCAGCTTATACTCGAGTCACCTTTTTGCGCGTGATCTTCCGGAAATTGGGGACCCGGAACCAGCCATCCGTATGTCCTATGGACCTCATATAGCCCCACTCTTTCTCTACAAGTGTACAAAGTTTGTTGACCGGGGGACCTACGGTCGGGGAGCACCGATTTTTCAAAACTGGGCACCCCTTCCATAGACTCCCATGTTAAACGGTCAATTCTCTGGTGATTTTGGGGACCCGGTACCAGCCAGTTGTAGGTTCCCTGGACCCGAAACTTAGCACACTTGTAGCCCCATTTCTCCTCTATAAGTGTGCAAAGTTTATTGTCTGGGGGACCTAAGGCCGGGGTGAACCGATTTTTCAAAGCCGGGCACCCCTTCCATAGACTCCCATGTTAAACGTCAGTCTAGTCACGGACACAGTGAGGCATGGACACAGTGAGGCATGGACACAGTGAGGCATGCACATGAACACAGTGAGGCAAAGTGAGGCATGCAGATGGACACCCTAGGCTTATACTCGAGTCAATACATTTTCCCATTTTTTTGTGGTAAAATTAGGTCCCCCGGCTTATATTCGGGTCGGCTTATACTCGAGTATATATGGTATGTGCCACTTTGTGTTGGTCTGTCACATAAAATCCCAATAAAATACAATTACGTTTTTGGTTGTAACATGACAAAATGTGGAAAATTTCAAGGTGTATGAATATTTTTTCAAGGTACTGTACATCTATACTTAAATGGAAGACTGAAGCCCTAGGCATGTTGTCTGGACTTTTTGCATGCATTTCAAGGCCTGTTTTTTTTCAATCTTGACTGAAGTGTACCTTTACAAAGAATTTATATATTGTTTTACTGTTTATATTAGTCACAGCATTTGATCTTATCACCATATATCTTTAGACCCTCTACTCAGTATAAACATTAGTCACAGCTTTTGGTTTTATCATCATACATCTTTTGGCCCTTAAATCAGTTTAAATATGAAGTAACTTGCAAGTGAACAGCAATCCAAACAATGTATTACTTTTTTTTATACCTTACCTAGTATATCTATCGAAATATTTAGGCCTCAATTCATCAAGCTGTGGGCAGCACAAGCTGGCTTTACATTAAAGTCTGCATTGATCATGTGATTTATCAGCAACACATGGAGGTTTGACAGAAGAGAAAGACCAATTGGTCATTCTGCTCAACCTGTTTGTTGGTCTTTTCCAGGAACTTCAGCAAGTCCATTTCAGCAAACTGTTTAACTCAAGAAATTTTAAACCAATTGATAATATGGTCCATATTTATCAATGTGTTTCTATGTCCTTGAGATAGATCGCTGAAAATGTCATTGATTAATATTAATATTAATATTAATATATTAATATATCTCAGTGCAAGATCCCAGTTTCCCTGGCACTAGAAACAAGTTTCTTTCTTGATTACAATGGCATCTTCATTGTGTCAGTTGTGTGATCTCCATAGATTTTCTAAATAACATTTGCAACTGAACCACCTATTTATTGTATCTGTTGCTTAATGTTATAAAAAGCATTAAGTGATAAACCCAGAATATGAAGGACATTATGACAAAACCCTATTTTAGATTGGAAGCCATGGTCCTTAATAAGAGCTAATAAGTGTGCAGTCTAATTCAGTAGTGTATTTAGGTTTTGTGCTGCCCTAGGCCTGACTAAACTTGTGCACCCCCTAATTTAAATATGACCCATCCCCTCCTGTCAAGACCACACCCCTTTCTGTTTAAGAACCGCCCTGAAATCTTCGAGTGGGGACACTAGTTCTGCGGGCTGGGGGGGGGGGAATAGATTCCCTTAATTTGCATAGATTTCCTCTAACTTCCTGTTTGCCTATGGGGCAGGAAGTGAAGGGAAATCTCTGCAATGGGACAGGGATTGTAAAAAATAAACTGACAGGGGCTATAACCCTCCCTTACTCTATCCAAAATGAAAAAAACAAAAGTGTTGCCTATAGTTCTACTTTAAGCACAAATTTCGGATAAATTTATGGAGAGGACTAAGAAGATATAACTATGCCAATGGTGCAGCAGAAAACATATAGCACAGTGAGGAAGGTTTGTGGTCCAGGATGATAGGGCAGTCAAAATTAGAAGCAGGGCCACCCCCCCCACAGTTGCGGAATGCCGGCTTCCCACATACCGGAAGCAGTGCGGCCGCTTTATTGGGGCACTAGACTAATTTGCCTCTTAGCCCAGTCCGCCCCATAAGACTGGCGCTACACTAACAGTGTAGCACAAGCCGGCGGGGACTCTTTCCGTGCTGCCCCCCTGCAAAGTGCTGCCCTAGGCCTGGGCCTTGTTGGCCTAGGCCAGGATACAGCGTTGGTCTAATTATTAAGAATTGCACATTTTACACTCTGCCAAAATTGTACATAATTAAAAATAGAACTACACCTAACAATTGTGGATTTTGGTTCTCTGAAGGGGCCACAATAGTGGGAAGAGTAGAGATGAACCTCCTACAGCATTGTGGCCATTCCTTATTAGCTCAGCCTCCCACCTTGCTAGTTTGTGGTTTAATAAGAATCCTTCCAATGACACACCACAAATATTGTGCTTCCTCCACACCTGTAGCACATTTTTCTGCATTGCGCTCAACCCCACTCTCCTCTGACAGCCAAGACTGACTGAACTCTGGGAGGATGACTTTCCAAGTCTGTAACAAAAATGAATCACCTAGGTTAGAAGCTGTATGCTTGTGGTATGGCAGAAGGACCTCTTCAATGGGCCTTTGAAAGGTTGTGAGAGATGGCATGCAGACATACTGCTTCAAACCCTCTGTAATAACAAAAGTGGTCCTTTCTTTGCCACTGTTGGTGAGAAGGATTTTCCAATACCTTTAGTCAAGTCCAAGCTGGATACAAACCAGACTGGTCCTGATGCCTGAGGAAGGAGCATACATGCTCCTAACGCACGCACCACCCCACTCCACCTGACACCTGGAAGTGATGTTGGCGTCTTTCTCCTGTTCATACCTATAGACTAGGAAGTGCTGGGAGCCACTAGTACAGCCATGACCAGAAGTGACACCCCCACATGCCACAGCCTGTCCTCTCAGCAGAGCGGATGAACCTGATACTGTGTCCACACAACGCTGACCTTCCTGTACCTACACTGTGAGTGTGTACAATATTTGTTGCCATTAAAAAAAATGTTATACTACACTTAGATGGCACTGCTCTCTCTTCTTGGTTTACCAGACTGGTCCTAGCCTCTCTATTATTTTATCTACCAGGGGCATGGGATAAGCATGGGATTTTAGCCTCATTCAGCCTCCTAAGGTCATTGTAGAAGTTGATTGAGTTGTCAGGTTTGAGGACGAGCGCTATAAGGCTGGACCCCTCACACCTCTCAATTATCCTAAGATCCAGCATTTTCTCCAAGTTTTCAGCATTTGATGAGGCTTTCACTAGACTCAAGCTTGTGGTTCCGCGACTGTGTCATATTTTATCACAGGGGTGTATCCAGGCAGATCTTAGAAGATCTTGTGGTTTTAGTAGAAACTCTTTTGTTTCCTGCTTCTGTGCTTTGGATAAGGTGTCAACCACTTTAACTTCTAACACTGAACAATTGCAAGCAGTTTGCTGGCTAGAACTGACACATGTTTCCAATTCTTCCATGGTTTAATTGATTTTTGTAGTAAATTTGTTCTGGCTTACGCAGCTGAAGCACTTTATAGTTTACCTCCCCAACCTGTTCGAAGATCTCAAACAAGCTTTGCTACTGAGGCATAAATGTACTTTCCATGGTTGCAATCAACACAAAGACCCTGTCTCTAGGTAAAATGATCCTACCCTTGCTGACCTATTGTAAAGTTCTGGTATGAGCCTTCTGGACTCTTTGCACATGCCCAAAAATAGTGATGACTGAATGTACCTGGGTTTGGTTTGGGGTTGATTTGCCCAACATCACTGAAGTTCAGATGCTGATTGCTGAATACATACCCCATTGAAGTCAATGTGAGCCGAATGTTAAAAAACACTAATAGTCTTTTTTCTAGGCTAAAGAGATGGCATGGGGACTGGGCACTGGGGAACATGTACTAAAGGAAAAAAATGTTCTTTAAAAATCTTTTGGCAGAGGGTAGTGATTATAATAATGCTTGAAGGGCAACATGCAAAATGTAAAATTACTTTAGATCACATGCCTGGGGGTGCCCTTAAATTGCCTGTGAGTTGCAACCTTGTACAGCAAAAAAAAAAAAAAATGCATTTTAAATTTCTGTTAAATTACAGCTTCTGGCTGTTTACTTCTGTTTGTAAACACAGCAACCAGTGATTTCCTTCATATATGCCAGACCCTTATCCTAGATGAAGATCTGGTATAGATGTAATTGAGGGACCCCTCAAAGAGTAGTGTAGGGCTTTCTCTAAAAATATGCACCAAACCTCCAAAATCAATATCAGACCCTTATCCAAGCATGCAGCTTGGCAGGCCAGGAGCAGGAGCGTGTGCTCCTCCTCTAACCATAACAGGCCACATACCCTCACCTTGGGGAGAGTGCCTTGCAAGGGAGGACCTCCCTGGCAAAGCACATTGTCTCCATGTTGATGAGAGAAGGGCCTCTTCACCATGGCCTAGTGGTTGTGTGAGTTTATTGGAATCTGGAAGCCACTTTAAAAACAAGAGCACCCCCAAATACCATATCTACCTGTCTGAATGAGTAAACCCAGTGGTGATCAAATACCACCAAAAAAAAAAAGCTCTATTTGTGTGAAAAAAAATTATAAAAATTTCAGGAGTTGCAGCAAAGTGCTGAATAGCAAAATGAAGGGGGTAAAATCTTCCGGAGCTGAAGTAGTTCTTAAAAAACAAACAAAAATGTCCCATGATTTAAATCCATTATCAATCATGTTGTCTTGTAAAGCAGTTTATATATCTGGGTACTGGGTGTCTTTTTCTGGTTGGTAGGCCCAGACATAGACCCGCTTCGCTTATATCAAAGTAGTCACACCTATCCAATAGAGGATCTCAGGCTTCAGGCTTTCTAAACTCGCAGCCACCTCTTGGCCAGGTCGAAGTATGCTCACTGAGCATCTCCAGAGTGAAAAGGTGCCAAGATTCCTGCCCACTGCTCCTTGAGCCACTTTCCTGGTCTGAAACCCTCTACATCTTTGTTTGGGGTGAGTTTCTGAAGCAAATGGCAAGCTAGTACATCTCCACTGTAGATAGGGCTGCGCGCCTGTGCCCAGGTGTCCCATTGCGTCAGTTGATGCAGAAGGGCAGTGAACTAATCTTGCTGCACCTGCAGGGTAAGCTTTTGTCCTTCAAGAAAAGCAGCTATGTGGTGGTTGTCCTTGTCTCTGGATTTCTGATGCACTTTCAGCAGGGCTGTTATGCGGTCAAGGGTGTAGCCAGGCAGCAGACCCACCCAATCTCTTCCGCAGGCCAAACTCTTAGCCCATCGGATGAATTTTTTTTGAAAATTATTTTTATTAGAAGTTTTTCACATAAAAGTTACAAACTAAAAATGTATTAAACATTCAGCACTACCATTCAACAGTACCAGTGTACAATGTAGCTCCCAGATTAATGAAAGCAGGAAGAATTTTTACTGACCTGTTTTTCTCATCAGGATGCCTTGGAGCCCATAACCGTCCAATCTGCATTCTTTGTACCTTGTTTCCCAGAAAATAAGACCAGTTCTTATATTTATTTTGGCTACAAACAATTAACTAGGGCTTATTTTCAGGGGGTGTCTTATGTATTTACAGTATGTACAATAATCTACATTTATTCAAATACAGTCATGTCATCTTCTTTTGGAAAAAAAAATATTTGGTGCAATTTTTTTTGGAATTTGTATAACCCTTCGACAGTATATTTGAGTCAGTTCAGACTGCACTCTCCTGAATCTGGTGTCATGAACCTATATTATTAGTGTGATACATTTTTCCCAGTAGAGAAATGTACATCCTATACCTATACCATATGGGCAGTTTAAAATGTGTTGGTGGGTAGTTATAATACTATTATTTTACCCTTTCTACCAGGACCAGTGTAGGGGTGTAGAAGGCTGCATTGTATGTGAGTTTAAGAAACGGGGGCAGGGGGCTACATTGTAGGCAAGTGTGAGGGGAATGCATCATGTGTGAGTGTAAGGAGGAGGGGGGCAGCACGCTGCAATGTATGTCTGTTAAGAAAAGGGGGGCAGGGGGCTGCATTGCATGTGAGTGAGAGGGGGAGCTGCATTGTGTGCGATGGTGCAGAGGATGGAGGCAGGTGGCTGCATTGCAAGTGAGTGTGAGGCTTGGGGCAGAGGTGAGCAGTAGTGGAAGAGGGGTGCAGGGGTGAGAAATGCTGGAATAATGGTGCAGGGGGTAGAGAGCTTAGCAACATTTAAAGCAGGGTGCAATTGATGCAGAGATAAGTGATGAGTGGTAGCTTTATAGGAGGGTTTCATTGGAGGAATAATTTTGCTAGCGAGTAGTGGATGAGGAGTGAAGAGTAGAACAGTGGATGAGAGGGTGCAGAAGTAAATGGTGGTCAGGTGGTTCTGAGGTGCAGAGGATGGGATTTTGCTTGCAGTATGAACTGCATGCTGGGAGTGCAACAATCAGCTGTGTGCAGCATATAGCACGGGACACAGAGTGGAGCAGTCAGGATTATGTAACATACTTTGTTAATTACATTCTCTTGACTGCCGTACATTGTACACTGTGCTGTATGATACACCCACCTTACTGTTGTATGCTACATGATGGCCCCTGAACTCTGTACAGTGGACTATATGTTACTCTGTACATTATATATTCCTCCATTATGCCACTAATAAACATATACTACTGACCAAAGTCTTTATTGTCTCTGAGTTCCTGCTTGCTAAGTAGTCCCTAACTATTTTACTAAAGTTCCTTTTTAAGGAAAACTCAGGCAAATTGTTAGCTCTCTGTCTACAGTTTGTTTTCAGAAATAAATGAAAGAGTTTCAGTTGTAAGGAAAATTATTGTGCTGAGGTTTATATGTGTCCGTGAAACTCTTGTTTGTGCCACAGTAACTAATTAGCCCCTATTTCCATATTAATGGCCCGTACACACGATCCGAATATCGTACGACAGATCGTACGACTTTTTTCGCTTAATAGTCGCAAGTAGAAATTGAATAGGTTACTAAAGTCACGAAAATTCCCGTACGACAGAAAAAAAAATCGGAAGTGATGTCATGTGTTGTGATGTATTTGTATTGTAATTTCGGACGACAACTATACTGACTAAATGAAAATCGTACGATCTGGTATCGCACGAGGAAAATTTTTGCGCTTGTCCGATCTAATAATATCAGATGAACTGTCGTGATCGGCTCTCGAAAGTAGTGTACACATGATCCGAAAATCGTACGATTCTTCTTCAGACGACCGTTTTCGTACGATTTTCAGATCGTGTGTACGGGCCATACATTATACAATTTTCTTGTACAATTTTTCTTTAGATCTACCAAAATCATATAATATGAGGTTAAACCCAGCGACGGCCCGTCCATTAGAGGCGCACGGGTGCCGCCCCCACATCCATGCATCCGTGATCTACATACAGGGCGCCAGACGTAGAGATTCCAATGGCGGGGGTGTGTTTTTTTGAAGCATGTGATTAGAGCTAGAGGCTCCAATAGGCTTCAAAAAAGGGTGGGCTCTGGGCGCAGAGCATTGAGCCCCAAACCCACCCAGTTGTGTGACAATAGAAAATGAATATTCGCTATCACCACACTGATCCTCCTCCTGGCCAATCAGGAAGCGGGTCTTGAGACCTGTCACCCAATTGGCTGAGAGGACAGTCGATCCTATTGGACACCTAGGAGGAGGAGAGGGGAGCCACATGGTGGAAGCCGCCATGATGCAGAAGCAGGGAAGAGGACACAGGAGCTGCTGCCCGCAACCAGTAGGGGCCCGCAACCCACCCACTGCCCGCCGCCCGTAAGAGCCCGCATACCCGCCTGCTAAAGGAAATTGAATAAGAAAATTGTTTAATATATGGCCAGCCTAAGATTTTTAATTTAGATGCCTTTTTATAAAAAAATAAAAAAAATCAAATACTTGTGTGCTTTTTTATAAAGAAAACATTTTACTTTTTTACTTTTATTTTTAAACTCTGCAAAAGAAATAGGAATCTGATACTTCTAGGAGTGTCAGATCCTAATGTCTTTCAGCTACCCCTACAGCTGTCATACTGCATGTAAGCAGCTTCTGCTGTCAGCCTCTGCATTGTCAGCTTTGCTGCAGCCCTCTAATCTCTATACTTGCATTTTGCGAATGTAGCACACAGACCCTTTCCCCCTGCCTACCTTCACTTGCAGGGGTAAAGGCACACCATGCCACAAGCCCGTATCCTCCTGGTATAAGAGGTTTAGCGGTGTTCTTGCAATTTTGGGTCCTGCAGCGAGTTACCTCCCTCCGGCTTGGTTCTCGTCCCTAGAATGTAGGGAAAAGTCTATTCTTCCCCGATAGAAGGCCAATGTCCAGACAGTATTTTAACTCCAACAAATGAGTTTATTTTCTTTGCTTGAAACAGATTTGGGAAAAAGGTTGAAAATAGCAATGGGATTTGGTAGGGAAATAGGTTCAGGCACGCGGCACCCAGTCACCCTATTCTCCACTCAAGCCTGAGTGGGTATTGCTCACCCGGATAGATCCCTCTCACAGTTCTAGCAGCCGGAGTGAAGCACGAACATGACACTTTAGTTTTAGTCCTCTTCAGGGACAAGTTCAGGAGATCCTCTGCCACAGAATCCTTTAGTTCCTGAATTTAGAACTTCCTAACGCTTGTAGATTATTAGAGACCATAGGTGCCAATGGGGCACGCTACAGGAGCTATCTTGCAACTCACGAATCCTTCCCTCTGATAGGCAACCAGGCCTCCCCGAGACTGTGACTTCCTTCACCGATCCATCGGACAGGTCCTCCCCCGGTTTCCTCTGTTTCAGAGCAGGCCACCCTCCCTCGGGTTCCCTGGGACTCCAGTGATTGGTTTTGTAGACCCAGTTGAAGGTACTGGGCCTACCTGGAACTCTGTAGCCTCGGGCTAAAGGTGCCTGAGACTTCTCAACCAGTTCACGCACCCCCCCGGCCAGCAGGGCCAAAGGGCATGACTTCGCCACCAGGGGTCCTCCTTGGAATCCCCCCGGCACACCACCCCAGATCATGGCGTCTGCCCTTTATGCACCCTCTCCCTGCATGCACAGCAGGCATAACCCGCCCACCGCACGGCAGCCGGAGAGAGGACACCCAATCACACTGCAACGCCACCTGTGGTTCTCCTCAAGACCTGGGCAACAGCACCACCCCAGGTCAAGGGGAACTATACTCCAGGCAACATTACAGCAGAGTCCAACCAAACAGAATTGGAGAACCTGAGCTAAACTATTGCTCAGGCTACCCTTAAATTTAAAGCATAGCGACCCCAATTTTGGGGGTCTGCTACACGAAACTCCCTTTAAAGTTGTACACTGATAATAATAAAGCATAATTTGTGGGTAAAAGGACTTTAATATATTGTGTGCTGTGTATAGTGCATTTACTGTAGGTTCACATTCTATTTTATTATACACTTTAAAACCCTTCCCATGGTTATTGCAGTGTGGTCACATCCTCCATGCAAACCACATCTTGCTTCTAGTTGCAGTGCCCAGGGGTGCCCTAGGTTTTTCACAATCCCGGTGCCCTGCCTTTTGTTATTCCTCTGGCCTGTATGATACGATTTTCAAATGGATCAAGGTTATCAGCAGAGGCATAGAACACAACGCAAGAAGGTCCCACAATGTTACGGCACACTTCAGATGCCATCTGTTTCGGCAGACACAGGGCTGCACAGTGATGCTGAGAAAAACATGGTGGCAGCTAGGAGTGAGATCCTAGCTGCAGAAGATGATCAAGCTTACACATCTGGAGCAGTAGTTTGGCATCTTAGTCCTGGGCACTGTTTTCTACATCTGGGGTGATGGCCTAGGCTAGCAAACAATGGTGTATATATAAACTATAAAGCATGTAGGTGAGCCATCCACTTTAAGACTACTTGAAATGCTTACGCTTTGTATATACTAAAATGCTTAGAGTTAGCTCCACTTAACTTCCTTCTCTTTTCTCAGTTTGTCATGACGGTTTTATAGCCCAGAGACTACGTAAAAAAAGGAGGCCTGACAGATACCAGTAATGTGTGCCAACCTATACTTGTCCACTTACCAAGTATACTTTCAGAATATACACATTAATTAAGCAAGAAGATAGTGAATCAAATAAGTTAAGATGGTGCTGGAATCCAAACACAGTGTCTGAATATCTTGGAGGCCATCCAGACTTTGGCATGGGAAACCACTGTTTTGTTAAGCATTAGAATTGATCTCTGTATAAGTAACAAGAAACAGACATGGTAAATGGTGTCTGTGGCTGGGCACTATCTTGATGGTCTTTACGTTACATTCCTATTTAGACCCTTCCACATGTCAGACTTGCCTGAGCAAAACTTCTGCAACTTGTCAGCCAAATGAAAACAATTGTGTGTGCCCAAAGCATTCCAGTGACTTGACTTTCATTGGGAAACAAAACAATGCACATTTTCTTGTTGCCCTGGTGAACTTGAGATTGACTTTCATTTTCAATAGCTAATTAAACTCATAAGGGGACAGTGCTCTGGCAGGAGGTTGTGCCGCGTTCACTGGTTTAAATTTCTAAAATTGTACTTAAGTAAACTCCAAAGAAAAGCGTTTGAAGGGCAACTCAGACCCATCAATTACAATGATTTTACTTTACGGTCAATATATCTTCTGTGTCACTGTATTTAAAAGATCACACCTGGCACAGACCTTTTCTCCTTAGCCTGATATATTTTTGTTTTGTTTGATCAAAGGCTTTTTTTGATTCATCATCCATTTATTTACAAATGAATTAGAAAAGGTTTTTGGGTTTCATTAACTTAGTAGGTCTTGTAGGTAAATATGAGTTTGAAAACCTTGAAGTGGTGCTTGTCATCTCTGTAGCCAATGCTCCTGTCTTTTCATGTCTTTTCACAGTGATTTGTATAACATTTCCAGCATGCTACAAGGTTGGCTGCTGACCATTGTATGGTGAATGTCACAAGAGATGTCAAATTGTTATATGTACAAATATATCAAAGTATAAAGCCGGCCACAGACGATTCGAATCTCGGCCAGTTCAGCAGTGACTGGCTGAGATTCGAACTGTGTATGGGCAGGCTGAATGTACCCAAGTAGATCAAGTTGTACCCAAGATAATCAATCGATCAACTTGGTTACAGTCAGCCTGTCCAATTTTACATGCAATTAGTGCTAGTGGAGTGGCTATTAAAGCGGCTAGCAGTAATCACTGTTTTTTCCCAGCGGGGATGGGAGAACACAGAAAAGTTGCAGGAAAGAAAATCGCTCCATCTATGTCTGGCTTAAGTCTATCTTTACCCAATCAAAAGAACAGGTTACAAATGTCTGTATTTTTAATTTTTTATTTTACAGTATTTAAATCTTTTATTTCAAAAAAGAGAAAAGGGCTCCATCCATCAGAACTTACATATTTAAGGTACAAATGACCACAATACAGGGCAACAAACTCATATCCAACACGTCAGAGCTGGTTTAACCAAAAATATAATAATTAGTAACATAGTAGTCGAGATATCTTTCCCATCTCGGTCATGAACTCAAAACAAAACCTAGCCCCAGAATCAGAATCCTAGGGTATCACCTCGAACAGGGGTACCTCTATATATTAAAAAAGTGTTGAGCCATCCAGCAAAAAAAACGACAAGAGAAGAGGAAAAAAAAAGGGGGGGGGGGGAACCAATAAATCTTCCTCCCCCTTACCCCGGCACCCATAAGAGCTAACAGGTAGGGATATATTCTATCAAAGAGCCAATCTGAATTAAAGGGGACAATGCATTTCCTCCTCAACTAACAGGATTCACATCAATGAGAATCCTTCCCTCCTCTGAATTAATAAAAAGGTTACATGAGGCCCATGTTTTTACATATATCTCTCACTTCTGCCTGGTTGTCCAGACCAAGTTTTCCATTCAGTTCAGTTCTTCCACCTTTCTGAGCCACAGTCCCACTGAAGGTGATTGTGTTTGCTTCCAGGTAAGGGGAATGCAGGAATTAGTCGCGTTCGGAAGGTGGCGCAGAATGCAGTTTTTGTATTTCTTTGATTTTTTGAGTGATCCTCTGGACGGCTCTGTATGTGGCCTAATACAAATGTCTGTATTAGGGTTGCACCAATACCACCTTTTTAAGACTGAGTACAAGTACCGATACTATTTTCAAGTACTCGCTGATACCGATTACCTTTTTTTAATGTAATGAGGTACTGAAGAGCTGGAGGTATCGGATTAAGCATCGGAGAATTTGCACGAGTACAAGTATTCGTGCAAATGCTCGGTATCGGCACCGTAACCCTGCTGTCAGTGTTGATAACGTTATGGCTGGTCAGGGTATAAATGACTGTAATAAGCAGCATTTACTTCTTTGCAACTGAATATTTTTCCCTACAAAGAAAAGAAGAGCACACAATGTATTCCCATGTCAGGGCTGAATGTCACTTCTGTATGGCAAACATTGTCCAGCAGGATGTCATATATGGACTATCTCCTAAATGTTGCACTTTATGAACTCATTTATGTGGTCACTTCATTGATAACACACTGTCATTATTTTTGCACTTTATGTATCATAATTTTTTGCACTTTATGGATTGATTTATAGATGAACATTTATATATCTTTTTATATCCACATCGCAATTTACATGAGCTATATTGTGGTTTTCCAGACTTAACTTCACGGTTCCTGGGAACATATCATCAATTATTCATTCCAGGTTTAGCGCAACTATATATATTTTTTCTATTGCCTATTCAATGATCTACATTTTAAGGTTAGTTGCTGCTTAAAACTAGAGCTTTAGGCATTCCTTTATCAACAATTGATTGCCACTTTTTTATCCGAGCGCAGTTTCGTTTTTCTTACAAGTACTCATGCAAATGCTCGATACTGGCACTGACACCGATACTAGTATCAGTATCCCGTGTACATGAAGCCTTAGCTGTATACAGACGGTTTCTGTGAGGTCACTCCTGCTCCTGGCTGAAATTCTAAGTTCTCTGACTTCCTTTTTCCTTCCTTTTCCAGTCCTGATACTACATTTCCCATGATCCTTTTGAGCCTTTGTAGTTTCAGGGTATGGGAGTCACTTGTAGCCGTTCTGGGAGTTGATGTCGGTAGGTCCTAGGGTTACTGTGGGTGTTTCTGTGCCTTTGTGTGGTGGGTGAAAGGTGTAAATAAGTTGTACCGCCTGTGTCATTCCTGTCTTGCAGCATGCCAAAGAATAATGGCTTACTGCAAGACTACAGAGGAAATGCTATGGGAGGTTATTATGAAGGTGTTTCCTTATTATGTAAATTAATCCCTTCACAGAGAGCAGGGCTCTGGAAGGGGGGTGGGGGGATCTGAGGTGTGGTATCTCCCTGTTCACACTGGTCAACATAATTAACTGAGCAGGATTGAACTCTAATTGTGATTCATTCAATCCTGCCCAGCAGCAGCACAGCTAGATTTTAGAACAGACTGTGTATGAAGGGATTTCCTTTGTGAATAATGCTGTGATCTGTGTGGCGGGACTTGGAAGGTTTGGACCCACTCACCATCAGAGCTGTGAAGGAACTTACATCACTTGCACAGTATAAAAGACTACAAAGGGGAGTGTTACAGACTCTAGCTGCTGCAGGAAGTGGCTGTGGAAAGGACAGAGTCTATCAGCAGGATATACAAAATGTCATATGATACAAAGCCACAACTAAACCCAGAATATCAGGGGGTCTGTACAGAACAAAGCAACATGGTACAAAAATATGATCTATGCTGAGAATGATCATTCAATTCGGTTCTAGTGAAAGGAAAGTTGGAATTCAGCTTTAAATGCTTGTTTAGCCTAGCAGTGCTAGGAGAAGGTGTATTATTTAGGGCCAGTTCACACCAGACGCACCATGCAATCAGTTTCCGGTCAGTTTCTGCATCGGAAACTGACTGCATTGTGTGAACTAGAGCCAACTAGAGCCATTTGAATACATGGAAAACACTGTGCATGCATTTTTAGTGCAGAAAAAATGCACACGAAACTGTACGGAACTGCGTCTGGTGTGAACTGGCCCTAACCCTATCCTTTGGTCTGTAGGCTTGAACACTGTTCTCTTCTACATTAAGTTCCATGCTGTGGGTGGGCCCTCTGTCTCACCATGTAAAGTCAGGACTATTACCCTGCTTTGTACATGGAGGAGGCATGCATGATATTGAGGATGGGAGCACTTTAGAGGCAACAGTCCTGGACTGGTCACATGGATGGGGGTGAAGCCTGTTGAAGCTAACAATAAGTGCTGCACCTTATCTCTTCATCCCTTCACTAGACAAGCACTTAATGCTTGCAAGCTGATGGGCCACTGCAAGTGCAAGTGCAAATTGTGTCTAATTCTTGGAATTCAGCTTTGGCTGCAATACTCATATTCTCTCTGGTGCTGTCTCCTTCAGTACCTCTTCTATGCCACAGGATGTCCTCGGTCTTCTGGGTTGAATGACACCTAACATCATTTATTCTGGAGCACTGAGGACATGCTGTGAGTGCAGGGCATCATGGAGCTGATGCTAGTCATTATCCAGCCTGGAAGAGGATTGATGGCCAGCAGTGCAGTGGTCTTTCTCCTGGAGACAGCCCTTCAGAGAAGGTGAGTGTTGCAGTGAAAGCTGCATTTTTTATTTTTAAAACTTGTGAGCAATATAATTTTAAATTCGCTTGAGAAACTGGAGTTCTCTAATTCAACCCCCCTCACATTCTCTTTCTCTCCCCTGATGCAATAGCTCTGAGCTCAAAGTTTAGATCTCACTCTCATGATGGAGGACATGAGCAATAACGACTGGACCTCACTCAGCAATGTCTTAACCACTTCCCGCCCAGTCAATAGCAGATTGACGTCCGGGAAGTGGTTCTGTTATCCACCCTGGACGTCATATGACGTCCTGCGGGATAACAGCCGCCGCGCGCCCGGGGGGGCGCGCATCGCGGCGATCGGTGGAGCGGTGGGTCAGTCTGACCCACCGCTACACTGATCTCGGTAAAAAGCCTTTTTACCATGTGATCAGCCGTGTCGAATCACGGCTGATCAGGAAGTAAACAGGAAGAGCCGTTGATCGGCTCTTCCTCACTCGCGTCTGACAGACGCGAGTAGAGGAGAGCCGATTGGCGGCTCTCCTGACAGGGGGGGTTCGCGCTGATTGTTTATCAGCGCAGCCCCCCCTCGGATACCCACACTAGACCACCAGGGAAGCCCCCCAGGACCACCAGGGAAGCCCCAATCATGTGGATGGCCCCTATGGCCATCCACATGTAGTAAAAATAAATAAATAAAAGAAAAACATTAAAAAAAATATGCCAATCAGTGCCCACAAATGGGCACTGACTGGCACTTTCACAATGTGTGGTGGCTGGCATTGCTGGGCACCAGTGCCACCAATGCCACCTACTAGTGTCCATCAGTGCCACCTATCAGTGCCCATCCGTGCCCATCCGTGCCAATCTGTGCCCACCTATCAGTGCCCGTCCATGCCACCTATCAGTGCCACCCATAAGTGCCCATCAGTGCCGCCCATGAGTGCCAATCAGTGCCGCCTATGAGTGCCAATCAGTGCCGCCTATGAGTGCCCATCAGTGCCACATACCAGTGCCACATATCAGTGCCCATCATCAGTGCCCATCAGTGCCACCTCATCAGTGCCACCTCATTGGTGCCACCTCATCGGTGCCCATCAGTGTCGCCTTATCAGTGCCCTTCAGTGCCGCCTTAGCAGTGCCCGTCATTGAAGTAGAAAAGGTACTTATTTACAAAAAAAATTAACAGAAACAAAGAAAAACTCAGTTTTTAAAAAAAAAATCGCTCTTTTTTTATTTGTTGTGCAAAAAATAAAAATCGCAGAGGCGATCAAATACCACCGAAAGAAAGCTCTATTTGTGGGAACAAAATGATAAAAAATTTGTTTGGGTACAGTGTAGCATGACCGCGCAATTGTCATTCAAATTGCGACAGTGCTGAAAGCTCAAAATTGGCTTGGGCAGGAAGCTGTATAAGTGCATGGTATTGAAGTGGTTAAACATCCTGTGAGTGTCCAGCCAGGCTTTGGGAGATATATAAATGGCCTATGCCTTTAGCAAGGGCATTGTTCAACTTTAGTCAAAGCTGCACAGTTAGTTTTTATCTACAGATTGTCCTTATCTACAAAAATGTTTTT
The DNA here is from genome assembly GCA_029206835.1 of Rana muscosa. Taxonomy (NCBI): domain Eukaryota; kingdom Metazoa; phylum Chordata; class Amphibia; order Anura; family Ranidae; genus Rana; species Rana muscosa. Next base: position 707,304,182 of record CM055122.1, read on the forward strand.
TTGGTAATAGCAATCTAACCCTCTAAGAAAATCTGCCAAGCTATATCTGTAAGCACATATATTTAATAACATAATTCACACATTGGATTGTGTAGTAGTTAACAGTATATATATAATATATTTACTTTGGAAAATTGATTTTTCCTTTAAAGCAGACTTATCTAAAAAACTTCAAGTGAAATAAAAATGAAATTGCAGCATTCAGTTATTGTTACATATTCCTTCTATGAGAGAATTAAATTGAGACTGAAATGCTATAAAAAGTATTATTCTAGTAAGTTGTATGTGATCATGCAAATACGGTTAGTGAAAAATGTCCCATGCTACAAAATTCTGTGTTAGGAAGCTACCTGTTCATGTTTCCTTGTATATATGATCTTTCTGTTTAAACCTGGGTTTTATGGACTGCTTTATGTAGGTTCCAGGTCCATTTTGGGGTTAGTGTACATGGGCATTGTTTTCCTACTTTTGACATGCATGTGGAATGGATCTCAAATGCAGGGCAGTAGATTTCTATTGACCTCATTGTCTGAGGCTGTGTTTGGCCTGCTTTGGGTGGCATTTCTTTAAATGTAGCATGTCCTATTGGAGATACATTTGCTTTGCAGAGCTGCACTGTACTTAATTGTAAAAGTCAGTGTTTGACAGCAATGTCTGTGTACATAAGCCCTTACAGAATAATTCCAGGCATTGGTATGTTATACATAGTTACATTGGTCCAGCTTGACTTACCTGGCCGATGGCGCTTGAAGCTGGAAATCACTGAAGTAGATGCTGCTACTCCAGTGATCTCCACTTGCTTCTAGGTCCCGTGCCAATTGGTTGCTCTACTGTACTGTGAACACAGAAGGTCAGCTGCTTGGCATGGGCCCCATTTAGGGAATGCTTTGAATTTTTAAATTAATGCAAAGTGTTCTCTGATTGGACATGGTGGAGAGGCAGGCAGTGAATGCACACATTCCACCTTGTCCAATCAGGGAATGTTTTGCATTAATTCAGAAAATGCAAAGCATTCTCTGAATGGCACCCATGCCCAGCGGCCGACATCCTGTATTCACAATGCTTCAGGCTGGTCACTCAGAACCCAGAAGCAAATGGAGATCACTGGAGTAGCAGTGTCTTCGGTCAGGTATATCATATATATAGTTACATTAGTCCACGTTGAGTATAATATTCTGCTGAAATTGTTTTTAAATGTGCCTCCGCCACATTTCTCTATTTATTGTCCTCAGTTTAAGAAGATCTCCATGGTTGTTGAAACCATCTAAAATAAGCTATATATTTAGCTTCAAAGCCTATCCGCAAAGCAGCCTAAAAGGCATTAGGACGTGTGGATCTGTTCCAGATATGACAAGCTGTAAAGAGGGCATTAAACAATAGACAAAGTAACCTGCTTGATTGCTGGGGTTGTCCATCTTCTTGACCTGGGTATATGTCAGCTAATTCCTGGACTGGAGCTGCAAAGGCTTTGATTTGATGAGCATTAAAGGTCAAGAACAAAATAGATCAAATATGCCCGGGGAGTTTGTAGTGAGCATCACAATGTATTGACAACAATGAAAAAGTCTTATTTCATGTGCAGTCACATAAACAAAGACTGGGAAAAACAATCAAAAAGAGAACTGAGCAGAGGTGATATATTGTCCGGACAGTTCAGCGCTAAGCAAGAAAAATAGTTTTTAATATTTTATATATATATATATAAATTCTTGTATGTTTAAATGTTTTCATTTTCTCCAGAATACTCTATGAGCATTTTATGAAATCTGCATTAAGTGCCTCTCTTCCACATAAGATTTGTAGATATATAGTTTTTAAAATAAAGTAGGGAAATGCAATATGTACTGTAAGTGTAGTTACTAAATGTTTTGTAATAGTTGCGATTCTAGCAGTTTTTCGGGTCATTTGACTGCATTTTACATGAATGGAATAGATACATTTTAACACGTGTTGGTGTTATGTGCCAGAGTGCCATTTAGTGGTACTAATTTGATGGTCACACCAATGTTACTCATGGATAAATCCATACACTTGAAAGGCCATTTTACTCTGTATATACTATTAAAAGATCAAATCAAAGAACCACAATTGGATTAACACTTTTTTTGTTGTCATATTATTATTAATAATAATATTTTTTATACAGGATTTATATAGTGCCTGTTAATAGCTTGCGTAGAGCTTTACAAAATAAAGGGAGACAATATAGTTACAATTCAATTCAAGACAAAAGAGTTAGAAGGGCCCTAATCTTGAGTACTTACAATCTAAAAGGGAGTGTCAAGTGATACAAAAGATAATAACTGCATGGGATGAGCTGACGGAAAATATAAAAATACAGTTTAATAGGTGGAAGCAGGAGAGGTTTTGCTGAAGAGATGAGTTTCAGTTAACACCTAAAAGCAACCAGAGTAGGAGAGAACCAGACTAATTGGTGTAGGGAGTTCCAGAGATTGTAAGAGGCTCTGGGGAAGTCCTGGAGATGAGCATAGGAGAAGGTGATGAGGGGTCTAGCAGGAGATCTTGGGAGGAGCGAAAAGGATGGTTTGAGTGATATTTGGAGATGAGGTTGGTGATGTAGCTCAGGTTATAGCTGCGGTTAGCTTTATATGTTTTTGTTTTTTTCGTTGAGTGAACAAAAGCTAGTGCAGGGACTGGCTGAGATTTGTGGTGCACACTGAAAACATGGATCAGTCTGGCAGCAGCATTTAAGATAGACTGAAAGCAGTATAGCCTATGTAATGTTAGGCCAATGAGGAGGGAGTTGCAACAGTCATGACGAGAGATACCGGTAATTAGGGAGTGAATTCCTGGTGTAGTTGGTTGGGAAAGGGCACATTTTGAAAATGTTACAGAGGTTAAGTAGACACGATTTGGATAGTGATTGGATGCGGGGCCAAAAGGAGAGATCAGAATCCAGGATTACACCTAGCACCCTGACATGAGGGGAGGAACTAAAAGTTGTACCATTGATCTTGCTAGAAATGTTAGAGGAGGGATAGTGGGGAAGGAAATATTATGAGCTCAGTTTTGGAAACATTGGTTTTCATAAAAGGAGTGAATCTAACATTCACCAAACATTCACTCTGAATCTTCCAGGTACATGTGTTTTAAATGAGAGTGATTGCTTCACGACCAGTGAATGTTTGGTTAGGCCTCATGCCCACTGACGTTTTTACAGCTGCGTTTTTTACAGCTTAAAAACGCCTGTCCATGTTATTGTAAATATTTTTATTTATTTATTTAAAAAAAAAAAACGTCGGAGCTAAAAACGCGACCGCGCGTCAGTGCGCGTTTTTGCGCGTTTTTTCCTGCCTAATTCTGACGCTGAGGAACGCACTGGTCCTGGATTTTTTTTTACAGCTTAAAAACGTCTATGCTATTTGCAGCTCAAAAACGTCTAGGTGGGCATGAAGCTATAGACTAACATGGACAGGCATTTTTAAGCTGTAAAAAACGCTCCAAAACGCGGCTGTAAAAACGTCCGTGGGCATGAGGCCTTATAGTCACTTTCCCTATTTTATAACTAAAACCCATGTATGTATGACTGCCAATAGACTAGTAGGCTAATATACACTCTTCACGACTAGTCTTTTAATATTTTAACTGAATGAAGCCCTAGATAATTTTCATTAAACCTATCCTTCCTTATGTAAGTTTTGACAGAATACTTCAGAAAATCTTTTCTCAAGAATTGAAAATTGTGAGTTTACGTTACCTGGAATGTTAAATACCAAAATGCTGAAATATTTTTCTGGAATTACACAAGTGTGGCCTTAAGAAGTCATAGAGAAACATTTATCAAAACTGTCCCATTGTTTGCAGTTGCTGCAAATGACTTTTATTTATAATGCAAGTTGAAGATAGGTTTATTTACTGTATGGAATTTACATAATAAATTGCTATGAATATTGACATACCTGCATATGTTTAAAAAGTGCTCCACTCATTTTGGACCTTTGTTTGCGCTGAGTCTGACACACCTATGCTAAAGCGAAATTGCATGAAAATGTAATTGGCACACAAAGGATATATTTATTCTAGAAGATTGCTTGCTCAGATAATTGTATAGTCTTAAGCCCCATACACACGGGCCGAATGTCGAGCGACATTCGGCCCGTGTGTACTGCAGCCGGTCCGGCAGAAGCTGGCTTGACGATGGGGCATGACCAAAAAAGGGCTGCCGACCGGCTCCCGGTCAGTGCTCTCAGCCAATCGGATTGTTAGTACAATGGCTCTGAGTTGTCAGTTTTTTTTGTTCAGCCCGCTGGGTTGAATGGAGAAAAACTAGCAGTGTGTACTAGGCTTTAGAGTTTGTAGTGAGAATGCTAAACTCACCACATTCATCACAATCTGACTGTACAATCTTTGCACAGATTAGATTTCTCAAAACTATATGTGTGTGGTGAACTTTAAGTATATGAACCCCTCATTTTATTCCCCATGCCTTTATTCTTGAGACCCCGTTCACACTGGTGCAACATACAGTGGGTCAAAAAAGTATTTAGTCAGCCACCAATTGTGCAAGTTCTCACACTTAAAAAGATGAGAGAGGCCTGTAATTGTCATCATAGGTATACCTCAACCATGAGAGACAAAATGTGGAAACAAATCCAGACAATCACATTGTCTGATTTGGAAATAATTTATTTGCAAATTATGGTGGAAAATAAGTATTTTGTCAATAATAAAAGTTCATCTCAATACTTTGGTATATATCCTTTGTTGGCAATGACAGAGGTCAAAAGTTTTCTGTAAGTCTTCACAAGATTGTCACACACTGTTGCTGGTATGTTGGCCCATTCCTCCATGCAGATCTCCTCTAGAGCAGTGATGTTTTGGGACTGTCGCAGGGCAACATGGACTTTCAACTCCCTCCAAAGATTTTCTATGGGGTTGAGATCTGGAGACTGGATAGGCCACTCCAGGACCTTGAAATGCTTCTTATGAAGCCACTCCTTCGTTGCCCGGGCGGTGTGTTTGGGATCATTGTCATGCTGAAAGACCCAGCCACGTTTCATCTTCAATGCCCTTGCTGATGGGAGGAGGTTTGCACTCAAAATCTCACGATACATGGCCCCATTCATTCTTTCATGTACACAGATCAGTCGTCCTGTTCCCTTTGCAGAGAAACAGCCCCAAAGCATGATGTTGCCACCCCCATGCTTCACAGTAGGTATGGTGTTCTTTGGTTGCAACTCAGCATTCTATCTCCTCCAAATACGTTGAGTTGTGTTTCTACCAAACAGTTCTACTTTGGTTTCATCTGACCATATGACATTCTCCCAATCCTCTTCTGGATCATCCAAATGCTCTCTAGCAAACCTCAGACGGGCCCGGACATGTACTGGCTTAAGCAGGGGGACACGTCTGGCACTGCAGGATCTGAGTCCCTGGCGGCGTAGTGTGTTACTGATGGTAGCCTTTGTTACGTTGGTCCCAGCTCTCTGCAGGTAATTCACTAGGTCCCCCCGTGTGCTTCTGGGATTTTTGCTCACCGTTCTTGTGATCATTTTGACCCCACGGGGTGAGATCTTGTGTGGAGCCCCAGATCGAGGGAGATTATCAGTGGTCTTGTATGTCTTCCATTTTCTAATTATTGTTCCCACACTTGATTTCTTCACACCAAGCTGCTTGCCTACTGCAGATTCAGTCTTCCCAGCCTGGTGCAGCTCTACAATTTTGTTTCTGGTGTCCTTCGACAGCTCTTTGGTCTTCACCATAGTGGAGTTTGGAGTGTGACTGTTTGAGGTTGTGGACATGTGTCTTTTATACTGATAACAAGTTCAAACAGGTGCCATTATTACAGGTAATGAGTGGAGGACAGAGGAGCCTCCTAAAGAAGAAGATACAGGTCTGTGAGAGCCAGAAATCTTGCTTGTTTGTAGGTGACCAAATACTTTTTTTCCACCATAATTTGCAAATAAATTCTTTAAAAAATCAGACAACGTGATTGTCCGGATTTGTTTCCACATTTTGTCTCTCATAGTTGAGGTATACCTATGATGACAATTACAGGCCTCTCTCATCTTTTTAAGGGGGAGAACTTGCACAATTGGTGGCTGACTAAATACTTTTTTGCCCCACTGTACACTCCGACTTTGAGAGCACATGTCGCATGACGTGTATAAATCAATGATTCCCTATGAGAACCATCTTAACTGGTCCGACTTTTGTCGGTCCGACTTTGGAAAAGGTTCCTGCACTTCTTTGGCCTGACTGGTCTGATTTCAGCCCATTGAATATCATTGAAGTCGTATCCAAGTCGGATCAGCATCTTAACTGATCCAACTTGTGACATGCGCCTTGTGCTCAGAGGCAATGTTAGCACTGCAAAATGTATTGAAATAAAAAAAAACAAATCCATACCAGACCCAAGTTGCACTCATCTCAAGTCGGATCCTGTTCAATAAAGTCTGACTGGTGTGTGACCGATGGCTTAAAGGTATGGCAATTACAATAAACAATATTTTTCAAAAGTGCACACTGTATTTTAACCTACTGAGTCCCCTTGACTGTGTAGTCCATTTTTTTAAAGGTGAACTTAGCCTGTAGTCCTAACTTTACCCCACTCTTTTCCTTAATACTTTTGTCACAATAATTCTTGTTTGTAATATGTCATATAAATTATAATGTGTATGGCCGACCTAACAAAGTTGTTTCCTGATGCCCTTAAAACACTGAAGATGCACATACTGTATATTTTAGTTAAAGTACTGCCCCCCCCCCATGAAAAACCTACTTTACCCATTAACCTTTTTTTGCTATTCATACATACTTTTATTGTAAAATGCAATGTCTTATTCAGTGATCGCAAGGCTTTCTATATGCATGAGTAACAATTTCAATGGTAAAGTAAGGATCTAAAAATAAGTAGCTGATAAATAGATAGATACATCACCCTTCAGGCAAACAGCATATAAAACATCACAATGGGCACATGACATTTGACAATAAGAGAACCCAAGCTAATTTTTCAAAAAGCACCAACAACATAAAATTACCCTTGTATGGTGGTCTCAACTCAATCAATAAACAAGAATCCAATAAAGATAAATAAACCTGAAACAGACATCATAATCAACTAAATACTGCTACAAGAAAATGAGCTGTGATGGAACATTTGGCAAAGACTTTCTAATGCTCGATCTATACAAATTACTTCAGTAATGGATGGACATTCTTGGTGCTGAAAATGTATTATTTTCTTTATTTTTAGAAAACTGCTTTTTATTATCTGTATTAAACTGGGCACGTAAATCAGGTTAAACATCCAGACTTTGCCTTTCTGCAATGTGTAGATGAAGTGCATAGGGAATGCTCTTGTATGTGCTCTTTTCAAAATGGGGGAGAGGGGGCAGTGTGACTGAAGTAGAAAGATTTGTGTGTCACAGATTTTATTAACCAGACCAATACACTGTTTACTTATTAAAGACAGCGAAGGACAATTGTGGCATTGCCCACATTTTGTTCCCCATAGTCCCCACTCAAATTGTTTATTTATTTTTAAACAAAATAGTTATATCTGTACCATTTTACAAACCTGATTAACTGGAGTCTTAAGCTGCCATCAGACATTAAATAGCTTTTAAATGTACATAAACACGTGTGCTTTGATTCAGTGGCGTCACTAGGGTTGGTGTCACCTGGTGCGGTAAAATTTGGTGTCACCCCCCCCCGTCACTGTTCAATCTGGGGCACTGAGCAGGCTAGAGCATAAGCACAGCTCTCCCCGTGTGTAATCCCCCTAATGGAACCCCTCTGCATTCCCCCCTTTGTACAATCCCCCTAATGGAACCCCCCTGCAATCCCCCTAATGTAACCCCTGTGCAATCTCCCCAATGTATCCCCCCGTGCAATCCCCCTAACGTAACACCCCCTCTGTGCTATACCCCTAATGTAACCCCCCCTCTGTGCAATCCCCCTAATGTAACCCCCCCCTCTCTCTGTACAATCCCCCTAATGTAACCCCCCTCTGTGCAATCCCCCCCTCTCTGTACAATCCCCCTAATGTAACCCCCCTCTGTGCAATCCCCCCCTCTCTGTACAATCCCTCTAATGTAGCCCCTCTCTGTGCAATCCCCCTTCTCTGTACAATCCCTCTAATGTAGCCCCCCTCTGTGCAATCCCCCCCTCTCTGTACAATCCCCCCTCTCTGTACAATTCCTCTAATGTAACCCCCCTCTGTGCAATCCCCCCTCTCTGTACAATCCCCCCTCTCTGTACAATCCCTCTAATGTAACCCCCCTCTGTTCAATCCCCCCCTCTCTGTACAATCCCTCTAATGTAACCCCCCTCTGTGCAATTCCCCATCTCTGTACAATTCCCCCTCTCTGTACAATCCCTCTAATGTAACCCCCCTCTGTGCAATCCCCCCCCCCCTCTCTGTACAATCCCTCCCTCTCTGTACAATCCCCCCTCTCTGTACAATCCCTCTAATGTAACCCCCCTCTGTTCAATCCCCCCCTCTCTGTACAATCCCTCTAATGTAACCCCCCTCTGTACAATCCCCCCCTCTCTGTACAATCCCTCTAATGTAACCCCCTCTGTGCAATCCCCCCTCTCTGTACAATTCCCCCTCTCTGTACAATCCCTCTAATGTAACCCCCCTCTGTACAATCCCCCCTCTCTGTACAATCCCTCTAATGTAACCCCCCTCTGTACAATCCCCCCCTCTCTGTACAATTCCTCGAATGTAACCCCCCTCTGTGCAATCCCCCCTCTCTGTACAATCCCCCCTCTCTGTACAATCCCTCTAATGTAACCCCCCTCTGTTCAATCCCCCCCTCTCTGTACAATCCCTCTAATGTAACCCCCTCTGTGCAATCCCCCCCCTCTCTGTACAATCCCTCTAATGTAACCCCCTTTGTGCAATCCCCCCCCCTCTCTGTACAATCCCTCTAATGTAACCCCCTCTGTACAATCCCCCCCTCTCTGTACAATCCCCTCCTCCCTTCCCTACAGTCACAGACCTCAGATCAGCGCGCTCTGTCCACATGGATGTTCCTCCTCCTCCTCCTAGGCTCCTCCTCCTGATATGTACTGTCAGTGTGGAGGAGGAGCCTAGGCTCCGTCGTTCTGTGGGGTTTAATTGTTGTGATAGGCAGCCAGCACCAGCGATTGCAGTGCCGGTTCCCGGAGGACATGCGGGCGCCGTGCACAATGGCACTCCAGGGCTGTCTGCCTCACAACACAATTTTTACTCCTCCTCCCTCCCCGAACATTGCGGGGAGGAAGGAGATACAGGAGCGGGAGTGCACAGGGGAAGGAGGAAGAGGAGAGAGCCGCGGCGCCTCTCTCGATCAAGCGCCGTGACGGGTCGGGTGTCACCCCTCTGGCAGGTGTCACCCGGGTGCGGCCCGCACCCGCTGCTCCCCCCTGGCAACGCCTCTGCTTTGATTGGCTAGCTAGGAAATTCAACCAGTCGAACTGATCCTTCCACACAGAAGACTTAGTCAAGGGATATCTGGAAATGTTGCAGAATGCTTACAGACTTTTGATGATTTCCTGTTCGGAGTGTAAGCAGCTGGATCAGGTTTAGATCTTCATATGTCTTTAGGATCATTACTATCTGCTGGGCTACTTTGTATTTAAGAAAGGCCGTTTAGTGGCAAACAAATCTCTCATCTAAAATGAAAGGAAATTAGAGATTTACCTGCTAAAGTCATGATTGCTACATCCCCATTGGCATTATTAAACATGTTAAATTACTCAAGTAGTTGTCTTGAAATGATCATATATTTTATTTTATTTTTGAAAAAGATAAGAATACAATTGCAGACACTTTAAGCCCCCATTCACTCATGAGCATTTTTCTGCTCATTTTTCAATGCCTAACTATGCCTGACTATGCAGAATCCTATTCTTTCTAATGGTCCCTGTTCACACTTTTATGCCAAGACTCCCTACGTTCTACACCCTACATTCAAAAAAGTCCCTGAGCTTTTTTTTAGCTTATTCAGGCATTTTTGCTCCCATAAACTTCAATGGAAATGCCTATAAATGTGCGATACATGTCTTTTTGCTACTTTTTTGTATGCATTTTTACACCTGAAGGATTGATGTCCTCCTATAGAACTGCTTTCCTCCCTGTGCCAAACCCATCCCTAGAAACAAACTCCTGAGGCCGGGTTCACACTTGTGCGACACGACAGCCATCCTACTTTGGATCTGACTTTACCCTGCGACATGAAGCCGACATATGTCCGACTTTCAATGAATGGGGATCCGACTTGGATCCCCGCCAATACCAGGCAGTGTGTTTGGTATGAATCCTGAGCGGGAACTCCACACCAAATTTTAAATAAAAAAATGGCATGGGTTTCCCCTCCAGCGGCATACCAGGCCCTTGGGTCTGGTATGGATTTTAAGGGGAACCCCTATGCCGAATTTTTTTTGGGTCCCCCCAAAATCTAAACCAGACCCTTATCCGAGCACGCAACCTGGCAGGCAGCAGGGGAAGAGGGGGGACGAGAGAGCGCCCCCCCTCCCTCCTGAACCGTACCAGGCCTCAACATGGGGGTTTGGTGCTTTGGGGCAGGGGGGCGACCTGCGGCCCCCCACCCCAAAGCACCCTGCCGCCATGTTGATGAGGACAGAGCCTCTTCCCGACAACCCTGGCAAGTGGTTGTCGGGGTCTGCGGGCAGGGGGCTTATCGGAATCCGGGAGCCCCCCTTTAATAAGGGGGCCCCCAGATCCCGGCCCCCCACCCTATGTGAATGAGTATGGGGTACATCGTACCCCTACCCATTCACCTGGTGGAAAAAAATGGCAATAAAAAAAAAACACACACAGGTTTTTAAAGTAATTTATTACACAGCTCCGGGGGTCTTCTTCCGACTTCGGGGGTCTCTGGTGTCGTCTCCGCGCTCTCCGGTTCTTCCTTCCTTCTGCCGGGCCTCCGCTATCTTCTTCCAGCTCTTTTGCTAGCGGAAAGGCCCGGTCTTCCCGTCGTCTCGTCCGGCTCTCCGTTGTCCTTCTGCCGGCCCCTCCACTATCTTCTTCCAGCTTTTTTGCTAGTGGAGGGGCCGGCCTTCCCGTAGCCGTGGGTGTCTTCTTCCCTCTTCTCCTCCTCGATGTTGACTCGTCACTTCCTCCTGCTGTAATGCTGGCTGTTCGCTCATCAACGATTTATATAGGCTTCTCATGACGTCACAGTCACATGCTCCCATGACGTCACAGTCACATGCTCCGGAGCCACCCAGAGCATGTGACTGTGACGTCATGAGAGGCCTATATAAATCGGAGCGACGTGTCAACATCGAGGAGGAGAAGAGGGAAGAAGGCAAGGGAGAAGACCGGGCCCCGCTAGCAAAAGAGCTGGAAGAAGATAGCGGAGGCCCGGCAGAAGGAAGAAAGAACCGAAGAGCGAGAGAAGAACCGGAGAGCGGGAGAAGAAGGCGGCGGAGAAGACCGGGCCCTGCTAGCAAAAGAGCTGGAAGAAGATAGCGGAGGCCCGGCAGAAGGAAGGAAGAACCGGAGAGCGTGGAGACCCCTGAAGTCGGAAGAAGACCCCCGGAGCTGTGCAATAAATTGCTTTAAAAAGCTGTGTGTGTTTTTTAATTGCCATTTTTTTCCACCAGGTGAATGGATAGGGGTACGATGTACCCCATACTCATTCACATAGGGTGGGGGGCCGGGATCTGGGGGCCCCCTTATTAAAGGGGGGCTCCCGGATTCTGATAAGCCCCCTGCCCGCAGACCCCGACAACCAACGGCCAGGGTTGTCGGGAAGAGGCCCTTGTCCCCATCAACATGGGGGCAGGGTCCTTTGGGGTGGGGGGGCCGCAGGTCGCCCCCCTGCCCCAAAGCACCAAAGCACCAAACCCCCCATGTTGAGGGCATGCGGCCTGGTACGGTTCAGGAGGGAGGGGGGCTGCTCTCTCGTCCCTTCCTCTTCCCCTGTGGCCTGCCAGGTTGCGTGCTCGTTTTTTGGCGTAGGGGGTTCCCCTTAAAATCCATACCAGACCCAAGTGCCTGGTATGCTCTTGGAGGGGAACCCATGCCGGTTTTTCATTTAAAATTTGGAGTGGAGTTCCCCCTCAAGAGCAGCAGAGCACAAGTCGCATGCCAAAGTCGGATCATGCAAGACTGCGGTCCGACTTTGTTCCGACTTCAATGATAGTCAATGGGCTGAAGTCAGATCAAAGTCGGACCAAAGTAGTACAAGGAGCATTTTCAAAGTCGGACCGACATGTGTCGGACCAGTTAAGACGACTCCCATAGGGAAACATTCATTTTCACACGTCATGCGACATGAGCTCCCAATGTCGGAGCGTTTGTCGTCCAAGTGTGAACCCGGCCTGAAGCTTGACACACATGAAAAATTGCCTGTATAATACCTATAATACAGTACTTATGCCTGAAAAGCACATGAAAAACACCTGAACAAAGACTCAAAAACTGAAAAACTTACTCACAAGGGCAATGTTACTTTGCCTATTTACTATAGTAAGCATTACTTAAGTTGGTAGAATTGCTTACAAAAATAAGAGTATTCGTGGTTGTTGCTATGGTTCACCTGTATATGGCAGAGTGGTACCTAAAACCTCTTTCTTGTAGTGTCTTGACCAAGTTATAGGAACATCTTCTGTAATTATGAACATTTAGCATCTTAAGATACCCAAGGAAACAAGTGTTCTGGAAAAAAGGACATGGCTGCTTGTGGAATGTGGAGAATGCTGGTGGAAACAAACCTGCTGAAAACCTCAAAAGACACACACTGACAGAATACAAAAGGCGGAAGGAAGATGACAATCAGTTTGCAAGTTGCTTCTACGTGAAATTTCTTTTCTCTTCTAAGAATACATTTAAGACATTTTATCCAGGAAGTCATATGGCCTCCCTTGTGTTGCCGAGCTAAGATACGGTAATTGTTTGTTGATAAGTTAATCCAACAGGTGCAGTTCCTTTCTGGACAAGATGAAGCTATTGTTCTGTGGAAAAAAAGTGTTCAGTCCTTGTCAGCAATGTTCTGATTAATTGGAGATAAAAATGTGCATTAGTCAGTGTGACAGTGACAATCACGTAAAAATTCCGTGATTATGTGCAAGTCCCAGAAACCTGTCTAAGTTATAATGAACAAGAATGTAAGAATACAAGAAAGTAATCACATATTATTGTTACAAAGTCTTGCATCAATTGCTCCAATTTTTGTAGTGGAATTTTACAGGTACATTGCTTTGTACAGACTGCAGTTAACCCACAAAACTATAATTTACCAGACAGTATTGGACTGAAAGGGGATTGAAGAACACAGATGTAAGGATATTACTTCCACTGCCATGATCTATTAATATAAATAGTCTGCCATGCACAATACATTGGCTTATCTTTTGAGAGGCCACCAGCTCAAATCTTGATTTTTTTTTCTATTGAGAGTTGTTCTGTTTAGAAGATTATATGGATATTTTCCAAAATTTTAATTCCCTCCTGGATTTCTGATAACTGATTTCTCTATATTATATTATTGGAACCCTTCCAGGAATACATAGGAGCTTCCTTGAAACATCATGTTGGATCTAGATCCAAAAACTGCAGGTGACACTCCAGGTTGTAAGAAATTGTATGGACAAATGTCAAAACATGAAAGTGTTGGTTACCCCAGCATTTCAAATTCCTGATATGTGCCTGCTGCACTATGTACTGTACTTCTATGAGAAAGTATCCTGTTCTCGTTGTATTGCTTCCCTTGTGTGAAATACCTGGTGTTGCTGCCAGTCCCTCTGCTTTCCAGTTAAAAACTGAACACAATAGGCAGGAGAGCACACCGTGGTTAGTTCTCTAGCTGTGCTGGGAGCTCAGGCTGCTCTACTTCAATAATCAGACTTGTCCTGGCATGTCCCTCCTGCACAGCCTTTCACTGGAAAGATCAGTGTAGTGTTGCCTCTCCTCCTCCCAGCGCTTATGCAGCTGAGAACACAAGGAATGTGATCACTTGTATAGCGCCCTGCTCCTATTGAGTAGGCGCTATGTTTAAATTTAAGTTATCTGAGCTGTAGTTTGGCTCAGAAATATTGTGTTAAATTACTGGTTTCTGTTCCAGTCCAGTTGTGTTGCGCTTTTTCCACTTGACTGTGGGTGTCGCTGTCACCACAGGTCAAGGTTGGAAATGCAGCAGGCTGGGTGTATTGGGTATTCCTTGCCCAGAAGCAGCCCAGTGGGAGTGGTCCCCCCGCTGTGCATTCTGGGAGAGGGTACTTAAGGGACAGACACCATTTTCCGAGTCTCTCTGACCTGATGGCCCTCCTGGCCTAAGGTGTGCCGTAACAGTTCTTCTGTCTCGGGGCCGGCTGGCCCGAGGCCTCGTTACTGATAGTAGGCCCAGGAGTTTCTGGGGCCTACTGGTCCAGGGGTGGTCCTTTGCTGTCTTGCCTGCGGGAGGAAGCCAAACAATTGGAGACTCAATTGGAGGACGCATCCCGGCCCATCTACCTCACAGTGTTGCCAGCTTGGCTGAAAGAAAGTGGTACTGTGTGATTTTATTTAGACTTTGCAAAAGTTCTGGATCATACAATCCTGTGGCAGAGGATTGTGCAGAGACTATGTATATTCTTCAAGTCTGTGGCAGAGACTATGACCGAGCACCGCACAGGCTGCTAGGTCAGTGAGAGAGGCCTATCCGGTGGTTGCTAGATCCTGTGTGGAAGCGGTTTGTCCTCTGGATAAAAGAAGTACCCGTGATCCACAAATACAAGGTACCTGAATCTCCCCAAACCCTCCATCCCTCTAACTGACTTTGTTGAATAAAACCATTGAACAAGAGACTTTGGGGTTGATTTACTAAAGGAAAATCCACTTTGCACTTGAAAGTGCACTGAAAGTGCACATGAAAGTGCAGATGCTGTAGATCTGAGGGGGACATGCAAGGGAAATAAAAAACAGCATTTTAGCTTGCACATGATTGGATGATAAAATCAGCAGAGCTTCCCCTAATTTCAGAGCTTCCCCTCAGATTTACAGCGATCTACAGCGACTGCACTTCCATGTGCACTTTCAAGTGCAAAGTGGATTTTCCTTTAGTAAATCAACCCTTATGTGTTGGTGCTAACATCTGTAAACAAGTCTTCAATGGGACCCCTATGACGGATACGGTGGAACAGAAAGGTAACGGTAAGACCCAAAACAAAACCAGCAGCTCCTGCAGGGGTAGTGCTACACTTATAAAAAAGGGAAAAAAGGTGTTTTTAATGTTTTTTATATCTATATAAAAATGTTTTGCCTTTCATTTAAATTTTTAACTGAATGGGTTGTTTTACAAGGTGATCATTTACAATCACTTTAGGATAAGATAACAAACATACCATTGTAGGATATATGTCCTTTGATCTTTCAGAGCACTGAGTTCTTATCAATGCCCAGGGAAAGGAGCCTACTAGAACTACGACCTAATGCAACATGAACTTAGAGTAGAACCCAAAATAAGCAAGGGACATGTCCGTGAGAATGACATGATTCAGAAACATTAGGAGTCATTTCACAACCCCCTCCCCCGGGTTTATAATAAATACACAGCAATATAATTTTTGAGCAGCTCATGTTGCCATATGTGTCTTATACAAAGTATGAACACCCTTTGAATTATGTTGTATAAATGCAGATACATCTTTAGAGATACAATATCTCTTTTGATAAGCACAGCAATGTTTTTTTAAATTTAAATGATAATTCAATGTACTGTATTGTGAGGGGGTTAGCTCGGTAGCGGGTGTGTGTGACCCCCTGGATGGGCTCCCCACACAAAAAACAGGCCCAGCAGATGGAGGTTGTGGTTTTCAAGATCAAAAGGTGCGGTTTATTTCTCTATTTACAGTGACAAAAACACAGCAAAGCAAAAAGAAACATAAACAAAATAAATCCTGGTCAGCTTGACCTCTGACTAAACATGCAGGTTTCCCTAACTAACAACTGGGATCAGCCTGGTGCTGTCCTAGTCCCTAAGTCCCTGGTTTAGTAAATGTCCAAACAAATAGCCACACAGGCTTTGTCTCACCGCACAGGGGTTCACTCTCCCTAGACAGTCCACACAGGTCTGGTTCCAGGCATGAGCAAACACCTAATGAAGCTGGGAGTTTTTATAGAGGCCTTAAACGAGCTGACAAGCTTCAGCTGGTCTCATCAACTCCCTGCCTGCACGACGCCCAGCACTCTCCCTAGAGGTATGAATCATCCATGAGCCCACTAGCCTCAGCTGGGCTTCATCAACTCTCTCCCTAGTTGTATAAGTCGGCATAAAGCCTGAATCTGGGAGAAATATACCTACCCCCCTGGATGCAACCAGGTGACTTTACCTTCTTGCTGTCACATACCCCCCCTCTTGTTTTAACCTTGGGGTTGGAACACCAGCAATCAGGCATTCATGTACTCGAGACAAAGCATCCACATTCCCCATTTGAACGCCAGGGCGATGCTTTACTGTGAAGTTGAATTCCTGTAGGGCCAGGAACCACCTATTTACTCTTCTATTTGTCTCCTTGTTTTGAGCCATCCACTTTAACGGAGCGTGATCCGTAACCATGTCAAAGTGCCTACCTAGCAGATAGTACCGAAGGGAATCTAGAGCCCACTTCACCGCTAAACACTCCTTTTCAACCGTGGCGTAATTTACCTCATGGGACTTCAACTTCCTGCTGAGGTAAATGACTGGGTGCTCTTCCCCGTTCCAGACCTGGGACAATACTGCTCCTAACCCCACATCTGGCGCATCACTTTGTACGACAAAGTCTTTAGAGAAGTCGGGTGAGTACAACACTGGCTGGCTACATAAGGCTTGTTTCAAGAATTGGAACGCTGCCTCAGCCTCGGGGGTCCATTTAATCATGACCGACCCTTTCCCTTTCGTCAGGTTGGTTAGGGGCACAGCCTTAGAAGCAAAGTGGGGAATGAAGCGCCGATAATAACCCGCGATTCCCAGAAAGGCTCGTACCTGCTTCTTGCTGTTGGGACGTGGCCAACTCTGGATGGCCTCGACTTTGTTGAGTTGGGGTTTTATTACTCCCCTGCCAATGGTGTACCCAAGATATTTGGCCTCCTCCTGCCCAATGGTACACTTCTTGGGGTTAGCCGTAAACCCCGCTTCCCGGATAGAGTCTAGGACTGCTTGCACTTTTGGCAGATGTGAGGCCCAATCTGTGCTATGGACAATTACGTCATCCAGGTAAGCCGCAGCATACTTCCGATGGGGCCTCAGTATCTGGTCCATTTTCCGCTGGAATGTGGCCGGCGCATTCTGTAACCCGAACGGCATTCTCTTATATTGGAACGCCCCGTCTGGGGTTACAAATGCGGTTTTCTCTTTGGCCGACTTGGCCAGGGGAATTTGCCAATACCCTTTTGTGAGGTCAAGAGTCGTCATGTATCGGGCTGTTCCCAGCCGGTCGATCAACTCATCTATACGTGGCATGGGGTAGGTGTCAAATTTTGTAACTTTGTTCAACTGACGAAAATCGTTACAAAATCGCCAGCTCCCATCCGGTTTAGGCACCAACACAATGGGACTAGACCAATCACTTTGGGACTCCTCTATCACCCCTAAGTTCAGCATTTTCTGTACTTCCTCCCGTATTGCCTCCCGTCGGGCCTCTGGGATCCGATAGGGTTTTAACTTCACCCTTTCACCGGGCGGGGTAATAATATCATGCTCTACCCCAGATGTTTGTCCCGGCAGCTCAGAGAACACCTCCTTGTTGCGAAGCACAAACTCCTTAACCTCCTGTTGTTGGGGTTGTGACAAGGTGGCTGCTATTCCAACCTCCGGAATCACGCAACCAGTTTGAGCTGGTGACCAAGTTTCTGCGACTAGGGACTCTCTATCCCTCCAGGCTTTCAACAGATTAACGTGATAGATCTGTTCGGGCTTTCGCCTTCCTGGTTGTCTGACCTTGTAATTCACTTCGCTCACTTTTTCCATTATCTCGTAGGGGCCTTGCCATTTGGCAAGGAATTTACTTTCAACCGTAGGGACAAGTACCAATATCCTATCCCCCGGGGAAAAGGTACGGGTCTTGGCTCCACGGTTGTACACTCTCTGCTGTGCCAACTGCGCTTGGGCCAAATGTTCCTTCACGATGGGCATTACCTGTGCAATTCGATCTTGCATCAGGGCGACATGCTCAATCACACTCCTGTGGGGAGAACTCTCACTTTCCCAAGTTTCCTTGGCAATATCCAACAGCCCTCTTGGGTGTCTCCCATACAGTAACTCAAAGGGGGAGAATCCCGTAGAGGATTGGGGCACCTCCCTAATAGCAAACATCAAATAAGGAAGTAGACAGTCCCAATCCTTTCCATCTCTATCCACCACTTTCTTCAACATTTGTTTTAGGGTTTTGTTGAATCTTTCAACCAGCCCATCGGTTTGGGGGTGATACACAGACGTACGCAATTGCGTCACTTTGAACAATTTACACAGCTCTTTCATAACCCGGGACATAAAGGGTGTACCTTGGTCCGTAAGCAGTTCTTTACAAATACCCACCCGGCTAAAAACAAGAGATAGCTCTTTGGCTATGGTTTTGGCCGAGGTATTTCGGAGAGGGATCGCTTCTGGATAACGGGTGGCATAGTCCATTATAACTAATATGTACTGGTGCCCCCTAGCGGACTTGATTATAGGACCTACCAAATCCATTGCGATCCTCTCAAACGGGACCTCAATGATGGGTAGAGGGACCAGCGGGCTACGGAAATGTGGCATCGGGGCCGACCTCTGACACACAGGGCAGGAGGAACAATAATTTTCTATGTCCTTCATCACCCCAGGCCAATAGAATCTCTGTAATACCCTCTCTCGGGTTTTCTCTGTCCCCAGATGACCTCCAAGAATGTGCCCATGGGCCAACTCCAACACCAACTTCCTGTAAGGTTTGGGCACCACAAGCTGCTCAACGGTTTCTTCTGCCCTTTTTGCCACCCGATACAGTAGGTCCTTCTCTACGCTGAAGTATGGGTAAGTGCAGGTATTATCTGGGTTCACTAACTCGCCATCTATTTCCACTACGTTTTCCCGTGCCTTTATTAGGGCGGGGTCTTTTAACTGTTCTGTGGCAAAATTTTCCCTGTGAACCTCAAGATCAGAAAACTCCACAGACGGTAGGTTTTCGTCTGAGGAGGTGGGCTCCTCTCCAGTTTCTTGAGTCTCGCCTGCCAATACTGACAAGGGAAATTCTGGAGAGTCCTCACCACTCTCAGAGGAGTTCTGGCTATCACCTTCCTGGTACATAGGGGCACCAGTGGGGGGCTCAGGATCATCCCACAGTTCCCAGAACTTCGGAAAATCCCTTCCCACAATGGCATCATGCGGTAATTGAGATACTAACCCCACTGGATGAGAGAGGGTACCTTTGGGGGTCTTGAAACACACTGTAGTCACTGGATACTCTCGGGTGTCCCCATGCACACAAATAACAGCTACCTTGCTATTCCCAGAGACCTCTGTTTTAACTAATTCAGCCTTTATCAGGGTCACAAGGCTACCTGAATCCAGTAATACCACAACATTTCTACCATTAATACACATTTTGCATAAATGTTTCTCAGTTCCCCGAACGGCAGTGCATGCGACTGTCGCACACAGCGACTGACGTCTGTCCGTCAGAAAGTCACATTGCATGGGTTCCTCCACAACCGGGCAATTTGCTACAATATGTCCCGTTTGCCGGCAGCGGTAGCAAACAATCCTTTTGGCTGCCTCTTGAGCCCCCGACTTCCCAGGCTGTTCTCGCCAAACCCTGGGCAGAGCTCCCACCCTCTCACTCTCTCCACCCTCACCCCTTGGAATCATCTTATCCGCCCCTGGGGATGGTCTGGTCTTAGGGTGGAAAGTCCGAGAGTCTCTGGAAGAGGCCGTCAGGTTCTCTGCAGCCAAGTATCTCTCTACACGATCCACAAGTTTACCGGCCGTTTCTGGGTCTCCATGGCTTACCCACTTT
Organism: Rana muscosa; assembly: GCA_029206835.1. Taxonomy (NCBI): domain Eukaryota; kingdom Metazoa; phylum Chordata; class Amphibia; order Anura; family Ranidae; genus Rana; species Rana muscosa. The sequence goes on from CM055122.1 coordinate 707,324,111, forward strand.
TGAATGGCGGTAGGAAGAGCTCTCAAGAAACGATCCATCACAACACGTTCCACAATCTCCGGTGCGGACAAAGTCTCTGGCTGTAGCCACTTCCTGCTCAGGTGAATGAGATCATACATTTGAGACCTGGGGGGTTTTCCAAGCTGGAAAGTCCAGTTATGCACACGCTGAGCCCGGACAGCCAGGGTGACACCCAGCCTTGCCAATATTTCAGCTTTTAGCATCCCATAGTCTTTTGCTTGGTCAGGCTCTAGGTCATAGTAAGCTTTCTGCGATTCACCAGTTAACAGAGGAGCCACTAGTCCAGCCCACTGCTCCTCAGGCCACTTTTCTCTTTCAGCAGTCCTTTCAAATGTGGTCAAAAATACCTCTGGATCATCCTCTCCAGTCATTTTTGTCAATAAACGACTCACCCCAAAGGACGCGGTATTAGTGGGACGGCTTTCCTCACTGGTCTGCGGACGTTGCTGCATTACTGCTTCCATCTGTTGTTGTAGTCTCTGCTCTTGCTTCTGCAACAGGTCTATGAAGCGGGCCTCAGATTGCTGCTGGGCTTGTTGCTGGGCTGCGAAGCTCTTTTGCAAACCTGCATTTGTCTGCTGTTGATTGGCATTTGCTAGAGCCAGCTGTTTCAGTATCTCCTCCATGCTGGCTTAAAAAAAAACTGCCACTGGTTCTCCACCAACTGTGAGGGGGTTAGCTCGGTAGCGGGTGTGTGTGACCCCCTGGATGGGCTCCCCACACAAAAAACAGGCCCAGCAGACGGAGGTTGTGGTTTTCAAGATCAAAAGGTGCGGTTTATTTCTCTATTTACAGTGACAAAAACACAGCAAAGCAAAAAGAAACATAAACAAAATAAACCCTGGTCAGCTTGACCTCTGACTAAACATGCAGGTTTCCCTAACTAACAACTGGGATCAGCCTGGTGCTGTCCTAGTCCCTAAGTCCCTGGTTTAGTAAATGTCCAAACAAATAGCCACACAGGCTTTGTCTCACCGCACAGGGGTTCACTCTCCCTAGACAGTCCACACAGGTCTGGTTCCAGGCATGAGCAAACACCTAATGAAGCTGGGAGTTTTTATAGAGGCCTTAAACGAGCTGACAAGCTTCAGCTGGTCTCATCAACTCCCTGCCTGCACGACGCCCAGCACTCTCCCTAGAGGTATGAATCATCCATGAGCCCACTAGCCTCAGCTGGGCTTCATCAACTCTCTCCCTAGTTGTATAAGTCGGCATAAAGCCTGAATCTGGGAGAAATATACCTACCCCCCTGGATGCAACCAGGTGACTTTACCTTCCTGCTGTCACAGTATATTAATAATTTATTTCTATAACTGAGCTTTCAGTTATGTCAACGGAAACATATGCAAGGGCTCATTCACACCGTATGCGATGGGCTTCGATGGGCAACCTTGCCCAGGCTAGCACATAAACAAAGACATGCTCTACTTTTTTTGGTGCATTGTGCTTATACAAACTACATTGTATTGCAACCCGCTGGCATTTTGATACACACAACTGAATTCTTATTTAGTATTCCCTTAGAAAAATACTAAAGTATTAGCCCTTTCAGACAAAAAAATGACAAACATTGTACACCAACAGGATATACAGTATACTAAAGTAAAATAAAATCAAGTGTTTTAATGACTGCACAGAAATAGTTTTTTATATCTTTTATATGTAATGTAATTCTCAATGAAATATTAGTACTTTTACATAAGTTATTCTAGATGTCATGGTTCTTAAAAAAAATACTAAAAATAGTTGTAGTGGTCTAATAAAAAATATTATCCTATTAGATTTAATTTAAATTGTACAGTATCTAAACTCAAAAACAATCATTTAATATATTGCAGCTTACCAGCCCTTAGAAGTAGCTGCATATATTTTCTTTTTCAGGCTTTCTTTCTTTTATTGTTACCTGGTTATCCTGCCATTAACACTTCCTGTCCTAAGGTGAAAACACTCTTTCACTGTACTGTGCCTTGCCTGCATGGAGAGTAGTTATCCTCTGTTCAGTAAATAGCAGGCAAAATTTTCAGTAGCAAATATATTCAAATTTTAGGCCCTGTTCATACTTGCCTGTCTATTTTAGCATGCAATTCTCCATTGTTTGCTGGCGGTGGGGTGGTGCATTGCATTACAAACCAAGGCACTATTTATCTTTTAAAGCCTCGTACACACGACCGGTTTTCTCGGCAAGAAAACAGCTGGGAGAGTTTTTTGCAGAGAAAACCGCTCGTGTGTATGGTTTCTCGGCAGGAAAACTGCCGGGAATCTCGACGAGAAAAATAGAGAACCTGCTCTCTATTTTTCTCGTTGGGATTCTCGGCAGAGTGTTTCCTGCCGAGAAACCCGGTCGTCTGTATGCTTACCTGTCCAGGGAAACCCGCGCATGCTCGATGAGACTTCGACGCATGCGCGGTAGCATACAAGGGTAGTGTAGGGTGTAGCAAGATGGCGGCGGCGGCATCGAATGTGACGAGCGCCGGCTCGTCATAGTCGATGACGTCACCGCGTTCTTGCCATTCAAAAGAACGGTGGTTCTTTTGAATGGCGCATGTGTACACAGGGCTTGGCAAGACAAGCTTGCCAGGAATCCCGTCGAGAAAACCGAGGTTTTTTTTTTTTTTTTTTATGGGATTCCCGCCCGTGTGTACGAGGCTTAAGAAAACTTTATTGAAACATCAAAGTGACATTCCATTTTTTCTATGCACTGCACTAGGAATAGACAGAGGCTTCTGGTGAGCTTTGTTTCATTACTGAAGAATGCAGCATGTTTTCATTTTTTACTCAACACCCTGCAACCCACCTCAAAAGGCCACATTGAAAACAATTGTTCTTTACCATAGCTGGGAACTTGCCAGAAATTACCCAGGCCAGCATTACTGAAATTTAGCTCCTGTGCCAGGTCTAGATTGCTGACATTTCCGGAATTCCTATTTTGAAGACGTAACCAAAGTGCAGTATATGTGACATCATTTCTCTGAGTCAAACACTGGGCCCTGGAAGTACCAGCTGTCAGTTTAGAATTTGGAGGTGGGAGGAAGAGGATTGAGAGGAGGAGCTTTGCTTGCTCCAAGAGTAGGAGGGAGGAAGAGGAGGAAGAGCTGTGCCCTTTACATGGAGGAGGGAGGGTAAGGAAAAGGAGCTATGCCTTCCACAAGGAGGAAGCAGAGCTGTGCGGGGGGGGGGGGTCAAATTGGTGGAGGTGGGGGTGATCTGCCCCCATCGGGTTTCTGCCAGCAGGAGCTGGGACATGGGGAAGATGTCAGCAAAGAGGTAAGTGTTTGTGTATGCAGTGTGTATGTATGTTGCATGTATGTACGTCTAGCGATACCTTCAGCTAAGAGGGCCGCAGATTTAGTTTGGGCCCTGAAGACAGCTCCGCCAACCCCCGGCAATTTACTTGACCCACCCTGGCACAGTTAGTCTAGGGTAATATATATATCTTATGCTCTATGGTTAAATTCAGACACCAATACAATGATAGAAGAATAACGAGTTTACTTTCTACTGGCAATAAAAATCAACAGTTGTAACAAATCACATGAATTTATCTGCAGAGCCCTGCAGCAATAGACACACTACAACTAGTAAGATATGGCGCACACGCGCCACGTGTAACAGTACTTCACTATGCGCCCTATGGCGCATCAACTAAATAAACTATCTGGCTGGCCAGGCCTGACCCTATAACTCAGTCTCTAGGGGATGAATTCTTCCATTGCAAGTCTTTAAACGGTGGTGCACATTTCAGGAACACATTTGTAATCCAAAGGGTAAAAGTGCCAACACAGAACACTCCACTAGAGATCCGTTTGACTCAGTTCTGCTATGGATCTCCAGTGGGGACTTAACTATGAACTGGTGGGCCACAGCAGTCTGTAGGCCTAACAATAGTGTACAGTATATGGATTGAGCAGGTGCTCGCTCACCCCTCCGGACGCGATCCCAGTCCGGGAACTTCCACCTGCTGTGTCTTCACACACAGCGTCTGCAGCGGTCTGGTCTCCGGCTCAGCAGCGGTTGAGGATGACCGAGTCAGATGCCACCCAGGCTCGCAATGGGGGTGGAAGGCTCTTTTGGATAACCGCGCAAGGCCCCAGGCTTCAGGCCTTGCACCACAGCGGATCCGCGCAGGAAGATCTCTCCACTGAAGTCTCGTGTCCCAAAGAGACCGAGCGCAGCCTCGCCTCCTCCTTATATAACCCCACCCATGAGTCTCTGGGGTGGAAACATTGCATCCTGGGTGCCGAATGGGGTTCTGGGTAAGGTAGTCCTGAGAGTCTTAAAGGAGACCCCGCTACATACCGTATGTGTATGCAGTGTGTATGTGTGTTGTATGCAGTGTGTATGAATGTTGTATGCACGTGTGTACAGTGTGAATGTATGTTGAATACTTGTGTATGCAGTGCATATATATGTTGCAAGTATGTTAGATTCATCTACCCCCTGCACTCTGTGCATTACTCACTTCTGATCCCCACACTCTGTACATAGCATAGTTGACCCCTGCACTATGTACATTTCCTACCCCAGACCCCTGAACTATGTATATTACATACTGTACTTCTGCACTCTGTATACAAGCTCACATTCTAATTCCCTCCCACTGTTAGAAAAATGTTCCCTGGTATGTTCTCTAGGTGCCCCTGCAACGACTGGCTATAATCAAGAGCAGAAAAATGTCAGTCACTGCATATAGTATGAATGAATTCTTGATATTTACTTGTAGCGGGGTGTTCCCCTTTAATCAGAGACAGGAAATTCCAGAGAGAGGGGAGTCGGGGGGAAGGAATATAAGGAGGGGGCGAGGCCTAGCTCTTTCTCTTTGGACACGGGGCGACAGAGAGAGATACACCTGTGCGGATCTGTGCTGTTCCAGGCCTGAAGCCTGGGGCCTGTGGAGCGAACCAAAGAGCCTTCCACCCCCCTTTGCGAGCCTGGGTGGCATCCAGACTCATCTCTTCTAAAGTTATCTGGATCGGGGATCCGATCGTAGAAGCTGCTGTGGACGAGGACCGACACAGCCGGTGGAAGTTCCGGACTGAGGGAAGTGTTCCGGAGTGGTGAGCGAGCGAAAGCTCATCTTTAAACTGTTACTTTTATACTTTGTGCCTACTAGACTTCCGAGGCCTAACACCTCCGGTGTGGGAGAATTACCCCCCCCCTATTGGATTACAAATACATGGTTTTAAATACTTCAAGTGCCCCACCTTTACAGATCCTGTGCCGGTGAAGATTCGTGTTTCTTCTAAGACTGAGTTTCATGGTTAGGGATCAGGCCTGATCCGTTAGATAGTTATAAGTTAGTTATCACACCACAGGGTGTTTAGGTAACGGTCGCCCCACGTGGCGTTCCGTCCCCTTTCCATTGCTGGTACACACACACACAGTATTGTGATTCATAACTGCAGGGACCTGCTTATGTGTTGTGAACCAAATGTTACATGCATGTTATCCCCTTTTATCTTACCACTAACAGTAAAGTCAGTTATTATTTACAACATTGTCTATGAGTCTGAGTTATCAATCCACACACCCACATTTAAAGCATAAGTGATTGTTTATGTGAAATTGCTGTGGGTTAACTGTGCCAGAGCTGGTAGAGCAGATTGCCGGGGGGTTGGGGAAGCTGTACTCAGGGCCCAAATCAAAACTTGCGGCTCTCTTAAGTTGAGGGTATCGCTACATACTATTTTGGGAAAAGCCAGAAAAATACATGAACACGTAGAGTGGCTTTTAGAAAGCCTTGGTTTTCCCCAAAATAAGTGTTTAAAGGAGCTGTCTATTTATTTAACCACTTGCCATCCTGCGTATAGTCATATGACGGCTGCAAGGTGTCTCTGACATCCTGTAGAAGAATACATGTGGGCCTAAACTGAGGAAGAAATTTGTTTTGTTTTTAAAAAAATTGGGATATTTATTATAGCAAAAAGTAAAAGATATTGTGTTTTTTTTCAAAATTGTCAGTCTTTTTTTGTTTATAGCGCAACTGCCGAGGTGATCAAATACCACCAAAAGAAATCTCTATTTGTGGGAAAAAAATGCTCATAATTTCATTGGGGTACAGTGTTGCATGACCGCGCAATTGTCATTCAAAGCGTGACAGTGCTGTAAGCTGAAAATTGGCCTGGGCAGGAAGGGGGTGAAAATGCCCTGTATTGAAGTGGTTAAAACGAATTAACTACATTTTAAATGAAAAAAGTGTTGGTTCATGCATGTAACTTGATAGTACTTGAAGTATAAGTCTGCATGGGAGAGGGACATTCTTATTCTGAGTGTGCACTGCCGCACATGTATGCGCTGTTGAGAAATTCTCTGATAGACAGATAAAACATAGCTCCCAACTGTCCCTGATTTCGAGGGACTGTCCTTGATTTGGAACAATGTCCCTCTTTCCTCTTTATTTGTCCCTCCTTTTGGTCTGATCTGTATAGTTGTATATTAAATGCAATTTTTATCTTTCAAAAAGTGCTTCCCAATGCTAAACCTTTAATCTAATTTCTAAATTGCTGCATTTGTAAACTTCAAAAGCTGGTATAAAGGAATAGTCGTAGTAAAAAGAAAGCACTTGTGGGTTTACCTAATGATTTTTTTGTAGAATTCTCATTTAGAGGGCGTGGCAGGGTGTGTGTCCTATGCCTACATACTTTTGCTAATAGATGTCCCTCATTCCCATCTTAAAAAGTTGGGAGGTATGGATAAAGGAAAGATACCCCATTGATTCTCCGATATTTCTTTATTGTCCACCCACATGCTAGGTGCAGGGAGGTGACCTAGATGTATTACTTATCTGTAATATAAAAAAAGTCAGCTCACCAACCTTTCTCTGCTGACTGCATGAATCTCAGGACTGCATGGTTAAATTAAAAAATCTTTTGGGAGGAAAAAATTTCTGTGTGTTTAACTGTTTGCTTGGGGGTGAGCTTTAAAGATCTCTACTATGATGTCATGACTACTTATCAGCACTTTAGATTTACCCATATTGTGCTTCTTAGCCAAGTTACATGATGAGCCCTTGTAGGACTACAAGCAGCGTTTACTAGGTTTATTATTATTTTTTTTTATATATCTTCAAAGCAAAGACACTTGCTAAAAACTTCCCGGACCTAACAATACTGGACATTTTGCCAAGTAGCATTTCATGTTTTTACATAGAAGAGTACATCATTGTTATTGACAGCTTGATGCACTTTTCAGGGGCAATTTTTATTTTATTTTTGTATGTATAGTAATTTGTCCACTAGATGGCAGCAAAAAAGTTTGTTAAAGTTTTATTTACAACTTTTTTTTTATTACCAATGCATTATCAATATAGAAAAGTATTCACTGAATACAAAATAAGGCTTTGTGTTGAATCTTATTGTGCTTATTCTTGTGTGCCGTGCTTGTTGTTTGCAATGGACATGCCCTAAGATGGTTGCAGAGTGTAGATGTGACCTGAAAGATGCTCTATACATTATAGGATATTTCTCTGGATAAGACAAGTCAGAAAGCTTCAGCTTTCCCCAGTGTGAAAGTCTCATCCATCGAAGTGAACCACTGAGTGACAGTTAATGCTTTTCAGCTTCTGTTGTGATTTTTTTTTTTTAAACTCAATGGTTGGCAGTCTGAGCCATTCTTGAGGAGTTGGAAAGTTGCCATGAACAGGAATTACTGAACAATTGCTGTGTGAAACTTAAGATAACAGTTTGTTTCACATGGTGGAATTGCTTTGTGATGCAATAAAATTATCTGTTCGGCTCTAGATTAACTTTATGTGAGAAAATAAAATTAGAGCTGATTTTATCTTGTTGGCAAAAAAAAGCACTTCTTAAAGCTTATCAGTCATATGGTTATTTTATATGTCTCACTCTGGTACAGTCTGGAGTAACTTGTGCAGTATAGTTAAGAGGAAATTACATTCGGGTGCCCATATGTACAGTAGATCCGGCTTTTAGACCAATGCATTCAAATCCGAAAGACACAGATGTTCAACACCAATTGAATGATTGGCTACAGCGATAAGTTACTCGATTTTTCATTCTAAATATTTTGCATATGAAAAGACAGTAGACGTCATTTGCACTCAATACAGTAGACAATTAGCAGCAATAAAAAACATATGTATGTGCAACAAACAGCTGAAGTCACTCAAGCATTTCTTAAAATGTTGTTGGAGATTCCTACTTTTTGTTAGTCTGCAGAAGTGCTGTAGCTGTTTGTTTATCTGTGTCCATGTGGAAAATTAATGTGAATGGGAGTTTTTTTTTAACTTATCAATCAGCTGCTACACTTTCAGGGTTCAAATGAGGAAAGTTGCAGGGTCTGCATTATATTAGATGTAATTTCCCCTTGGAAGTATCTCACCAAAAATTACATTTTCGTTGCAGGGGATGCTCAAAATCTGACTTGTATCTTAGTGCAGACTTCTGGGAAATTCAGTAAGCCAATTACACAAACAGAAAATCACATTTCTGGGGGGATGTTCTGTACACCATCTGTGTACAGAAGACCTCCAGGTTGCCGTATTGCATTGAATATTACCAAAATTGAAAAGGAAAGGTAATTTTATTAAGATTCAATTACAATATGACTTGTGTCCCAACTGTATATGCTATATGATTTGTTTTTTTTTAACTTGATTTTATTTCCTGCAAAAGTGGAGTTGCCCTTCAACTACTTCAAAACAGGGCACTTACACCCCCTTCCTGCCCAGGCCATTTTTCAGCTTTCAGTGCTGTCGCACTTTGAATGACAATTGCGTGGTCATGCTACACTGTAACAATGTGAATTTTTTTATAGTTTTTCTTCACACAAATAGAGCTTTCTTTTGGTGGTATTTTATCACTTCAGGGTTGTTTATCATTTGCTAAAAAAAAAAAAAAAAAAAAAAAAGAAAGACTAAAAATTTTGAATAAAATTAAATAAAAAAATAAAAAAATAAAAATAAAAAAAGTTTCTGTCAGTAAATTTTGTAAATAAGTAATTTTTCTCCTTCACTGATGGGCGCTGATGAGGCGCCACTGATGGGCACTGATAGGCTGCACAGATGGGCACTGATGAGGTGGCACTTATGGGCACTGATTAGGTGGCACTGATGAGGAGGCACGAATATACCGCACTTATGGGCAGTGGCACTGATGAGCACTGATAGGCGGCACTGGTGGGCACTGATGGATGGCACTGGTGGGCAATGGTGGGTGGCAATGGTGGGCACAGATAGGCAGCATGGTGGGCACGGATAGACGGCACTGATGTGCACTGATGTGCACTGATGGGTGGCACTGATGGGCACTGATGGGCATTGATGTGTGGCATTGATGGGCAGCAGTGATGGGTATTGATGGGCAGCAGTGATGGGCAGCAGTGATAGCCAGCACTGACTGGCATCACCAATGTGTACTGATTTCTGGCACTTGTGGGCACTGTTTTTTGGCACTGGTGGGCACTCACTGCTGGCACTGGTGGGCACACTGCTGGCACTGGTGGGAACTCACTTCTGGAACTGTGGGCGCTTTATTGTAATCAGGGAACTGATTATCAGTGCCCTGATTTCATTACCTAGATGTCCTCTGTGAAGAGATGCTGCTGATCGGCTCTCCTCTCCTCACACTCTGTCAGTGTAAGGCGAGGAGCGCCAATTACCGGCATCTCCGTGTTTACATGTGACCGGCTGTGATTGGACACAGCCGATCACATGGTTAATAAGCCGCGACTCTTTACAGAGATCAGGGTCGCACCGTATCCTAGCAACACGACGCAGCCACCGTGCTGCGCGCCCTCGGGGCCACGCAAGGGCGGCCAGTTTGGGCGACATCATATGACGTCCACCCAGAACGAGAGCCGCACCACCCCGCCGTCATTTGATGGTGGGCGGGCGGCAAGTGGTTAAGGCTACATTTTTGCAGACACCAAGGCCCCTGGTAGTGAACAAGGCCCACAAGGCTGAAACGTGTTTTCATCTTCTGTCTGTTATTGTGTGTTTTATGGAGAATCAATAAATTCTGAAGATTTTAAAGAGTTTGTGCAAGGAGTTGTGGACCATCTTTTCTCACTAAGGCCCCTTTCACATGAGCTTCCCAATCAGGTCCATCTATCAATTTTATGTACAGGCCGTTCTATGGACAGGTGGATGTAAATGGATTTGTGTCCATTTGCATCCATCTATTTCCAAGTCCATCCAGGTCCAGGCCTAAACGTGGCAGAACAGGGGTACCTGATGTAAATGGACACCAGTGTGAAGTGTATGTGTATGTGAAAAAATACAGTACAGTACCTTGTAAAACAACCCATTCAGTTAAAAAAATATGTATAAGTGATCAAATAAAATTTCTATTTTTAGCTCCATAAGTGGCTTAAGGAGTAGAGGGTGGAGAAACAACAGAACACTGATCTTCCCAGTGAATGATTGCGCAGGGGGAGTGTCAGTGCAAGTCTGATTACAGCCAGAAAACTGACCATTCTGGCAGTTATTTTACACCTGTGGCTCTCAACCTCAGTCCTCAAGTATCCCGCACAGGCCATGTTTTGGGAATATCTCTTAGCCCAGGTTCACACTGGGGCTGCGTGAGTGAAGCCTGCGAGTTCAGCGGAACTCGCACAATTTCACTTCTGCCTGTCAGTCCCGATTTCAGCTCGATTACAGAGACATCTGACACAGATGTCAATGTAAATCGCGGCTGAAATCGCAAAAAGTAGTACAGAAACTACTTTTTGAAATCGGTGCAGCGCCGCAGATGCGGCGTCGCACCGATTAGGACGGTGCCATTGCCCGCAATTTGCGGCAAATTTCGCCGATTTGACATGCGATTCACATGTCAAATCGCATGTCAAATCGCACCAGTGTGAACCAGGGCTTAGAAAGAATACCTGTCAAAAAAAAAAGCCATTGACTCTGATTTAGAGCACCTGTGCAAGATAAAGGAAAACCTACAAACATGGCATGTTGGGGTATTTGAGAACTGTGGTTAAGAACCACTGTTTTTCAAAAAGGAAGAAATACAAGGAGAACAGGATACTTTTAAAGTGATTGTAAAGCTTTTTATTTTAATAACAAACATGTCATACTTACCTGCTCTATGAAAGGGTTTTGGACAGGTTGGCCCTGATCCTCCTTTTCCGCCTCCCCCCCCCCCCCCCGCCGCGCTCCTGGCTCCTTCTTTTTATTGGGTGCCCCCGTGGAGAGCCCCTCCCGAGTCCTGCTGCTGCATCCATTGACACAGACAACGGGACTCGGCCCTGCCCCCTTGCTCCCGGGTCACTGGATTTGATTGACAGCAGCGGGAGCCAATGGCTCCTGCTGCTTTCCATCTATCCAATGAGGGCCCGAGGCAGCAGCTGGAGCTGCTGTGCTCGTCCCCGTCGCTGGAACGATCGGGTTCAGGTAAGAAAAAGTATGGTGGGGGGGTGCTGCAGTACAAAAGGTTTTTGACCTTAATACATAGAATGCATTAGGTGAAAAACCATGAGGGTTACACCCCCTTTAAGTACATGGTCCAACATCAGGAATATGAAATGTTGGGGGTAACATATTCTCTAAGCCCAGATTCCCAAAATTTACATTGTGAATCTTTCTTTCTAAATTGGATTACATTTTGAAAATGTACGAATTCTGGGAGAAAGACATTTGAATCTTATAAATAGAGTCCTAATTGACAACTGGAAGGTTTGATTGCCAACACATTATATTAATATAATACATAACGACCTTTTTGGTAGAATCATAATTAATGTATAAATGCATTACCAAATATAGATGTTTAAATTTTCTTGAGTTGTTTTTTTTTTTTGCTCTTCTGTAAGCTACATTTCCTTCTAGTGGAAAATACTTTTCATTGCAAATGAATTTCCCCTACCCCTGCTAGGAAAACGAGACCTGGGGAAACGTATATGTAGCAGGTTTGCTACACTGACTGACAAGCTCCGCACTGGCTTCCCTGCAGAATGTCCCATTTGACTCTTATTTTGTAATTGTTAGAAGTTCATTGGAAAAGCATGCATGTAATATTAAATGGGGCTAGCCATACATATTTAGTCCAAAGTTCAGCCCGCGGACTGATTGAGAGAAAATAATTCTACTCCCCCTATCTGCGCTAAATGGCAGTGATTGCCTGAATACCAGAACAGTGACTGCCTCTGGTAGGATGTACTCAAGGTTCATTCGAAAATTTTCCACCCCGTTCATTTGGTCTTTAAATTAATTTTGTAAAGCTGGGTGGTGCTGACAGGGCCATCCACCACTCTAGCCGTGTGTGGCTAGCTTAAAAGAGAAGTATGTTTTATTTTATTTTTTATATATATTTATACTTACCTATGTGGATGCAGCATTAGACCGATGCTGCAGCTGTCCACCGGCGTCTCTGCACTGAGAATCGAGCGATCGAACACCGCCGATGGCTCGCCCCCCCCCCGAGCGGAGAGATGCTGCCAGTCAGGCAGCATCTCTCCTGTTCTGATCCTCCATGCTCATTGGAGTGCTGAGCTGTGGAGGGGCGGGGGGCGTCAGTCTCAGCGGCTCGCTGAGCTGCTGAGACTGCCATCAGTCAAGGCAGCTGGCGGATCCAGACTTGGAAGTCGGGATGACGTGCTGCCTCGACTGATTGCAGTGACATCAGCGGACTTCAGACCGCTCTCCGCTGAAAACTTGTCACAGGAATACAAAAATAATTGCACTCCTGTGACCCGTAGAAGATGCCCAGCCTAAAAAGCTCAGGCTGAACTTCTCCTTTATGGCAATAACTGCAGGCCAGTATCTAAAGATGGCCTCCGATTGGTGAAACAAATGCCAGCCTGAACTTCATGTTGGTTGACTGAATGTGGTTAATGGCATAAAAATGATACATGCAGCACTACAGTCCGGCACACTTATCTGTGGGGCTACAATGCCAATATAAACTTTGAACATCACAAGTATTTACGTGATAATTTAATGGTAGTATACAGTTTACACTGCTCATACTATCTGACAAGAATGAAAACAGCTGTGGAAGGTGCAATAAAAAGTGAATGAGTGAATAATGCAGCTATGGTGGCAACTCTGCACATGCTCAGTTTTGAGTGAGTTTCTATGCTGAGCATTACCTCCCTATCAAATCTGAACAGCCCATGTGACTATAGAGTCACACATGTGGGCATATACACAGTGGTGAATGACAGCCCACTCCCTCCCTCCTCCTCCATGCCCATTAACCAGCTAGACACAATGGGGGTAGGATATAACATGTAGATTAATGGAGGCTTCACCTCCCTCTTATTCTAAGACACAGGCTGGAGGGGTGTGACACAACCTGTAACTGTCAGAAATCCACCAACACCATGTTATTTCAATTAAATAAAAAAAAAGATTGAATTTCAAATATATATTTGTATGCCAATATAAAACAGTTTATTGATATTAAAGCAGAGTTCCGGAAGTTCGGCTTATCTTCCCCCCCCCCCTTTGCTGCCACATTTGTCACTTTTCAGGGGGGGAGTGGGTACCTGGATTTGGCAGGTACCCATTCCCACTTTCGTCTGACTTTGTCGCGGTGAACTCAGCCAGAAGTTTGGCCCCCCTCCTGCTTCCACCGCTGCCGCAGTAGGGAACTGGCTGTGAAGCCGCAAGGCTTCACTGCCGGTTTCCCGTAACCGAGATGGTGGTGGCAGCACCCGAGAGCTGATTGAGGCTCGGTGAGGACACCGCTGGATTCGTGGACAGGTAAGTGCCCTAATATTAAAAATCGACAGCTATAGTATTTGTAGCTGCTGACTGAATTTCTTCTGAAGGAGCCTGGAGCTCCTCTTTATTAATTATTTTTACTCTGTATTCCAAAGGCTGTTTTTTTATTTTGAACATGTGACCAGCAGCAGAGGACTAAAAGCTCCTCCTGCTTATGTTTCCCTGCAGACAGGCTGGGGAAGAGCTAGGTCATGTGACAACTGTAAATCAATAAAAAAAAGGTACTTCTTTTTTTTGTTATTCAAATAATAACAGTGCCATCAACTAATATACAGAAATAGAAGGGACAATGTAAATTAAATAGTATGCGTTTAGCATAACTTTAACTTCCCTGAATCATGTAACTTCCCTGGATTCCCACCGCTTCCCAACCGAAATTGCTGCTTTATTTTTTATGCTTTGTTTGCAGTCTTTTACATTTTTTTTTTTATGCCTCCCCTCCCAGGTGCTTTTCTCGCCTAGGGGAGAATTGCATGTAACTGCACCCACAGCCTCCTGGCATATCCCCATCAGATACGCACAGGGGCCAGAATGTAGAGCTGGTGTATGTCATTGCGTGCTGGTAAGTTGCATCCAAGATGCATCCAAGTAGCACTACATATTCGCACTAAGCCTCGGTTCACACTGATACGACATGGGATCCGACTTGTGAGACCCCAAGTCGGATGACGTGTGAAATTCAATGTTTCCCTCAGAGAGATGTCTTAAAGCGGAGGTCCACCGACAATTAAATATTTTTTTTAAAAACATTGAGTTCCCGCCCCGTTGCCATGGCAACGAAACTCACAGAAAACACAGACGGCGTCACTTCCATCGCCGCCATCTTGCTACACCCCACACTCCTCTATAGTAATGATACGCCGAGAAGGGGGCAAGCGGACATGACAGAACAGCGGCATCCGCACTGACTCCTGGGAATAATGACACAGAGCTCCCAGGAGACAGTGCCCCGCAGGATATGACGACCATACCCGCCCAGACCCGTGGGGGTCTAAGACAGGAAACAAGCAAGGATATACAGGTACCCCCTCTGAACAAAAAATAAGAATTTCCATTTGACACTGTATGCAATGCAAGAATGCGATGGAGGTTATCTTAAAAATTTGTGTGGACCTCCGCTTTAACTGATACTACACAAGTATGTCTGACTTTGGAAAAGGTTCCTGCACTACTTTGGTCTGACTTCAACTTCAATACCACAGAGTGTAAAAAGTCACATCAAAGTCGTATCAAAGTCGGATTCCAAGTTGCACTGAAAGTCGTACGATTTTGGATTTGGGCTAGTGTGAACCGAGCCTAAAACTCAGACCAAAATCCTATGACGGCAGTGTTAACCTAGCCTTAAAAACATACAGGGGTTCTACTTCATGTCAGCTAGTTTTTATTTTTTTTGCTAGGCATACTCTTTAAAAGAGGTTCTATCATTGGATAAAATGGGCATAACTACTGTAGGTATGAAGACAGGCAGGCGCCTACTGTTAAATCACTACATAAATGGATGCAAGTTGCTTATCTTTCTACAGAGGAAAGAAAACAGATGTTTCACAATGTCCATGTCTCACTGCCATAAAAATTGCAGAAGACAACAGCAAATCTTTCTATGTATGTGCAAGAACTGCACACCCCTTCCCCTTCTCTACCCCAGATACCCGTGTTGTCTCAGTAAAAAGATGTCAGGCTTTAGGGTTGGCTTGTGCTCCATTTCTTTATTGTAGGGCCTGGGAAATAGCCAACAATTCCATACACACAGATAAAAGGACATAGATGGTTCTAAAACGTTCCTTACATTTTTAATTTATTGCTTTTACTCAGACTGCTTTATGTATTCCACACTGATTCTTGTCTTTCCTAACCATGCTTTCTAGTGCAGGGTGGAAGAACACAGAAGCAGCAATGATAAACATCTTAATAATTAGACTTTTTTTCCCAGGCGGTCAGGAAAGCAGTGATATCTATCATTCCCAAACCATGAATGTTTAAGTTGCAATATACAGTATTGTTTCACAGTACATTTCCTATATGTTGCAATTCTCCAGAGGAAACATAGCAGGCGCTGTGAAAATAGTTCTCCTCTCAATGAAGGAGTTACAAATGAGCATTGTATTTTATTGATTGTTTACATGGCCTTCTTAACCCTAGACAACAATCAAGGCACATTGACTTCCTATGCTCCAGTCTTTGCTGTGACAATGTCAGCTAATGTCAGCAGGCTCAAACTATGACAAGAAAGGGAACCTTTTAGAATTCTTTACCAATTATATGTTCGTTTCAAGTCACCTTTTTAAATGTATTTTTATCCTTACATAAAACCAGTATGGCAATTATTTACATATATATATTTTAAGCTGCATTGTCATTGTTCCTAGACTGGATTTTACGCCAATAAAAAGCATCAAAAACACATGTACATGCTTTTTTCATTTACTCCTATTAAAATCTTTGGGACCGAACATGCACCGTTTAGCAGCAAAAGAAGCATATGCACCTTTAAAAAAATCGGACTGCACCAAGTTGCACTGATGTGAATGGACACCATAGAGCATAATGTAATTTCAGCATGATGGCAGATACAGATGCACCTTGACAGTAGGGTTGTCACCTTTTCTTAAAGCCAAACCCGAACACTTTAGCAGCCTGGGACACCTTTGGGTGTCCCAAGGAGAGTAGTAATGCGGTGCGCATAGTGTACCACAGCTAACAGTGGGTGTGGCCAAATTGCTCTTGCTGGCATCAGCTTCCTGCCCCCCATTGATGCTGAACCTGCCCCCAGACAGCAGCCCACAGCTCCTGGACAGTAGGGAAGAGCCCAATGCTCGTGTCAAACGTAAGTTCGACTCAAACATCGGGTCTTCGCCTGTTCGCCGAATAGCGAACAATTTGGGGTGTTCGCGGCAAAGTCGAAAGCCACGGAACACCCTTTAAAAGTCTATGGGAGAAATCAAAAGTGTTAATTTTGCCAATTTGGGGTGTTTGCGTCAAAGTCGAAAGCCGCGGAACACCCTTTAAAAGTCTATGGGAGAAATAAAAAGTGCTAATTTTAAAGGTTAATATGCATGGTATTGTCATAAAAAGTGTTTGGGGACCTGGGTCCTGCCCTAGGGGACATTTATCGATGCAAATAAAGTTTTAAAAACTGCTGGTTTTTCGGCAACAGTGATTTTAATAATGCTTAAAGTGAAACAATAAAAGTGAAATATTCCTTTAAATTTCTTACCTGGGGGTGTCTATAGTATGCCTGTAAAGTGGTGCATTTTCCCCATGTTTAGAACAGTCCCTGCACAGAATAAAATTTCTAAAGGAAAAAAAGTCATTTAAAACTACTCGCCGCTATAATGAATTGTCGGGTCCTGGCAATACTGATGAAAGTCATTGAAAAAAAAGCTCTCTCGTCCCCCCATATTTTCCTGTGGCCTGCCAGGTTGCGTGCTTGGATAAGGGTCTGGTATGGATTTTTGAGGGGAACCCCATGCCATTTTTTTTATTTTTGGCGCAGGGTTCCCCTTAAAATCCATACCAGACCTGAAGGGTCTGGTATGGATTTTGAGGGGGACCCCTACGCCATTTTTTTTTAAATTTGGCGCAGGGTTCCTCTTAATATCCATACCAGACCTGAAGGGCCTAGTATGGAATTTGGGGGGACCCCCACACATTTTTTTTTTACATTTTGGTTCGGGGTTCCCCTTAATATTCATACCAGACCCAAAGGGCCTGGTAATGGACTGGGGGGGGAACCCATGCCTTTTTTTGAATGACTTTTATCTGTATTGCCGGGACCCGACAATTCATTATAGCCGTGAGTAGTTTTAGCTATGTCAACCTAGGAAAGAAGTGTATTACTAGAAGGATCACCAGCTGAAATAAAGAAAAACAAGTCTGAAAAAAATACTAATGCAGCCACTACTTCTATTGACTACCAGCTGCAATATTTTAGATTTTTATTATTGGGATTATATATGCTTTAGTGAAAAAATCTAAACACACACTACATACAACAACCTGTTTTTGTCCCACCTGATGTTCACCACTACATTTTACCATACCCTTATAGGCTCTCCCCACTCTAGAAATCTTTCAACCCCAGGATTGGCATTCACATTCAGTATTCAAGCATGAACAAGGGAAGAAGAACAATTAAAGGGGTTGTAAACCCTCAGTTTTTTTCACCTTAATGCATTCTATGCATTAAAGCGGGGCTCCGCCGAAAAAAAATATATAAAAAGCCAGCAGCTACAAATACTGCAGCCTTGGGGCTTCACTGCTCGATTCCCTACGGCGCATGCGCGAGTCGCGCTGCGCCGTTCTGACTGGTCCTCCTGTGTTCTGGGAGCCGAGTGTCTCCCAGAACACTACGGGTATTCTGCGGGAAGTGACGTGCTTCCCGCAGATTTCCCGCAGAGAGGACTCCCGGAAGTGGGTGCAAATACCTGTCTTAGACAGGTATCTGCACCCCCCTCCCCCCTGAAAGGTGTCAATTGTGACACCGGAGGGGGGGGAGGGTTCCGATGAGCAGAAGTTCCACTTTAGGGTGGAGCTCCGCTTTAAGGTGAAAAAACATCTGATAGTTACAGGCCCCCCCAGCCCCCCGGTTTACTTACCTGAGCCCTCGAAAGTCCCGTGTCGAGAGCGCGCTGGCTTCTCGGCTCTTCTCATGGTCTTCTTGGCTCTTCATTGGATAGATTAATAGCAGCGCTGCCATTGGTTTGCGCTGCTGTTAATCAAATCCAAATGACGCGGGCGCCGGGGGGTGGGGCCGAGTCCGGAATTCGTGCCTATGGACGCAAATGCTGGACTCGGGAGCGCGCCCGCAAGGTAACCACCTTGGGAAAGCGCTTCCCAAAGGGGGTTATCTGATGAGGGGAGGAGCCGAGACAGCCGCCGAGGGACCCCAGAAGACTTGGATCAGGGCCACTCTGTGCAAAACGAGCTGCACAGCAGAGGTAAGTATGACATGTGTGTTATTTTTTTTTATTACGAAACTTTAGTATCACTTTAAAGCCCACAAGATCCTGGTAGGTACTTAATTGAATTTCGGCTTACCATTTGCCTTGCACTCAGTGGTGTATTTTGGTTTTGTGCTGCCCTAGGCAAGACTAAAATCAGGCACCCCCTCTATCTAAATTTGTCCCACCCCTCCTTCTCAAGTGGCTATTCAGGGTCTATCAGTGGCGGCCCGTTCATAGGGGGCGCCCGGGCGCCGCCCCCCCTCCTGTGGTCACCAAAAAAAAAAAAAACGGGCCCTTTAAGAGTTTTTTTTTTTATGTCTTTTTTTTTACACATGGCGGCGCGACCATAGTGGGCGCAGAAGCGCCGCTACCGCTTGCTTCTGCGCCCGGCCGTCACTCAAAACAATACATAGGTTCATGCATTGCATGAACCTATGTATTGCTGCTGCCCACTATTCAGATGGCCGGCCCCTTGAGCGCCGGCCATCTGAATGACAGCGTCTGATTGGCCTTTAGAAGTGCCTATCAAAGCAGGCTCTGATAGGCTTCCCGACTACAGCCTGAGGGCTGTAATCGGCTTCAATACCTAATGAGAGGACGCACAGGGGTGCGTTCCCTGGCCAATCAGGTTCACCTGGTCTGGTTACCGGTAACCTGACTGGCTGAAGTGACATCGAGGGCGGGAGAAGACATCGAGGACGGAAGAAGGACGGCGCTGACTCGAGGAAGGTAAGTGCAGGGCTGGGGGGGGGGGGGACTGGCTGTATTATGAGGACAAACTGGCTGCATTATGGGGGACAAGCTGGCTGTATTTGGGGGAGAAACTGGCTGCATTTGGGGGAGAAACTGGCTGCATTTGGGGGAGAAACTGGCTGTATATGGGGGAGAAACTGGCTGCATTTGGGGGAGAAACTGGCTGCATTTGGGGGAGAAACTGGCTGTATTATGGGGGAGAAACTGGTTGCATTTGGGGGAGAAACTGACTGTATATGGGGGAGAAACTGGCTGCATTATGGGGGAGAAACTCGCTGCATTTGGGAGAGAAACTGGCTGCATTTGGGGGAGAAACTGGCTGCATTTGGGGGAGAAACTGGCTGCATTTGGGGGAGAAACTGGCTGCATTATGGGGAAGAAACTGGCTGCATTTGGGGGAGAAACTGGCTGCATATGGGGGAGAAACTGGCTGTATTATGGGGGAGAAACTGGCTGTATATTGGGGACAAACTGGCTGCATTTGGGGACAAACTGGCTGCATTTGGGGACAAACTGGCTGCATTTGGGGAAAACTGGCTGTATTTGGGGGAAACTGGCTGCATTTGGGGACAAACTTGCTGTATTTGGGGGGGACCTGTCTGTATTTGGGGACAAACTGGCTGTATTTGGGGGGGCAAACTGGTGGCGTTTGAGCACAGTGGCTGTGTTTAATGGGCACAGTGGCGGCACTTGATGATTTTTTTTTTCAGTTTGTTTGCACCCCCCCCAAAAATTTTGAGCACCAGCCGCCACTGGGGTCTATGGTGGCTATGCGGGATTTCTGGTGGCTGTGTGGGGTCTCTGGTGGCTTTGGGGTCCAAGCATGAATGAACCCTGGGCCCTGAGATCTAAGAGGTCTCATCCTTAGATCTCAGGAGTTCATGCTTGGACTTATAGTCCTTCGGTTGTTGGGTGGTGTCACGTCCTAAGCTCTGAGGGGTTCACGCTGGGACTTGCAGTCGTTCACTTTTGGGAGGGTCCCAGCATTAACCCCTGAGATCTAAGGATGTGACCCCCTCCAAAATTGAAGGACTACAAGTCCCAGCATGAACCCCTGGGATCTAAGAACGTGACCACCCTCCAAAAGTGAAGGTCTACAAGTTCCAGCATCAACCCCTGAGATCTAAGGATGTAACCCCTTAGTTCTCAGGGGTTCATGCTGGGACTTGTAGTCATTCACTTGTAGGGGGGGCTGTGTCACATACTCAGCTCTGAGGGGCTCATGCTGGGACCTGTAGTCCTTCACTTTTAGGGGTCACATACCAAATAGTATTTGTATGGGTCTCTGGTTCTGCAGTGAATGTGCCGAACTCTTTCAGCAGTGACTGTGCCTGTCTCCCTCATGATGACACTGCATACGCCTGGCCTCACCTTACACTTTAGTTCCCTTCTTACCTCAGAGCCTGCCGGAGGCCTGGAGAAGTTAGAGGAGGTGGGTGGAGCGCAGAGAGCACTAGGCGCAGAGGGAGAGGAAGCTATAGCCTCCTTGGGCTCCCTCTGCATTAGGGCGGGGAGTCGCGGCCGTGATGTCACTGGTTGTTAGACGTCATTAGCAACCAGTGGCCAGTAGAGCCTCAGCCATCCATGGAGATGGAGCCAGCGCTAAGGCCGGGTTCCTAAACGAAAGCGGCCCTCAGTCTAGTCTATCTGCACCTCTGCGGCGTCCCAGTTTGCCACTGTTCCCTGCATTCCTCGGCAAGTGGACTGCTCGCTAGTGTCCCTTTTGCCGGGAAGGGGGGGCTCCGCCTCTCTGTAAAATGCCACCCAAAGCAAATGTCTTGTGTGCCTTGTGGCAGATACGCCCCTGCTTGCACTACCCTCTTTGGGACCTTTGTCAGTGGGTAAATGTGGCTTGCTTCCAGCTGCATTCTGCTTGCATGCGAGAACAGTTTGAGATTCTCCTGAGTTTATTAAGGCTGCATTCACACATGAGCGTTTTGAATCGTTGGCAGAATCGCCATTCAGATTTCAGATGCCATTCATTTGAATGGCACCTATAAACACGATGCGATTCTGCCCATGACTGTCGCATGATGAATCATGCTGCAATTGCGGCAAACCGCATTGCGTGAAGCATGTCGCCCAAAAGAAGCTCCTGAACTTTTTGTTGGTTGACAAGCTTCACACGATGCGGTTTGCCAAGATTTATCAAGGCAGAACCACACCATGTTTTTAATGGCATCTGAAATGTGCGTTGTGCGATTTGTCATTCACACCTGGGCTTTTGAAATCGTTGGCGGAATCGCTGCGATTCTGCCCGCGTTTAAAAATGTCCATGTGTAAATGCAGCCTTACAGTTAATTGACAGGACTCAGATTTGACCTCCTAAGCTGCATCAACCTGCTTTCTGATGCTTTTGCATTCCCATTGACTTGTATAAGTAGAGAAGCAAGTTTGGATGTAACCAAAAGCCTGCTGACAGAAGCCCTTAGCCCTTAATTAAAAAAAATAACAACCTCATGAGGAACTGTCAGCACATAACTGTTGCTACAGCATCAGTGCATTTCATTGTCCGTGGGTGCCCTGCTATTTCTTAACTTCCTGGTAATGGTGATTAGGCACACTCACTTGCACCCATCCTACAATGCTATGTCTGGTTCAAATTAACCTAGGGACAGGCCTCGGCCACTGTCTTGTGGGGGCAGTGTCATGATTATTATGTCCGGTGCAGGTCTAAGCATTATCTTGTGGGAGCAGGTGCAGGCATTATCTTATAGAGGGCAGGTCTAGGCATTATTTAGTGGGGACACCACCATGCATTATCCTGTGGGGGGCAGGCATGGACATTTTAATATGAGGGGAAGGGGACTTAGGCATGTTGGGGGGCAGTTCTAGGCATTAAGGCATTAGGGCAGATTTAGGTATTATTTTGTAGGGGCAAGGGGCAGTGTCATGTGAGTGGGGGGTCTAGGCATTATCTTGTGAGGGCAAGGGGCATTGTCATATGAAGGGAAGGTCTAGGCATTTAATTGTGGGGAAGGTCTAGGCATTATCTTGTGGGGCAGTGAACCTTGTCCTGTGGGGGTCAGGTCTATACTTTTTCTTGAGGAGGAAAGGAGGCAGTTGAACCATGTGGGGAGCAGGACCAAGCATTATGACATTTTCTTGTGGGAGCAGGTATAGTCTTTATCTTGTGGGGACAAGTGGGCATTGTCATGTGGAGGGCAGCTCTATATTTTATGTTGAGGGGGCAGAGGGCATAGTCATGTGGGGGGCAGGTCTTTGCATTATGGCATTTTCATGTGGATGTCAGGTCTAGGCATTATCTTCTGAGGGCAGGGGACATTGTCATTTGAGGGTCAGGTCTAGGCTTTATGGTGAGGGGGCAGTGGGCATAGTCATGTTGAGGCAGGTCTGAACAGTATGGCATTATCATGGGGGTGACAGGTCTAAGCATTTTCTTGTGAGGGAGGGGCCATTGTCATTTGAGGGATAGGCCTAGGCATTATAGAGTCGGAGGTCTAGACTTTATGTTGAGGGGGCAGGGACATTATTTTGTGGAGGCAAGTCTAGGTATTACCCTGTGGAGGGAGGGAAAATTTTTCTATGGGGGCACAGGTCAAGGCATTGTCATATAGGGGCCAGTCTAGGCATGATGGCATTATCTTGTGGAGGCATGTCTAGGCAATATCTTCTAGGGACATGGATCATTGTCATGTGGGTGGTAGGTCTAGGCATTATCTTGTGAGGGCAGGGGGCATTGTCATATGAGGGGCAGGTCTAAGCATTATTTGTGGGAAAGATATAGGCATTATCTTGTGGTGGCAGTGACCATTGTCAAGTGGGGACAGGTCTAGACTTTATCCTAAGGGAGAAGGGGCCTAGTCATGTAGGGGGCAGGTCTAGGTATTTTAGAATTATCTTGTGGGGGCATTTCTAGACTTTATGTTGAGGAGTAGTGGGCATAGTCATGTGAGTGGCAAGTCTAGGCATTATCTTGTGAGAGAGGGGAATTATGATATGAGGGGCAGGTCTAGGCTTTATCTTATGGGGAAGGTGTAGGCATTATTTTGTAGGCGCAGCGGGTATTGTCAAGTTGCAGGAAAGAGGAAAGAAATTTGCTTGATTCCCCCATCAACACAGGCAGTGCTGACAGGGGAATCAGCAATTGTCTTCTCCCGGCAGGGGGGGGGGGGGTGAATGTAAGCCATCCCCACCAAGAGAAGACAGTAAATGTCGCTAATGACTATAGCAGTCACTTTCGATAATCGCTTTCAGAATCCGGCAGGCTGCTTGAACCCAAGTTGATTGATCGATCAACTTGGTACATTGAGCCCAGACCATTAACGGTTCGAATCTCGGCCGGTTCCCGCTAAACCGGCTGAGATTCGAACTGGGTAGCTGAGCCCAGAACTGGGCTGGACTTTAAGATTAAAATTTAGGTAGGGCAAGCTTTATATATATATATTTTTATTTTTTTTTATAAATCTTTTTTATTGAATTTTTATAAAACATACACACAATTTGCCCACATCTAGGCACAACAGCTGCCCACGCAGGGGCCATTACCCTGTGTCGGCATCAGACCGTCACAGGGCGACAAATAACAAAAAAACTTAACTTAGTCTATACTACAACCCCAAGCTTGGGGAGAGGGTTCATTCAATATACATCATGCTTCAAAGTGTTATTGTTAGAGGAAGGTAGCCTGGAGACATTTTTTGGGTTAATAATCGATATTTCGAAGATACAATATAAGTCTAGACCGTGGTCACTGTATCACTTGCCGTGCTTCTGTCATCTAACCAACAGTTCCATACCTTTTCAAATTTGTGCGGACAACCTCTAGACAAGTACGTGGCTCTATATAGGGGCAAACTGGCATTAATTAAGTTTTTCCAAAATTTAACAGAGGGGGGAGATGATTTTTTCCAATTCATTGTAATGGCTTTGCGTGCATAATACAACAACAGGGATATGAGTGTTTTTCTGGCTCTGAGTATTGGCAGTTGGTCAACCAGTCCTAGCAAACAGTGTATGGGCTCGCATGGGACGCAAGTCCCGGTGGCTTTATTGATCACCCGTATCACTTCACTCCAATACTGTACAATTGCTGGGCAAGCCCAGAAAATATGGAAGAAACCCCCTGGCCGGTAGGAGCAGCGCCAGCACTCCGGAGAATGCTCCGGTGACATCTGGTGCAGCCTGTGAGGTGTGTAGTGAGCCCTATGGACAATTTTATATTGGACTAATTTGTCCCTTGCTGAGATCAGAGGGGAGAAGGGATAATCCCAAACCACCCTCCAGTCGTCCGCGTCCAGCCCCGGTATGTCCTCCACCCATTTCCTGCGGAGGGAAGACAGCTCGGGGATAGCAGCAACCAGCAGGGATCCATAAATCTGAGACGCGGGTTTTTCCAGGTCTTTCACCCGGATAGTAGATTCCAACTCTGAGTATGCCAGTTCGACCGGCCTGCCCAAAAATTGGCACCTGAAGGCATGTGCAATTTGGAGATATCTAAAGCGGGCTCGGTCAGGTACGTTGAATTTAGCACATAAAGTGTGAAAGGGAGTGAGATCTCCGTTGGTGATGATATGTTTGAGGGTCAGTATTTTATACTTGGCCCAGGCCTGCGGATCGGGGATAGTGTGGAATTGTGACAGGTTGGGATTCAGCCACAGGGGGGTGTGAGGAGACCAAGAGTTCGGCTGGGGTGCCCTTAGTGCCTCACCCGCCTTCCATGCCCGCATAGTGGTACGCATGGAAGGGGTGAGATTGTGGGGCGTTTTTTGCCCCCTGAATAGCAGTCCCTCCAGTGCCTCCAAGGACCCCACTATGGCTGCCTCCAGTACCGTCACGAAATTGGTCAGGTCCGGTCTCAGCCACCAGTGGGCGGTCACAAGCTGAGTGGCCAAATAGTACTTGTAACAATCAGGGAGAGCCAAGCCGCCACTGTCCACAGGCCTGGTCAAGGTGGAATATTTGAATCTAGGTGGCCTGCCCCCCCAAATAAAGGAGAGGAAGAGTTACCTGAGGGAATTAAAGAAGACCTTAGTCAGCCAGTGAGGGGAATTCCGAAAAATATACGTGAGTTTAGGAAGAACTTTCATTTTAATCAGGTTAATACGCCCAATGAGAGAAAGGGGGAGGTTACTCCACGCCTTAAGTTTGGCTTTAATGGTCAAAAGGACAGGGTCGAGATTTAGCCGCACAAAATCCCCAGTCTCCTTTGAGATAACAATTCCTAAGTAGGTGAACTGCTCAACCCACTGAAGCGGGAGAGAGGAGGGCGAGGAGGACCGGGCCCCCGCATCCACTGAAGCTTTATATATTTACATTGGTCCAGCGTGGACCAATGTAACTATATGTGTGCCATGCCTGTGGGACCCCCCGCAAAAGCTGGAAATTACTGTAGTAATCGCTACTAGAGTGATCTCCCATATCTTTTGGGTCCTGTGCAAAGTTTTCTCTAATTGGATGAGGTGGAAGTTGTGATATCACTGCTCCACCTCTCCAACTAATCCAATCAGACAGGTACCCTTACATTGTGCTTGTGCATATTTAGGCTTGTATATGTAATGTACCCCCAAAATGCAGTAATGAAGCATAATAATCCAGCACTACTAAAAACTATGTTCCTAAGATCTGTCAACTAAGAGCATTTTGCAGGACTTGAAGGTGACCATAGACATAAAGAATGAAATCTGCTCTATCAGCATGGGCGTAGCATAAAGGGTTGCAGGGGTCACAATCGCAACCCCGCCCCTAGCTCTAGGGGGCCCCTGAAGCCTCCCTGTCATATTATCATATCCTCCACAAAGTCCAGCTCCGATCTGCCCTAGGGCCCCACAGCCAGGCTCCAGTACTGGGCTTCCACTTTGCCTTCAACAGTCCACACCCCTCCATTATCATTGGCTGGGGAGAAGCTGTGAGACATTTCCTGAATGGAGTGGAGCACGGGGTGAGAACAGCCCAGGATGGGGAAGTGTCTGTACTGTGTGCGTGGAATTGCAACCGTGCTCAGTGAGTTAAGAGGAGGAGAGAGAGTGCCGTCCTGTAGCCACGATTGGGCCGATGTCACTGGTGAGGTAAGACACTGCTCAGTGTCTCCTAGTCATTAGCTGGTATTCTCTGTAACCCCCCCCCCACATGGAGATGTCCACTTACCCCACATCCCTGACAACTGGGGAAAAGACACAAACCTCCAGGAGGTGACCTTCCCCCAACACTTGCCAACACTGACAGAGAAACCTTCAGAAATTGCTAAAACAAATCCCTTAACACCTCCTGAGGGGCCCATGAGGGGCCCCTGAGGGGCTGCAGGCTCCAGATTTTGTGTCACATGGCTTTCCCCCCCCCAGATATAAGTTAGGCCCCCCCACAAAATCCCCTGACCACCCCCTCTGCCCTGGATGCTGTGCCCGGCTGATGAGCTCCTTTCCCATTACAGCATTCTATACTGCTCCTCCCCCGCAGTGCTGAAATCACATTCCTTTACAACAAAGCCAGTTAGCCATGATCTGTACAAGGTGTACCTGCCTACTGCAACTACACTGTTGTTCTGACCAGAGAATTTCACAGACCAAAACAGCAACATAAAAACCAGATACACCCTGTGAAGGCTGAAAGACTGTGTGTAAAAAAAAAGGTGATTTCAGTCCTGTGTAGTGCTGGAATGGGAAAGGAGCTCTGCCAAGTGACCTGCCAGGGGTCCCTGTCCTCTGATTCTCCAGTGGTGATCCCTGTCCTCTGATGTAAGGAGAAACTCTGAGAACTCAAAACTCTTAAGCCACTTTGAGTATCTTGGCTTGTGGTGGGTGTATCTGCACGCACGGTGAAAGTGGTGGGAGGTGGTGGGGGGGGGGGCCCAGGTCAACCTTTGCATCAGGGCCCACAAGCTTCAAGCTACGCCTTTGTCTATCAGGTAATGTTTTTTTAACTTAATGACCACAATAGTGCATAGAATGCTACAGCAACAACTGAACTTTCCATTGCTATAAAAAAAGGTTGAGGTTGCCCAGAGGAGAAGTGATTAAGGAAAATTACCCACTGGGAAAAAAATGTTCATTGGAAAGTCAAATGTCTCCTTATGAAAAACTTCAGGACAAAAGGAAGTGTTCAACAATGGGCTGAGGGAGATGCATTTCCTCTGGGTCCGCGAAACAAGGCACTGTCCAGTTGATGAGTAGTGGGGCCGAGAAAGAGTCTTTGATGAGCCATCTCCTGCTTCCTGATATTGTGAACCTTCTGACAAACTCTGAAAATGAAAATCAGCACGCATTCCAGATCAATTAGTGCACTATCTGCAGAGATGCCTTCTTGTCAGGATGTGGAATGGATCCTGTTTTGAATAAGATTTTAAACCTTGCCTTAAGATAATATTATTATTGTAACATGGAAATCACTGGGGAAGAAGTAGTGAGAGCAGAAAATGTAATATCCAAACAACATAAAGCTAGAGTAATTACCTGTGAACACTGATCATCATGCTGGGTGTTTGGATTCCTCCTGATACCGCAATGATAATCGGGAGCCAACACATTTCAGGAATCAGAGAGGAAGTCCAAGTCCCAAAGCTTGACATTTTCTACAAAGACATAGTCTTCAGACACTGTCAGTCTGGGAGGTCACAGCTCAAAATTTATCGTCTACATGGTTGGATACTAAATGTCAGTTTGCTGAATACATATGGGAGGCTAGCATTTATTATTGCTAGGAACTTGTATGTATATACTTTAAGATAAAAGGGTTTATAACAATAGCGTTTTTATCATGTAACATGCATACAGTACATAGTGGTCTTAATATATAGTGATGATGTACTTATACAGCATGAATTATGCTGCTCAGTGTATTCATTTTGAGACAAATACTTTTATCTGGCTATTCTTAATATTTACTAGAGCATTTTTTCAACTTGTGGAAAATAGGTTCCTTGAGGACAAGAGGGTTCTATTCAGTAAGGGCTTTGAAAAGACAGAATCGTTTCCTAAAGGCACAGGTTCTGAGCTTTAAATAATAATGGGAAAACACAATGTCGGATGTTGATCCAGGGAATATTTGAACATCTTTAGAAATAAGAAAGGATCGTTTCCCTGTTGGAGTAAAGTTGGACAATTCTCTTGTAGTTTTGCCTCTCTCTAGATAAACTGCGAGTTTAGGTTTTAAGGTATTTTTTTGTGCGGAACTACACTGTTCCTAAAGCGTAACTACACTGTATCTGAGCACCACAAACCAAAAGCGCTATTAAATTCATGTTTAATATTCAAAGCAAACTCACCCATTAATACATGTCTCCATGATTTATTTTGCTGAGAAATGACATAGATAAACACCCCTCTAGCATTTCTGGCAGTGGCGATCTTGAGTAAGGGCAAATGATTCATGTTGCATTTATGTCCTGGAAACCATCTGCCTTTAGCTCAGACATGTATACAGGAGGGTGTGCGTAGCTGAGAAAACCCCTCCTCCCCTCCTGAAGACTCCTGGGATATATGAAATTATTTGCCTAGGCATAGAATTTAGGAAGTAACTAAAATGTAAAAATCTGTTTGAAACAAGTAAATATGATATACTATTCTATCTATTTACTAATGCTAAAGGCATAAGGATTCAAAATAGTCAATGTTGACTGAGAGAGTGAAGTTTCACTTTAACAACCTCAAAGAAGAACTCTAAAGAAAACATGTATATGGAGAATTGTGGAGGGCAAAATTATAATGGTATGTCTCTTTGCCATTCTGAAAAAAAGTTTTGCTATTTACTATTTGATTGTATACATTTATCATCTATTTTTTGTTTGTTATTGTTTGTAACTTTTTATAGTGTCACGGAAGAAGATGGGGATGGGAGAGAATGATATAAAAATAATACTACAGTAATATTAATTATCTTTTTCTGTACTTAAATTACACTATAGCAAATATATTATGTAATAAAGAAACCAGAAAGTCAGAGGAGCTGAAAAAAAAAAATATCTTAATCCATGAGGACGTGGCTGTATTGTCCGGATCACAAAATTGGCTGAACAGAGTAGAAAACTTTTGACAGGTAAAGCAGAACCCGTACATTCCAGTATTTTAGCTGTGTATTTCGCTGCTTGCCTGGAGTTCAGCTTCAGGAGATTGCATACATGTTTGTTTTATCCTAACATTTTATAATTTGAATGGCAGTGAGTTTGTTTTGTGCTGTTAGCAAAGTTATTACAATAATTTCTTTCTCTACAGCTATTTCTATAGTATTTTCAACATTGTATTTAAAAGTTGGATCTTGTTCAACAAAATAATGGCAGTCTATTACTTTCGGATGCCAGTGTGGTACATCCATGGAGCTCTTGGCTTTGAAAAGATATAAAGACTTATACTGTCGTTGCCCATTTTCCTAAGTATTGCCTATCTCCAATGTTTATGCTCACCTTTTGCTACGAAAAAAAAGGCTGCTACTGAGGATCTCCTTTTGCAAATGTTACTTGCCTGGCTGTCTTTCAGATTCAGTGGTGTCAATGTCAATTTTAGTCAATGATCTGGAATGGACATGCACATAAGACAAGATAGAGTAAAGCCAAAGCTGCTGCTCTGCGTGTGGCGGGTTAGGAAAAGAAAAAATGCAGAAGCCATTGGCAGCTTCCATACTTTCTCAGTTCAAATATCCTTTAATAATAAGCCTTCCCCTAACTTAAACACTAAAGAGGAAATTCCCCCTAGTCATAAAGATTACAACAAAGGCACCCTTAAAAATGTTTAGTGATTACTATCTATAAACAGACACTTAAAGATCAGTTGTAGGAATCCTTTGAGAGGGAGAGATATACCTGAACAACATAGAAGAGACAAAGAACACCGGGATTCGGCCCCTTTTTTAAAATAAGAAATTAACTAGCAAGGCCTAACTAAATAGTAAGTACAAGAAAGAAAAATATAATAAAATATATGTCACTGTAAAAATTTAAACTTAGCCTACCATAAAAGTGGACAGTGTCAGTCAGTAGGGCAGTGGGCAGTATCAGTGGGGCTGTGGATGGTGTCAGTAGGGCAGAGGTTGGTGTCAGTAGGACAGAGGATGGTGTCAGTAGGGCAGTGGGTGGTGTCAGTAGGGCAGTGGGTGGTGTCAGTAGGGCAGTGGGTGGTGTCAGTAGGGCAGTGGATGGTGTCAGTAGGGCAGTGGACAGTGTCCTTAGGGCAGTGGACAGTATCAGTGGGGCTGTGGATGGTGTTAATAGGGCAGAGGTTGGTGTCAGTAGGACATAGGATGGTGTCAGTAGGGCAGTGGACAGTGTCAATAGGGCAGTGGCCAGTGTCAGTAGGGCAGTGTATGGTGTCAGTAGGACAGAGGATTGTGTCAGTAGGACAGAGGAGGGTGTCAGTAGGGCAGTGGGCTGTGTCAGTAGGGCAGAGGTTGGTGTCAGTAGGACAGAGGATTGTGTCAGTAGGGCAGTGGAGGGTGTCAGTAGTGCAGAGGTTAGTGTCAGTAGAGTAGTTGATAGTGTCAGTAGGGCAGAGGTTAGTGTCAGTAGAGCAGTAGACAGTGTCATTAGTGTAAATGTTGGTGTTAGTAGGGTAGGGACAGTGAGAGTCAGTAGAGCAGTGGATGGTGTCAGTCAGTAGAGCATTGGATGGTCTCAGTCAGTAGAGCATTGGATGGTGTCAGTCATTAGAGCAGTGGAAATGTCAGTAGGGCAGTGGACTTTGTCAATAGAGGATGATGTCAGCAGGGCAGAGGATGATGTCAGTAGAGCAGTGGACAGTGTCAGTAGGGCAGTGGATGGTGTCAGTAGAGCAGAGGTTGTTGTCAGTAGGGCAGTGGGCAATGTTATTATTATTTTATTTTATTTTTTAACAGCCCTGTTGGGGAGCTTTTGTGAAATATCAGGGTTCTATAAAGAGACAGAGAGAGGAGATTGAGCTGCACAGAATGAGTGAATAAACAAGAAGACCTATGCACAGTCTCCCTGTTCATTCACAAACTGAATCAGTTTGTGACACAGTTCACTCTGCTACAGTTATGAATGAACACAGTGAGTAATCGGTATCGATCACCCACTGTGTTCATTCAGAAAAGGAAGGGGCTGGTAAATTACATATTTACCAGCCCCTTCCCAAGCTCTCCATCCTTAAACAATCCCTTCAGCAGCCAGCAGGAGGGAGAGGAGGGGAAGCTGGGAGCTCTGTAAGGAGGGGGGGGGGGGACCAGGGGAGCACATAAAGGGGCCAGGGCAGCAGAAGCAAAGAAGGAAGGATTTCCCTTTACTTTCTGGAACTCTGCAAAGAACTGGGTCTGCCTCCTGAAACATGTGACAGGAACTTCCCATGATGCAGATATAAGGCCACAGTATCATCACCAGTGCTGTAAAAACTAACTTAGAACTCCCTCATTCTGTCTGTACATCCTAACTATGTAGAAAGTATTTGTATGGAAAGCTAACATTTCTAAACCAAGCAGTACCAGTGTTGAAACAGCGGCAGTGCGGCACTGAACACTACTCATCAGACAAACATATGGGATCTGAATATCATGTTTTTTTGTTCAATTAAGCAATGATCCAATTTCAGTTGACACATACCGGCTGGCCATTGACTATGGGGAGATAGAAAACCTTGCCTAGTTTCTGTTGCTTCTCCTCCACATAAATAGCAACACCAGTGGCACTTCCTCCTCTCTCCTTTTACATCAACATGAACATTCTGCTGAGCAAAACATTCCTGTTTATGGATCCACTGGTTAATCCTTATTTCTATGAGCAGCATACATGGGTAACAGTAGGTGTTCTAAAGCTATAAAAGTCACTTTCCTTGATTAAATTCTGGC
Source organism: Rana muscosa (assembly GCA_029206835.1). Taxonomy (NCBI): domain Eukaryota; kingdom Metazoa; phylum Chordata; class Amphibia; order Anura; family Ranidae; genus Rana; species Rana muscosa. The sequence continues at coordinate 707,356,259 of CM055122.1, forward strand.
CAATAACTAACAGATTTAACAATTTATTTACAAAAGTTGCTTTAACTATTAGAATCTAAAAGTAAAGTACATGGGTACAAGTCATACATGGGTACAAGTCATAGGTGTTCTAACTATAATGCCGCGTACACACGACCATTTTTCATGACGAGAAAAATGCCATTTTTTAAATTGGTCATTAAAAATGATCGTGTGTAGGCTCCAGAGCATTTTTCTCTATGAGAAAAATGGGCATTAAAAATTTAGAACATGCTCTATTTTTTCTTGTCGTTTTTGACGTCGTAGTTTTTCTCGTCGTGAAAAGCGGCCGTGTGTACGCTTTAATGACGGGAAAAAAACGCACATGCTCAGAAGCAAGTTATGAGACAGAGCGCTCGTTCTGGTAAAACTAGTGTTCGTAATGGAGATATCACATTCGTCATGCTGTAACAGACTGAAAAGCACAGAGACTGAAAAGTGCGAATCGGCTAACACCAAACTTTTACTAACACGTGGTAACACGAAATCAGCAAGAGCAGCGCCAAAGAGTGGCGCCATCCGAATGGAACTTCCCCTTTATAGTGCCGTCGTATGTGTTGTTGTATGTGTTGTACGTCACCGCGCTTTGCTCAAGCATTTTTTTTTAACGATAGTGTATGCAAGGCAGGCTTGAGAAGAATCACGTCTAGAAAAACTTTGTTTTTTTCCATGACATTAAAAACGGTCGTGTGTACGCGGCATCAGAATCTAAAAGTAAAGTAAAGATCAAAGACAAGTTCGTTGTCAAAGAAGACAAATAGTATACGGTATGGGCATTTGGAAGCTGTGTTTAGAAACTGCATAACACATTTATGACACAGAGCATGTTTTAGTTGACTGCCTTGAGCAGGTGTGGGCAACCTGTAGCCATAGCTAAACTACCATTGCCCCAAAGCTCTGCCAAACAGCAAACAATGTTCACATCTCAAAAAATTGTCAGATAATGTGTGAACGGTTGATTAGCGAGGGACAGATCTGCCCAGGTTTGATTTGTCAAGGGTTCATCGAATCTTGTTCAAAATCCGGAGAGCCCAAACTTTAGGGCTAATATAGACAGACTACTGTCAAAAAAGACATTGGAAGCTGGGCACTGCCTTTGGGAACATGTACCAATGCAAAAAAAATGTTTTTAAAAATAGGTTTGTCTTACTTTAAATCGTTTTTTTAGGCCAAGCTTGCTCAAAACAAACTATTTCCATTACTAAGAGATGTGAATGCTGTCAGTGCTTTATAAACTGTATTTAGCATCAGCTATATACAGTATATAGCACTGTGTCCCAGGAGTGGTTCTGGGACTTTGTGCTCTGTTCCAGGAACAAAATTGAGCCGGGCTGAGCACGGTTCAGCCATTCATTGGGTTTCTGTAAGTAAATTACCATTTATATAAAGATTGGCTTACACTTTTCTTAATGTGTATATTATTGGAATTGATGCACATCTATATTTACTGTTCTAATCCTGATCAAGACTCTTTATGTGTAGAAATGTGTTGAGATCCAATGCCATTGTCATTGAAGACATCTTTACATGATGGAATTCAGATATGACATGTGCCCTTGATGTATCAATTGCAATCTTTTATTCTATGTTTTAATTTTTAATTTGTATTTAATAAACAAATATATTTTTTATTAACTTTCTGCGGTTCTGGGTGCCTACATAAAGTCCCATTCTATGTTTCTGTACTCAACATTCATGGGAGACTTTGTATTTTTATTAATGAATACAAGGCTTCCATTGATTGGCTGAGGTCAAGATTGTGATGTCACCTGCCTGCCTCTCCACCTCCTATGAAGAGCTCACTTTTGTAAGGAAAGCCTTTCAGAAAAAAAGTTTGCATTGGACAGGGCAGCAGCTAAGAGTGACTGTGGACATTAAATTAACTCAAAAAAAAAATTACAAGACAAAAAAGCCCCAAATAATAAGAGCCAAAAAGGCAGAATAAAAGTATAGTTTCCTAACTGACTCTATGCAGTTTGTCAGCTTTCCATATGCTTCCCATGCAGCAGTTTCCCACTGCTCCTTGTCCAGACCAGTTTATAGTGAGGGCCCGGTGCTGGTATAAAGTGATTCCAAACTCTTTAAAAAAATACTGTTCAAATGTGTATTCCTAACTTAAGAAAAATACCCTCCATTTCTCTCAGCCTCCTCCATTTCCATTGCTTTTTTCTGTTGTGATCCGCCTTCCTATTAAAGGATGGCTATGTTCAATTTGTATGTTGGAATGTAGCACTCTCTTATGCTGGCTCCTGGGTTGGAATAGGGTCTATGGACTGTGAGATTTGTAGTATGCATAGAGCGGTGCACATGACCACAACTAACGTGCACTGCTCATTCCAAACAGACAGAAGTGAAGGGAAAAAGAAGAGGTGCAGGAGCTCACAGAGGACGTTACAAGGAGGCAGAGAAGCATAGTAAAAAACAATTTCCAAATATTTATACTATTTGGAGAATAAGCATTTAATTTAATACCAGTTTAACCAAAGAAAACCTTATTGGCCTTTCTAAACTTGGGGGCCATAGTTCAAAGACCATGCAGTGCATTTGTGGGCAGGTGCAGTCTACTTTCTCCACCGCAGGTGGCGCTATTCTGCAGTGGCAATGCAGTTGGAGAGGAAGTCAAGAGGAACATGGTTCCTCTATGGTTTCCTGGGTCAGTGGGGAAGCGATCCAATTTCATGCTGCCACTCCATGTGACTGTTGCAGCTATCTTGGGTCAGGCCGAGCCTATTTAGGGCCCTGGCTCCCAGGTATGGTGCACATTTTGTGAGTGAATAGAGTAGGGAAGGTACCTGCCTAGTAGAGACAGAACTAGTGACACAAAAAGGTTCCTGACGAGGAGGGAAATGTAGCTCTTGCATCTTCTTTGTACATCTTCCTATTTGGGCACGAGACAGCCAGGCCGCACTCTGCCCCTCCTATCAGGCGCTGTCAGTTTGGGTGAAGCCTGCTCGCTACACGCTGCTGCATATGTGAGTTTTTCTGACTGGGTCGTCTTTCCGCCGGGTTTATTGTGAACTGTCTTTGCATCATTTCAGTACATGTTTTTTCATTACACTTGGACTGTGTGTGCTATTGCTGCCGAACAACGCTGCACCCCACCTACACATTGTTTGTAAAAAATACTACTGAGCAAATCTGCACATAAGTTTTCCAGAAGTAAAATTCTGGAACCCGTAGAATTTGCCTGGAACCCAAAGTAGTAGCAAACCCAAAACCCTACAGTTGGTTTTAATAAAGGTAATCTACTATTGTTTATATGTTGGAAAAGTGAATTACTTTTCTCTGTGTTACTGTTTATCTGGTAAAATGATTATTACCGCAGTAAACAAAGAGAACATTTTTAAAATCTCCCTAAGGTTTTGGTTTATTTTATCAAAAATATGATTTGTTTTGCACTAAATTGTAATTAAAAACAAAGTAAAATTAACAGGAATAAACAGCGCATTAATCAGATTTAATTAGGTTTGCAATACATCAAGCTGTTATATGGGGAGCTTTGTGTCCTGTATTCTCAGGCATGTGCTCCCTGTAGCATATGTCCTTCTTTAGCAAAATGGAATCGTAAGTACAAAAACATATGGTAAAAAATGCCAGGGAATTCGGATAGAGAAGAAAGGCCAGTTTAAAGTCCCAGCTGACTTCTATCCACTGGCAGCCAGCAAGACCAGCGTCTGAATCCCTGTCACTGTTCCAGTCATCGTGAAGCATTTACATTGAGTTGGGGATTCATGTGCATCAGTCTACACATGTAAAAGTCAGAAGAGATATTACTTCTGAGATGTCTCTGTAGATTCATGGGTTGTTAAGGTCAGAACAAGTTAATAGATTTTTATCTTTATGGCACAAGAACCTATTATACTGTTGGGAAATGTATGTCAATGATACTCTTACAGCTTTTTCTCAAGGAGGAAAAAAAGTTGTTTTCTTTTTTTTTCCACCACCCAGCATCACTTAAAAGGAAGCCTATACTGAAATTTCTAGGCTAACATTGCTGACCTCCTTCTAAAAATACTGGCATTTCCTAGTTCTAGTACTTTAAATCATTGACCTACTAGCATGCAGCATGGTATGTCATGGTGAAGTCAGAATCGATGATCTACATACCTGTTTGGGGTCAATGACTTAGAAAATACTGAAGTTAGCAAAAGCATTCCTGCAATGAACAGTAAAGGTTTCCCTTAAGAAAAACATGGATGAACATACGGTAGTTGAAAAATAGACATAAATAGCAATTGAATAATTTTATATCCTATTACAACTCTGGTGCCCAAACTATGGCCTAGGGGCCACATATGGCCAGTGCCATCTTAAAAGCATTATAGGCTCTCGGGCAATACAGTGCACTGGGGCCCTGTCTACCCAATCACGCATGAGAATAAAAATGCAAATTGTTAATAAGGCTATATTTATTGGTACTTCCAACAAAATCAGTGTTTAAACATTAACACAACGTTTGAACAATATAACACGAGCTTGAAAAGCAAGAAATGGAAAAACAAGAAATGACAGATTGAAATGGGACAGTGGCTGCGTTTGATGACACAGTTGCTGCGTAGGAAGGGCACAGTGGCTGCGTTTAATTGGCACAGTGGCTGCGTTTGATGGGCACAGTGGCTGCATTTAATTGGCACAGTGGCTGCGTTTAATTGGCACAGTGGCTGCATTTGACTGGCATAGTGGCTGCGTTTGAATGACATAGTGGCTGTGTATGAATGGCATAGTAGCTGTGTTTGAATGGCATAGTGGCTGAGTTTGAATGGCATAGTAGTTGTGTTTGAATGGCACAGTGGCTGTGTTTGAATGGCATAGTTGCTGTGTTTGAATGGCATAGTAGCTGTGTTTGAATGGCATAGTGGCTGTGTTTGAATGGCACAGCAAATTACTTACAGGGTGAGGCCGAGGGTCAGGTCAGGTGCAGTGCAGTCACTCAGACTCAGAGCAAGGCAGGCTCAGGACAGGCTCAGCTCAGTCAGGCAGCTCTTCTCAGAAGTGCTCCGCTGTCCGCTCGCTCCCCTCCCTCTGAGCCACGCTGAGTCTGAAGATGGCAGAGGTGGGTGGAGCTAGTTTTCCAGCCGCGGAGGCGGCGCGCTCTGAATGCTGGGGCGGCCGTGGCCTCTGACGTCACTGGTTGCTAGGCACCAGGCGGCCGGTGATTCTAGCAACCAGTGCAGTCCAGTGAGCGGCATGCGGCATGCCACAGCTTCGGCGCCCCTTCTCTTAGGCCCCCAGGCAAGTGGGCCCCCGGGCAAGTGGGGCCCCCGAGCAACTGCTCAGCGTGCCCATGTAAAAAGACGGCCCTGCATATGGCACTTATTGTGAGGCATTAACTTGTTTGGTTTATTTTGTTCACTTTTTCTGTGCTGTCTGCCCCTTTTCTTCATTTTTTAATAATGGATCTTGGTAAGAGAAATATCAGATTTAGCATATGTAATTTTTTTTTTTTTTTGCTGTATGGAGCACAGACATGGAACCATTGATTTATAAGAAGGCTGTAATACCACTGTTCTTCAGCAGTCTTTTGTAATCTGTTTGAAGTCTATGACTATATCGAATAGCATGTCCCCAGTCTTCAGCAACTCCTATAGCATGTTCGTAGTCTCTGTAGTGCTTCCACAAGCTCTAGCAACTTTTGAAGCCTGGTTGTATTCTCTGACCTTGTCCTGCTACAAGTTTGCAGTTTCTGACAGCTTCCTTTAGTATAGCTTTAATTAAATGTTATATGCTACCCTTTAGTGATGTCAGGGGTTTTAACTTGAGGACTACTGTATCATGTAAGTTGACCACCATATTATAGCTTCCTTGTATGAGGTTTGAAGAATGCACCATGGCACTAAAGCAAATCCAGCACATGCATGCAAATCAGCATATTATCTTCAGCACTTTATGATAAAGTGGATGTAAACCCACTGTCATCAATTTTAAATCAATAACACAGTTAATATCTATAAGGCTATACATGCCTCCTGCATGTATCCTTATATTTTAAAAGTCACCCCATCACCTGCCAGGAGCCCCGCAAAATTCCCAAATCTGTGGGCGTTTTTTTTCGGCGCTCGGTGGGCAGAGTTGTGACGTCAGAGGACTCCTCCGCCCACCACTACACTCCCACGGCCAGCCAGCGTTGCGAGGACGAGCCTCGTGCCTGGTGAGACTGACGTGCATGTGCAGGAGTGACAGAGTGCATTCTGTGAAGAAGCAGAGCGCGCTCATGTTACTCCTGCGCATGTGCAGAACAGGAAGCACGAGAAGGATTATCGAGACGCAGAGAGTCAGAGAAGCAGAGAAGCAGACAGGCAGAGAGGCAGACAGGCAGAGAGGCAGAGAGGCAGAGAGGCAGACAGGCAGAGAGGCAGACAGGCAGAGAGACAGAACCATTGTAAATTGTTGTAAATTGAGAGAAGAAGAGAGAAAATGGTGAGGCTCTATTTCACCTTTTTTTTTTTTTAATGTTCATTGTTCACAATTGCCGTTATTCTGTCTGTAAATCACCAATCGCCTGTACTTCTTTTTGTCAACTCCAATATCATTCCCGCACAGTCCCTGATCCAACTCCAGAAGAAAGGAGTGGGGGAGGGAATGAAAAAATAATGCCTGTCTTATGCCGTGTACACATGATCGGTTTTACCGATAAAAACAGTCCGATGGACTTTTCTCATCGGACAAACCGATCGTGTATGGGCCCCATCGGTCTTTTTTCCATCAGTGAGAAAAAATAGAACATGTTTTAAGTTTATCCGATGGGAAAAAAACCGATAGCAAATTCCAATCGTCTGTGTGGAACTCCATCGCACAAAAAACCCACGCATGCTCAGAATCAAGTCGACGCATGCTCAGAAGCATTGAACTTCATTTTTCTCAGCTTGTCGGAGTGTTTTACATCACAGCGTTTGGGACGGTCGGATTTTTGACTGATGGTGTGTAGACAAGACTGATGGAAGTCAGCTTCATCGGATTTCCGATGGAAAAATCCATCGGATTAGAATCCATAGGAAATCCGATCGTGTGTACAGGCTTAAGGCTACTGCACGAGATATGTAAATCACCTGTCACTCACAGCAAGGGGGAGGATTTGACAAAGTTTTCTCTGTTTGTCAAGATTTATCTCACTAAACAAAGAAAAGATGATTGCTCAGAGCTGGATTAACTCTTTGTGGCAAGACTGGGCACAGATGATAGGAAATCTTATACTCTACATTGTGACATCAAATAATAAATAAAAAATTTGGGTTTACATCCACTTTAACTTTAACCTAATAAAATGAAAGTGTATGTTAGAAGTTTGACATGCTATGAATGGCACTTATTGGTTACTGACCATACATTTTTGCACTCGCCATAAAAAGTCCTTTTCTTAGAGTCCATTGAAGGACACAGGAAATCTTAAAGTATTACTAAATCCACAACAGTAAAATCAATCTGTATATGCAATAAAGCATGATCCTGTCTTCCCTGATCCTTCCCTTCTTCCATAGTCCCCACTCCATCTCCCGATAGTTCAGAGCTTTGGGGCACTCTGCACATGCTCAGTTTGATGTGTATTGCTAGAGTGTTTTATTTTTTTGGGAGGGTGCATATGATCAGCACTAGGGATGGGCTTTATGTTTGGGTCGAACATGAGTTCTACTCGAACATTGGCTGTTCGCCCGTTCGCCGAATAGCGAACAATTTGGGGTATTCTCTGCAAATTCTAAAGCCGCGGAACACCCTTTAAAAGTCTATGGGAGAAAACAAAAACGCTAATTTTAAAGGTTAATATGCAAGTTATTGTCATAAAAAGTGTTTGGGGACCTGGGTCCTGCCCCAGGGGACATGTATCAATGCAAAAAAAAGTTTTAAAAACTGCAGTTTTTTCGGGAGCAGTGATTTTAATAATGTTTAAAGTGAAACAATAAAAGTGAAATATTCCTTAAAATTTCATACCTGGGGGGTGTCTATAATATGCCTGTAAAGTAGCGCATGTTTCCCGTGTTTAGAACTGTCCCTGCACAAAATGTAATTTCTGAAGGAAAAAAAGTCATTTAAAACTACTCGTGTAGTGTATTAATGAATTGTCGGGTCCCGGCAATACAGATAAAAGTAATTGAAAAAAACAGCATAGGTTCCCCCCCAGTCCATTACCAGGCCCTTTGGGTCTGGTATGGATATTAAGGGGAACCCTGCACCAATTTTTTTTAAAAAAATGGCGTAGGGGTCCCTCTAAAAACCCATACCGGACCCTTTAGGTCTGGTATGGATTTTAAGGGGAATCCCGCACCAAAAAAAAATAATCCATACCAGACCCTTATCTGAGCACGCAACCTGGAAGGCCACAGGAAAAGAGGGGGGATGAGAGAGCGGGAAACCCGAGTTGCGTCAGAGGGGGCGGGGTCACCCGTACACATCACTGGGTAACCCCGACATTTCCCTGTTGTGTCAGAGGGGCGGGGTCACCCACGCAAGTGACGGGTGGCCCCACCCTCAGCTATAAAAGAACTGTCACGGAGGGCGAGCGTCATTCCGTGGGTACCTCCCATGGAGAGAGGATTGAGTCTGCTTTTTTTTTCTCCGTATCGCTCGAGACTGGATTACATCGTTGGGATTTTTTCTTTCTTTTTCTTTTTTTTTTTTTTAATGAAGGACTTGTCCCAACTGTGTCTGTGTGGTTTTTAACATTTTTGACACTTTTTTTGGTGAAATGGTAGGGGTACAATGTACCCCGTTACCAATTCACAAAGGGGGGGCCGGAATCTGGGGGTCCCCTTTGTTAAAGGGGGCTTCCAGATTCCGATAAGCCCTCTGCCCGCAGACCCCCACAACCACCGGGCAAGGGTTGTGGGTATGGGGCCCTTTCCCCATCAACATGGGGACATCCTCCCCATGTTAAGGGTATGTGGCCTGGTATGGTTCAGGAGGGGGGCACTCTCTCGTCCCCCCCTCTTTTCCTGCGGCCTGCCAGGTTGCGTGATCGGATAAGGGTCTGGTATGGATTTTTGGGGGGAACCCCACGCCATATATTTTAAATTTTTTTTGGTGCGGGGTTCCCCTTAAAATCCATACCAGACCTAAAGGGTCTGGTAATGGAATTTGGGGGACCCCACGCATTTTTTTTTACATTTTGGTTCGAACTCATGCCATTTTTTTAAATGACTTTTATCTGTATTGCCGGGACCCGACAATTCATTATTAGCTGCGAGTAGTTTTAAATTATTTTTTTTATTTCAGAAATGACATTTTGTGCAGGGACAGTTCTAAACACGGGAAACATGCGCTACTTTACAGGCATACTATAGACACCCCCCAGGTACGAAATTTAAAGGAATATTTCACTTTTACTGTTTCACTTTAAGCATTATTAAAATCACTGCTCTCGAAAAAACGTCAGTTTTTAAAAAAATTTTTGCATTGATACATGTCCCCTGGGGCAGGACCCGGGTCCCCAAACACTTTTTATGATAATAACTTGCATATTAACCTTTAAAATGAGCACTTTTGATTTTTCATGTTCGTGCCCCTTAGACTTTAACTGTGTTCGCATGTTCGAACAAATTTTTTGCCTGTTCGCATTTTCTGGATGGGAACCGAACCGGGGCGTGTTCGGCTCATCCCTAATCAGCACAGGGCCAACCAGCACTGTCCAGACAGAGGGTCAGGAGTCATGCAGCCTCATAGGACAGACAGAGGAAAATGAAAACTCCTCTTACAAGCTTTAACCAGCGCTCGGCCGGACACTGATAGAAGTCACAAGACTGCTATAGACTGCTGATGAGAAAGGGTATTTAGCAGTTTATATTTACTAAAATAATTGCATTTCCATGTTCTGTGTACTGTGGGAGACCAGATATAGTGAATGCGGGGTCCTAGGTTTAGTAACACTTTAAACCTCTGGGTTATACAACCACCTACTGGAGAACAAATCACTGTAGGTCAGTCAAGGATGACCCCTCCCTATACCAGCATGCCTCAGTTTTTTAGCAAAACAGTTCTGAGAGCATGATCATAAACACAGAGGGGTGCAACCTTGTCCCTCAATGGACTCCAAGGATTTTACAGTCAGTACAAAAATCCTATTTTCTTTTCTTATCTATTGGAGGACACAGGAAGTCCTAAACCTTTGGGGCATCCAAAAGCAGTCTAAGGAATGAGCAGCACAGCAAACAATTGCTAATAGGCTCAATTAAAAAAAATCTAAAAACTGGGAACTGCCTGTAGCTCAAAGAGTAACCTGAAGGACCCATATGCCATACGATGGTATCAAATGAGACTGCAATATTAAACTAGTAGAACTTGTGAACAGAAGATCAGGCAGCAGCTTTGTGCATCTGGGAAACAGATGCTTGATTAAGAAAAGCCCAAGAAGCACTCACAGATCTTGTAGAGTGCTTCTAGGCAGGAGAGGATGGAACTCGGTCCTTGAAAGCATAAGCTGTTTGGGCCACCTATAGATTGTGGAATGAGAGACCAGTCTGGGATTAAAAAAGTCAATCAGCCTTCTTGAAAGAAGAAGTGGTTGAGAGATACATTCTCACAGCTTGAATTACATCTAGACAATAGAGATACATTTTCTTTTGACGAAACAACAGAAGGACAGAAGACAATGTCCTGGCTGAGGTAAAAGGCAGAGAGGCAGAAACTACCTTAGTCAAGAAGGCAGTCCTGGGCCTGAACACCAACTTGTCTCTGTGCAAAATTAAAAAGAGTTCCTTGCAGAATAAGGTCACCAACTCAGAATCTTGCCTTGCCAAGGTGATGGCTACAAGAAACACCACCTTGTGGGTGAGAGTAGAGAGAATTCATTGTCTCTTAAGAGGTTAAAATTAAGGTTTCTAAAAATGCAGAGAGAACTAGATTCAGATTCCATGGAATCACAGTGGAATGGATTGTTGGACCAATATGGGAGACCCCTTGTACGGAGGTCTTAATCGAAGAGTGAAAGGCAAATAGTTTCTGCAACAGAATAGAAAGTGCAGAAACCTAACCATTCATAGTATTGAAAGCCAGACACTTAGCCAAACCAAGCTGTAGAAAGGAGACAAGTCACCCCATGGAAAAACTCTTGGATTGGAAACCTCAGACTTAAACCAAGTGAAATATGCCTTCCATGTCCCATGATAGACCTTCCTAGATTTTAACAACAAACGAATCACAGACTCAGTGATGATCCTGTCTCTTAAAACCTGGGCTTTAACAGCCATGCCATTAAAACAAGTGACCATGAAGCAGGATGGCAAATCAGTTCTTGAGACAGACAAACCTCTAGAGCAGTGGTTCTCAACTCCTGTCCTCGGGACCCACTAACAGGCCGGATTTTAAGTATTACTTTGGGGAGATGCAGATTAGAAAACTGCAATCACTGAGCAGCAAATGATATCACCTGTGATGTATTTCAGTTATCTTGCAAACCTGGCCTGTTAGTGGGCCCTGAGGACAGGAGTTGAGAACCACTGCTCTAGAGAGTCTACTAGGAGTCTTACGAGGTCAGCATACCACATACACCGGGGACAGTTTGGAGCAATGAGGATTACCAAAGTGCCCATTACATGGATCCTGCATAGCAGATAAGCAGGAAGTTCCAGGGAAGGAAAGGCATAGGTCAGGTGTACTGATCCCACTGAGCCACAAGAGTATCCCCTTCTTCCACTAGAGCAACCCTGTACCTGGAGACTCATGTAGTTTGTTGTTTAGTTTGGATGCCAGGAAGTCTACCACCTGTAAACAAGGTTCTGGAACACCTCTAAGTTTAGGGACCACTTCTCCAGGCGCAGGTGTTCTGCCGAGCTGGTTCCCCCTATTGATATGGTCCCGAGCTGGACTGCGCAGGCGCAATCCGAGGCGACGGAATTATCCAAGCGTGAACAGCTGTTCGGCAGATGAAGACGCACTCGCTCCCGATGCTAGGGGAACCAGCTCGACAAGACACCGGGGCGGATCAGTGAGTGTGCGCTCCCTGCAATGTTACACGCCAAGCCTAGAGATTTATATGTAGCTCACTTCTCTTGCATTTGCTGGTGGATAGAACATGAGAAGTATTGTACATATATATCTATAGGCTTGGCGTGTAACATTGCAGGGAGCGCACACTCACTGATCCGCCCTTTTAGAAAAACCCGCCCTTAAGACACCTTCGCCCTATAGAGACTGTCACAGTCTCAGGCCCCGCCCCTTTTACCGCCCCTTGCGCCTGCCCATCAACATTTAATAAAAGTACAGAGCAGCGTGTCACCCGCCCATCAACATGCTTAATCCCGCCCTATAGAGCGGCGTGTCACAGTCTCCGCCCCCGCCCCTTGCTGCACGGCGTGTATCCTCAGGAGCGAGCGCGTCTACAGCTGACGAACAGCTGTAGATTTTCGTAGATTTCCGTGTGTTCTGAGTGCGCATGCGCAGTCGAGCTCGGAACCATATTGATAGGGGAACCAGCTCGACAAGACACAGGCACTTGTGGCTGAGCAAACCTGCCTGCCTATTATATATACCTAGAATGTACATAATGGACAAAGCTTGCATGTGAGGTTCCCCCAGGAGTGGATCTGGTCTCCTTCTCTTACTGGGGTGAGACATTTGCTCCCTCCATGATGATTGATGTACACCATTTCCCTGGTTTTGTGGACTGGAAGACCCTCCAGCAGGATGTTCCAATGCTGTATAAACAGCAAAGTTGCTCCTTTTTCTAGAATGTTGATCAGAATACGTGACTCCACCAACGATCAGTCCCCTGCACCAACAGGATGACTAGGACTCATCTCCATCTCAACAGGCTTGCATCCATTGTGAGGATGTTTGAAAAGACGGGAAACAAGGAGTTCAAGGAACAAGGAACAGACACTGCTGTACTAAATGGATACAAGGCTAGTAAGCGTTTAGCCAGAGCAAACAGCTTGTCGGTATGTTTACAATCTTTATAGTGAAATAACTGGAAAATCAGGTGAAAAGAGAAAGACCTTAGGTGTTTTAAATGACCCAATGTAAGAAATAGCACTGATAGTAGCAACAGGCCAGTCCTCTAGTTTAAGAGCGTTGCACTCTACATCAATAAAAGCTTACACTGTCTCCTTTAATTTGGGATTAATAGCAGTAGACTGCTACACCTCAGCTGCAAGCTCATCAAGCAAGGACGGGAGCAACTCAGAATTAGACACTTTCTCTACAGCCAATGACTGAGAAGCCACTAAGGCCATGGAAAATTAGATATGCAATCTGCAGAAAAGGAAGCAGTAAGATGCAAGAAGCCTCTGTCAGCATAAAATATTACATGGCAACTGAGAGAAGAGAGGGTCCAGCTGCACCAGATGCGGAGAAAGAGGACAACCAGTACAGTGGGAAAAGGATAACCAGTACTGGGTGACTGATACCCCCCACATGTCTAGATTCAGATGTGCAAACATGTAGTGGTAAGGCAACATATAGCCTCAGAATTCAGCAGGGTATACACGGAGAGTTCTTTTTCGTCCAACCAGTGGGTTGAATAAAAAAAAGAAAACTGACAGACTCCTGCATCCACACAAGCTATGTAGATGCGGGAATCCCCCCAGCTGAGCTATTGTATTCTGACAGCAGGGACTCCCCCCCCCCCACATCCCCTAAAAACACACAGATCAGTGCTGCAGCCAACTGGACAAATTTTGATAAATGTATATTGCTTCTACTTAAGAGGCACATAGGACAATTAACCCCTCTTGTTTGTGGGACTTTAAAGCAACACAAGTATATAAACAAATTTACAAAAACTATCTACAATCTTTATTTGTACAAAGGTATTTAGCACACAGATACCCTGCTTACCTCCACTTGCAGAGTGGGACACACCATGCCACATGCCCAATATCCTCCATCTTGTAGAGCAGTGTTTCTCAACTCCAGTCCTCAAGGCGCCCCAACAGGTCATGTTTTCAATATTTCCCTCAAAATAAATGGCTGTGGTAATTACTAAGGCAGTGAAACTGATCAAATCACTTGTGCAAAATAATTGAAAGCCTGAAAATATGACCTGTTGGGGCGCCTTGGGGACTGGAGTTGAGAAATACTGTTGTAGAGGGTGAGCGGTGTTAATAGTTTTGGGTCCTGCAGCGAGTTACCTCTTTCCATTGGTTTTCGTCCCTAGAGTGTAGGGAAAAGTCTATTTCTCTCTTGAGGAAAGCCAATGTCCAGACAATGTTAAACCCAATAAAAAAGATTATTTTTCTTTTGCTTGCAACTCGATAGGAAAGTTGGAAAGAGAGAGAGTTGAACAGGAATATAGCTTCAGGCACGCAGCACTCAATTACCACTCGTCGCCACTCAGACCTGAGTGGGTTTTGCTCACCCGGATAATTCCCTCTCACAGTCCTAGCAGCCGGAGTGGAGCACGGAACATTTACTTTAGATTTGTTTCTCCTAGAGACACGTTCAGGAGTTTCTCTGCCACAGGATCTTCTAGCTTCTAAGTCCTGAACTCCTCAATACATGTAACTTTAGAGACCGTAGGTGCCAATGGGGCACGTTACAAGAGCTTTTGGCTGATCACGGAATCCTTCCCTCTGACAGGTAACCAGGCCTCTCCCGAGACAGTGACATCCTTCACCGATCCCCTTAGAAAGGTCCTCCCCTGGTTGCCTCTCCTTCAGAGCAGGTCACCCTCCCACAGGCACCCTGGGATTCCGCGGTTTGGTTGTAGGCCTCAGTTATAGGCACTGGGCCTACCTGGAACGATATGGCCTTGGGCTAAAGGTGCCCGGGACCCAACACATTCACAGGTACCCATGGCCATGAGGGCCACCGAAGGTGGGATAGGTGTCGAGGATGAAGACACTTCGCCAATGGTGTCTGCCCCTTAAGTACCCTCTCCCGGCATGCACCACGCCCACCGCACAGCCGCCGAGAGAGGACACCCAATAGTGCTGCAATGCCACCTGCGGTTCAACCTGAGACCTGGGCAACAGCGCCACTCACAGGTCAAAGGGAACTATACAACCAGGCATCATCACAATGAAGCAGAGACCAATTTAAGAAATCAAACAGCCTGAGCCAAACTAATACTCAGGCTACCCCCTAAATTTCAGGCATGGCGACCTTAAATATGGGAGGCCCGCTACAGGTAAATGGACATTAAAAAGTATTAAAACCATACAAATTGGTTGCGGCTGTTCATTCATGTACAGTACAACATCACAGTATGAAACATTGGAATAAACATTTCCTACATTTGTCATCAACACTGGACTAAATAGCTTGAAGAATGCTGTGACAGAGATACCAAATGCATTTCGAAATACAATTTATTTTTTCTTCCTCAGGGATGTATAACATGTAGGAAAATGTGCTCTATAATAGAAATACATTATTAAGTATATCTCATAAAGATACATATATGAGCACATGTACAGTTGTCCAACAATCAATAGTACTGGCCAACACCGTGGAATATAAAGATACATCAACAGTCGTCTCTTACGAAAAAAGGTCAAATCCAATGTGCAGTCATCTACTTTCAACCAACACAAGAGGTCACCAGAATAAGACCACAGAACCAGTGAATCACAGGAGCCACCTAGACACATAATGGTGGACATTACTTAAAGGAAATGATCACTATAAGTAGGGGGTCAAAACATGCTTTCTTCAGTTTATGTTCTCTGGTGTATATAGGGACAATAAGTAATTGCTGAAGTAGAGATATACTTAGCACAGCACAGAGGGGTCATTCCATATATGGCATGTAATCTATTGCAAAAAGAACACACAGGTGGCGCAAACATCTAGTGAATTACCCAAAGTTTATTGAAGGAAACCAAACAGCCTAATTTATACTCACAAATAACAGATGTAATATGCATGACATTCCCTGATTGTCAATCAGCATGGCAGCAGATGTCCAAATAATAGGCGATGGCGGCAGGCTGACGCATTTCGGGGATGTATCTCCTTCCTCAGAGCTCTGCCTGCCGACATTGCCTGTCATTCGTTCATCTGTTGCAACATTGATTGATATCAGGGAATATCATGCGTATTACATCTGTTGTTTGTGAGTATAAATTTGGCTGTTTCGTTTTCTTCATAAAACCTTGGGTAATGGACTAGGCGTTTGAACCCTCTATGTGTTCTTTTTGCAGTTGTGAGTTGGTTTCCCCTGTCTGAGGAGGGCGGCACCACTGAAGCATTGTCAATTAGATTACATAGTCCGTGAGTCTATCCCTGACTAGTGTCTGTCCTTTTGAGCGCTGGAGAAATTGCTTGTTTTGTTTTATGGCATGTAATCCATTAACCAGGGATCTATGGAAATTGAATGTAGCGGGGTGTTTAATTTAGGGGAAGTGTCTGAGTAGTAACCAGGCTCAGACACATTAAATTGATAGGATTCATGGACCATTTTGTCTCTTAGGGGTTAATGCTGTGATGTGTTCCCTGTGGCCGGTGGGTGGCACTGCCATTCTGGGCCAGGGTTGAACCGCGAGCGCAGTGCTGTGCCTTTTGTGTCCCCTCTTGGCAGCCGTACAGTGGGGTGGGGAACCTGCTGTGCATGCCGGGAGAGGATATAAAAGGGGCAGACACGCCCAGGCACCTTTGGCCTGGGTGTGTGTGGAGGTTCGTCCACGCCCAGGCACCTTCGGCCTGGGTGTGTGTGTGTGTCATCTCCGGGTGCCCTAGGCCTGGAGGCCTTGTTCCGGGTTCCACCTCAGGCACCTTTAGCCTGGGCTGAGGTACTACCTCACCGTTCCTGTCCGCCTGGGCGTGGAGGCCCAGGAGTTGCAGTAACGGCCCGGAGCCCAGCAGCCTTCGCAAGGGATCGAGGAGTCCAGGGTGCCGCCTTGCGAGGGGACCCGCACTCTAAGAGAAGGGAGGATCTGTTCCGAAGGACCGGTGCTGTGGACACGGTGAAGGAAGGGGTCTGTAGACTCTCTGGGGGGATGTCTTCTCCCTGAAAGGGGCTATGTCCTAGGAAGAAACCAAGGTTCATCAGGTCAGTGGCAGTGGCCTTGTTCGCCAGGTCAGTGGCAGTGACCTTATTCATAGGGTCTGTGGCAGAGACCAACCTCATGGTCTGTGCAGAGACCATGCGCCAAAACTGTTTGAGAAACCTGAACAGTCAGAAGAGTTTGAGCTACGTTTGTGCCTTGACCTCCTCCACACCTTAAAGCTGTCCTGTGTCTTTGCTCCAACCTTTCTTCTATCCAAGAGATTAAGTGTTGTGCAAGTGAAAATAAATATTGAGTTGGACTTTCAGCTGGTGTGGACATTTACGTTCCTGGGGAAGTCAAGGACTTGCATCTACACACTGTAGAAGTGAGAATCATACTCAGGAGGACTTTATACTCTGGCTGCAGACAAGGCCCAAAATCAACACCGCCTAACCTCTTAACACAGGAGGGTACGGGCTTGTGGTGCAGTGTGCCCCTTTTTACTGAGAGGAGCCGAAGCAGATAAGGGGAAGGGGGTCTGTGCGCTACATGAAGAAAGAGTTTTTTCTATAAAGCTAATGCCAAGCATACTTCAATATTGGTTTATTGATTCCTAGGGATAAGAGTACTAACATTCTTACTACAGGAGAACAGCAATGTAGCGGCACATGGCTAGTAGATGGTTGCAGCAAGAGGCAGCCATAAGTGGTCACAAAGGCAAATAGGGGAGGCATCAATCTATCAGGAGGGCGTTGCCGCTGTGCTGACAGCGGCGGTGTCCAACACCTCACTGCTGTCCACCTGCATTCATTCACAGCTCTCTGGTTGGGAGGCACGCAGTGCACCCCGGCCCTCTGACTGTATGACGTCACACACACCAGCCTTATGTATTCAGAGATTGTTGTAAATTTACAACAAAGTATTTTTGTTTCATGCAACAATCTCATGTGTGTTAGGACAGTTTAAGCTTATTCTAATTGGCCAGATCTTCAACTTATGTATGGACAGCATGAGATATTCATGCCATGAAAGCCCAGTTATAAACTAACATATTTTTAATCCATCTTCCATTTTTTTTATGCTCAATGCACACAACATCATTAAAGGTGAGCAGTGAGGTGCATGTGAGCCAGTCTTTACTAGTGATGATGTGTAGTTTTTCTAGAGCAGTGTTTATGGATGAAATGGTAATGATTGCTGGCTCATTTACACAAGAAAAAAAAACATCTGAGTGACTGGCTTCTGACAGAAAGAGGTGCCCCTGCCAAGAAAAACATTTTAGGTGAAAACATTATTGCTGTCTAATGCCGCTTTTAAAATGTCAATGCAATAATATGCTGTATATATATATATATGAACAGGTACATTGCCAGTCCTAATTAGACATCTAGCAGGCTGTGGCAAAGTGAGCAGATATCCTAAGATGATCAGGGGACTGAGTGACTGCTTTGGTGTCTTTCATGCATAGTGAACACAATGGATTGAAATGTGCTGCTGAAGAGTGTGATGACTTTGTCTTGTACAAAATGCGCACAGGGACACTTTTGGGTCAAGTTGACTGGTAGGCTTCAACGATCAAACGTGTCACACCTGTCTCGGCCACTAGTGCAGGTGTTCTAGGTCAGCTCTCGCTGTGGTTATCAATCGCTGACAGTTGACAGTTTAATTTTACACCACAAGCACCTCATTACTTGTGTAGGCATTTGAAGAACATGTGGGCACTGGATTGGATCAGTGATCAATGACAAAGGTTGCACAGGGTGCAAATGGTAGCAGCAAAAGTGAAGGTCTCCTTGCATGAGTTGGCAGTGGTCGGAATACATGACAGGGGGAGTTTAACTGACAAACAGTCTGTCACTTCTTAAAGAATGGGTGCTTGCAAGGGAACTGGCTCTACACTATAAAATTCAGCTAAACATTAAAAAATGTCTTGTTCTGAAAATGCTCTAAAGCATGTAAATGAGTTGTAAATCTATATAAATTGATACTCCTCATGAATCTGTGTTCTGCAAAATGGAATTATATAGATGTACGTTAATATTTTATTACTGGCAACTGCTCACGAAAAGACTGAGATGCGCAGCGCCTGTGTTATTAAATCATTGTTATAACTATATTATATCACATTCATGCAGTCTTACAACTGATGCATACTTTACTGTGGTGGGTTTAATTTTTACATGATCTGACTAGTAATTTAGGTCACCAGTGGCAATATCTGTAAGAGAAGGTGATAGAGAGTAAGGTGATTGATTACAGGTCAGTCTAACTATAACAGATATTTTAGCGTTGGGAGATGCTGGCAAGATGAATTACCCACTAGCTTTTTATCGTCCTCTGGGACACCAGCTGCTTGATCTCTGTACCTGAACTTCCAAGTCCACCCACTTATCATGGCAATAATATGATGCTCATGATTTGCATGTAAATTTTTTTCCAATATTTTAAATGATGGAGAATAGAGCAGGAGGAGTGAATTCACACATGCAGAGGGTAATGTTGGCAGGCACTGGGCAACGTTGCCCCAACCAAAGAACAAATAAATTGACCATATGTCATATGGCTTCAGTTTACACCAATGTGCTGCATCGATGGGCTTGTGCATTTTTATGCAGCACATTCCAATGCACTGTAAAACATGGGAATGTGCTGCTGCACATAGATTTACATAGTATTAAAAAAAAAAAGAAATACAAAAGCAAGCACTACAATGCAATTAACAACACATTGCAGCACACACAGCAGCTTGCGCTCACGCCGCATTCCAACGTACACACACAGAAATGTGCGCTGTGAATGAACCCTTAGGCCTCATGCACACAGGGTGTTAAAAGACAAAAAAAAAAAACGAGCTGCAAAGCCAGTACTGAGGCCAGGATAAAGCTACATAAAAAAAACTTGCTTTTAGAAGCGTTTTGGATTGGTTTAGCACGTTTAGCCACATTAGCGTTTAGCAGGTTTTTTTTTTGAAGACCATTGCCCTCTTCTATTTCCCATTCCCAAATCACAACTACAGCTTAAAAATGCTTGACGCATCAGGTGTTTTTACAGCTGTAATGCTGGTCTTCTTAATGCGTTGGCCCTGGGTTTTTTTTGCAGCTTGAAAACTCCTATGCTACTAAAAGCTCCTAAAGCCTATGTGTGCATGGACATGTACAATAACATGAAGAGGCGTTTTTAAGCTGTAAAAAAGAACACCTGATGCTCCTAAATGCAGCAGGAAAAATGTCCTGTATTCATGAGGCCTTAAATGAGGGGGCAAACAAAATGTTAGCTTTAGAGAAATCCAAAGTTTACATGTTATCTGGATTTATTAAAAGCAACTATTTTGTGAGCCCACAATTAGCCTCTCTGTCAGGATCACTTAAGTGCTCCTGCTCCTCATTCCAGCATCTGGGTTTTGGCTATTGCATTCTCCCTGTTTGTGTCCACCTGCAAGGTGATTGATGTGGTCAGTCACCTGTTATAAGCAAGCCAAATGCTCAGTCCTTCGCTTGTGATAAAGACAGTGATACCTGCATTGTTCCTGATCGATCTCCCTTTCTGTCTGCCCTGCTTTACTAGTTTGTATTTCCCTGTGTATGACTTCAGACCGGATTATTGGACTATTCCTTATACTCAGTCTGTCTTTTACCTGGACTGTCATAGAACCAAGTTTCGTTTCTGTTAACTGCCAGTATCTCTTGGCTTTGCTCAGTTTGCATCTGCCCAGGTGTGGTGGCCAAACACTATAGCATTGTGTATAAGTCCTGGGGGCAACCAAGTACCGCAGATGACCCAGTCAGAGGGTCAGTTAAAGATTTTTTCAAGGCCTTAGGTAAACTGTATGATGATCCTGACCGTGCCCATTCAGCTGAAGCTAACCTTAGGTCATTACGTCAGGATAAATGCACCGCTAAACAATATTGTTCTGATTTCCGCCGCTGGGCACCTGACTCAGGGTGGAATGACCCAGCTCTAAGAAGCCAGTACAGGTTAGGCTTATCAGACTCCATTAAAGACTCCTTAGTACACTACCCTGAACCAAAGTCATTGAATGAAGCTATGCAAGTATCCATCCGTATAGATAGGCATTTACGGGAAAGGCATACAGAAGGGTTTGTTTCTTTGCCCCCTAGTACGCTGCCCACCTTTTCTTCATTTCCTGAGCTCTCTCAACCTCTCCAGGAGGATGAGCCCATGCAAATTAGCGCTACCCATTTATCCTATGGGGAAAAGGCTAGAAGGAGATCTCAGGGACTTTGCTTCTACTGTGGCAACCACGGCCACTTTGTCGCTAGCTGTCCTAATGCCAAGAGTCTAGTGCAGTTGGGGTCTGCTTCTATAGACTATACTGTGTCAATTTCCCTAAGAGATAAACTATTTGTTCCTGCACAGCTTAGTTCTGCCAAGTTTTCTTACTACCTCACAGCTTTCATAGATTCTGGTGCTGCTAGCAATTTCATTGATAGGGAGCTAACACACCATCTGCAGATTCCGGTGACTAAGGTGCACAGACCCTTCTCAGTCTTAGCCATTAGTAACTCTCCATTGTCCATGGGCCTGGTGACCTTGTGCACTGTACCTATACACATGACCATTGGGGAATTTTATAGAGAGACAATCAGCTTCTACTTGATCTCATCTCCTGTTTATCCCCTTATCTTAGGGTATGCCTGGCTTTAACGTCGCAACCCACATATAGACTGGGCTGCAGAGGAGATTGGGTCCTGGTCCCAGACCTGCATCCCGAACTGCATTAAAACTGCTGACCAGTTGCCCATTCATAACTCTCCTTTACAGTCCTATTCAGATCCTGATCATGACAATTTTTTCAAGTGTAACTCCAGCTTGCATGGCCATGTGCCTTTATATAACTCTGTTATAGCAAAAGATGCTGACAAGTCTATTGAATTCTCTACAGGCCACCTCTCCAGCCAATTGCCACAGCCTGAATCCTCTCCTCCTAGAAGCCAAACTTATCCATTGTCTTGCAGCCTTGAGCCCTGTTTGGAAACTGCCTCTAAGTCCTCAGAAGTCAAGCCCCCTTGATTACCCCTACCTTTGCCTGTCGCTAAACTCCCTTGGACGCACAGCCAGGCTAACTTCTCCGCAAGTTCAACAGTCGCTACACCTGGTGATGCGATTCAGGTAGTCTCTACACATGGCGATACAATTCAGACAGTCGCCTCACCTGGCGATTCGGCCCAGTTGGCCACTGCATCAGTTATGCCAGTCCAGCCCATGCCCACTGAGCTTCCTGCTTTTTCTTATTCTGGACTTTCTGTAACCTGGCCTCACCCTACTTCTACTACACCCATTTTAACCGGTCTAAGAGGTTAAATCCATCCTTTGGAAAAATTGCTTAATTTGGCCAGGTGGGGCTTTCAACCTTTTATTCAGGGCTCTATGCATCCTGCTCATGTTTCAGCTATCCTGCTTGACTCCTGTGACACGTCCCCTGCTAACCAACCTGACCTTGCGGATCCACGGACCTCTGCCCAGTCTGATGGTCCTGTGTAGGGATGAGCCGAACATCCCCCGGTTCGGTTCCCACCAGAACCTGTGAACAGACCGAAAGTTTGCGCAAACTTTAGAACCCTATTAAATACAATGGACTCGAACGTTCAAAATCAATAGTGCTAATTATAAAGGCTAATATGCAAGTTATTGTCCTAAAAAGGGTTTGGGGACCCGGGTCCTGCCCCAGGGGACATGTATCAATGCAAAAATAAGTTTTAAAAACGGCTGTTTTTTCGGAAGCAGTGATTTTAATGATGCTTAAAGTGAAAAAAAAAGTTAAATATTCCTTTAAATATCGTACCTGGGGGGTGTCTAAAGTATGCCTGTGAAGTGGCACATGTTTCCCGTGTTTAGAACTGTCCCTGCACAAAATGAAATTTCTAAAGGAAAAAAGGTAATTTAAAACTGCTTGCGGCTTTAATGTAATGTTTGGTCCCGGCAATATGAATGAAAATTATTGAGAAAAATGGCATGGGTACCCCCCCCCCCAGCCCACTACCAGCCCCTTTGGGTCTTGTATGGATATTCAGGGGAACCCCGCACCCAAATAAAAAAAACGCCCTATATAGTCTGAACAGCAGAATACAGGCGGTGCAAGCAAGACAGGGACTGTAGGTTTGTTCTTAAGTAGAATCTGTTTGTAATTTGGAACAGGTACATTGTTTAAGTGTGGCTCCAGCCAAAAAATAAATTTTTAAGCTTTTTGGAAAACATAGGGAAGGGTTATCACCCCTGTAACATTTGTTTTGCTGTCTGTGCACCTGTTCAGAACATTTCACCTCACTTTCCGTCCCAATGACAAATGTTTTTTGAAAATTTGTTTTTTTTATTGAAACAAGGATTGGTGATAAAGCATCAGTGGAGAGGAGACACATTTTTCCCATATTAACTCTTACAGGAGAGAATTTCCCTTCCTAGGGGTAGATTTCTTCTCACTTCCTGTTGTCTCCTTCCGTTTGCAAGTAGGAGTCGTTTGTAAGTTGGATGTTTGAAAGTAGGGGCCTGCCGTATATACTCTGCAGAAATTTGTCCCTTAGGTGTTGGTGTTGCCACAACACTGTATGCCCTCACAGTTACTCTTGGTGGGTTCTGGAACGCCCTGCTGTGAATTATTATATCAAGAATTGTAATTACATGCCATTGTTGAACAGTGGTAGGAAAAATTGGGCCTTTGGTGGTGGTGCTGGTGCCACAACACTGTAAGTCCTCACAGTTACTCTTGGTGGGCGCAGGAATGGGCCCAGCTGTGAAATATTAGATCAAGAATTGTAATTACATGCCCCTGTTGAACAGGGGCAGAAAAATTGGGCCTTTGGTGGTGGTGGTGTTGCCACAACACTGTAAGTCCTCACAGTTACTCTTAGTGGGCGCAGGAATGGGCCTTGCTGTGAATTATTAGATCAAGAATTGTAATTACATGCCCCTGTTGAACAGGGGCAAAAAAATTGGGCCTTAGGCACTGGTGCCACAACACTGCAACCCCTCACAGATACTGTACTTGGAGCGCAGCAATGAGCCCTGCTGCAAAGTATTGCATCAAAAATTGTAATTACAAGCCCCTGTTAAACAGGGGCAGAAAAATTGGGCCTTAGGCACTGGTGCCACAACACTGCAACCCCTCACAGATACTGTACTTGGAGCACAGCAATGAGCCCTACTGCAAAGTATTGCATCAAAAATTTTAATTACAAGCCCCTGTTAAACAGGGGCAGAAAAATTGGGCCTTAGGCACTGGTGCTGGTGCCACAACACTGCAACCCCTCACAGATACTCTATTAGGAGCGCAGCAATGAGCCCTGCTGCAAAGAATTGCATCAAAAATTGTATTTACACGCCCCTGTTGAACAGGGGCTGAAAAATTGGGCCTTAGCCACTGGTGGCGGTGCCCAGAACCAAAAATGTTCTTACAAGCTATCAGCATGAACATTGAGGAGGAAGAGGATAGTCACTCAGCATCAGCATAGGCAGTCTTGAAGAGATCTGACATTTCCAAAAAAATTATTCAGTTAGATCAGCATCAGGTGCTTGGTAGCTGGTGGTGATCCAAGACTGATTCATTTTTATGAAGGTCAGTCGATCGACCAAGTCGGTGGACAGGCGCACCCTGTGATCGGTTACAAAGCCTCCAGCAGCACTGAATGTGCGTTCCGAAAGAACGCTGGATGCAGGACAGGCCAGTACCTCAATTGCATACTGTGCAAGCTCTGGTCAGTAAACCATCCTCAAGACCCAGTAACCCAGAGGATTTTCGGTGAGAAAGGTGTCCAAGTCTGATCTTGCCCCTAGGTATTCCTGCACCATGTAAACCAGACGCTGGCGATGGTTGCTGGAACTGATCATACCTTGGGGCTGCGTACTAAAAAATTGTCTGACTGCATCGGTCAGACGGCCACCTTCTCCACCGCTCCTTCTTTGACTGACTGAAGCCTCAGTAACACGTTGTCCATGACCAGGAATTTGTAACCTCCCAGTCTCTGGGAACGTGTTGCACAGACCTTTCTGCAAGGCCTCCCGAAGATGCTTCATCCTCTGCTCCCTCTGCGACGGCAAGATAAGGTCCGCAACCTTACCCTTGTAACGTGGATCAAGGAGGGTTGCCAGCCAGTAATGATCCCTCTCCTTGATCGCACGAATACGAGCATCCTTCCGCAGGCTTTGCAGGATCAGGGAGGCCATGCAGCGTAGGTTTGCTGATGCATTCGGTGCGGAGTATTCTGGGTCACTGAGGACGACATGATCCACAGCCACCTCCTCCCAGCCACGTACAAGTCCATGGGTGTCTTGGGACTGTAATAGATCCATTGAAGACTGCTGCTGATGCTGAGTGCTAGGCTCCACCTCCATGCTGACACAATAATCCTCCTCCTCCTCCTCATCCTCCTCCTCCTCTTCCTGTGTGATAGCCGGGCCAGCAGGAACACTGTCTTGATAAAGGGGGCCTTGAGAGGTAAGGAAGTCCTCCTCTTCCAGCCTCTGTTCTGCCTCAAGTGCCCTGTCCATTATTCCACGCAGCGTGTGCTCCAACAGGTGGACAAGAGGGACAGTGTCACTGATGCATGCGCTGTCACTGCTCACCATCCTCGTGGCCTCCTCAAATGGTGCCAGGACAGTGCATGCATCCCTAATCATGGCCCACTGGCGTGGGGAAAAAAATCCAAGCTCCCCTGACCCTGTCCTGGTGCCATATTGCAACAGATACTCATTGATAGCCCTCTGCTGCGTGTGCAGCTGCTGCAGCATGGCCAACGTAGAGTTCCACCTGGTGGGCATGTCACAGATTAGGCGCTTCTTGGGCAGGTTGCAGAATCACCAGTAGTAACATTTTGGAGGCGTGGTGGCGGAACAACCTCCAACACTACTGCACCTTGTCCTGCATCCTTCCCAGCTGCCAGCAGAGTCACCCAATGTGCCGTGAAAGATAGGTAATGTCCCTGTCCATGCCTGCTGGACCATGAGTCAGCTTCAATATGCACCTTACCACTGACCGCGCTGTCCAGCGAGGCCAAGACATTGTCTTCCACATGCCGGTAGAGAGCTGGAATCGCCTTCCGTGAGAAAAAGTGGCGTTTGGGAACCTGCCACTGAGGACCCGCACATTCCACAAACTCACGGAAGCGGGCAGAGTCTACCAACTGAAAAGGCAGCAGTTGAAATGCTAGCAATTTAGCCAAGCTAGCATTCAACCGCTGGGCATGTGGATGGCTGGGAGCGAACTTCTTTCGGCGGTGCAGCAGCTGGGGCAGGGAAATTTGCCTGGTACAATTTGACGTCGGTGTACCAATAGCAGATTGCCCGCAAGTACTTGGCTGTGACACACCTAATTCTACACCTTCATTCCTCTCAGTGCAGGTTTCAGAGAGGACTGAAGGTATAGTGGGGTTAGAGATCCCAGCTGATGAGGAGCAAGGATAGGTCTGCTTTGTTCTTTAGTGTGAGTCTTTTAGGTAAGCTTGCCAATGAACTGCATGGCAGGTCGACATATGTCTGGTCAAGCACGTGGTGCCCAAGCGGCTGATGTTTTGGCCATGCGAGATACGCTTTAGACATATGTTGCAAATGGCAGCGGTGCGAGCTGCTGCACACGTCTGAAAAAAGGCCCACACCAAAGAACTTTTGGAATAACGCACAGAGACAGCAGCGCCCTGCACATGCAGAGCTCTGCGGTGTGATGCAGTCGGTGTGCTGCCCTTAAGCTGGCCCCTGGAGGGCATCTTGCCTCGTTGGAGATGTGCCTCCTCCTCCTTCTCCTCCTCTCTCCTATCAGGCACCCACGTGGAGTCAGTGACCTCATCATCCCCTCCCTCTTCATCACTGGAGCAAATCTGGCAGTATGCTGCAGCTGGGGGAACATGACTGCCAGATAGCTGTCCTTGTTGGGCACCCCCTCTCTCTGGGCTCACGTTATTACCCCCTCTCTCTGGGCTCATGTTACTGCCTTCCTCCAGCTGGGTTCCATCATTGGAGCCTTCAAAACGCTGGGCATCCTCCTGGAGCATGTACCCAACACTGTGGTCAAACAGTTCAGGGGACTCCTCAGGAGGACATGGTGGGGCTAGGGAAGGAGTGACTGATGCCATTGACCCGAGGGAAGAGGCCGCTTTGGCAGCTGCTTTGCCAGACAAAGTACCCTGAGCCTGGGTGAGAGAGGATGAAGAGGATGAGGACGGCTTGGTCATCCACTCTACCAAGTCTTGGGTATGTTGCGGCTCAACATGGCCAGCTGCCGAAAAGAAGGACAAGCGTGTCCCACGGCTACGTGCTGATGAGGATGCGCCGTGTCCACCACCAACACTGTTGCCTCTAGACACAGAGCCTGCTTGCCCTCTTTTATTGCCTTGTGACTGTCTGCCTCTCCTTGTTTGCCTTCCAGACATACTAATGGCCTGCAGTGAGATGTAGCTGCACAAAGGGGGGATGTATATATATATATATATATATATATATATATTGTGTCAGCAGGAAGGTAAAGTCACCTGGTTGCATCCAGGGGGGTAGGTATATTTCTCCCAGATTCAGGCTTTATGCCGACTTATACAAGTAGGGAGAGAGTTGATGAAGCCCAGCTGAGGCTAGTGGGCTCATGGATGACTCATACCTCTAGGGAGAGTGTGGGGCGTCGTGCAGACAGGGAGTTGATGAGACCAGCTGAAGCTTGTCAGCTCATTTAGGCCTCTATAAGAACTCCCAGATTCATTAGGTGTTTGCTCATGCCTGGACCCAGACCTGTGTGGACTGTCTAGGGAGAGTGAACCCCTGTGCGGTGAGACAAAGCCTGTGTGACTATTTGCTTGGACATTTAAAACCAGGGACTTAGGGACTAGGACAGCACTAGGCTGATCCCAGTTGTTAGTTAGGAAACCTGTATGTTTAGTCAGAGGTCAAGTTGACCAGGATTTATTTTATTTATGTTTCTTTTGCTTTGCTGTGTTTTGTCACTGTAAATAGAAAATAAACCGCACCTTTTTGATTTTGAAAACCACAACCTCCGTTTGCTGGGCCTGTTTTTGTGTGGGGAGCCCATCCCGGGGGTCACACACACCCGCTGCCGAGCTAACTCGCTCACAGTTGGTGGAGAATGCAGGCAGTTTTTTTTTAAGCCAGCATGGAGGAGATACTGAAACAGCTGGCTCTAGCAAATGCCAATCAACAGCAGACAAATGCAGGTTTGCAAAGGAGCCTTGCAGCCCAGCAGCAAGTTCATCAACAGAGCCTTGCAGCTCAGCAACAAGCCCAGCAGCAATCTGAGGCCCGCTTCATAGACCTGTTACAGAAGCAAGAGCAGAGACTACAACAAATGGAAGCAGTAATGCAGCAACGTCCGCAGACCAGTGAGGAAAGCCGTCCCACTAATACCGCGTCCTTTGGGGTGAGTCGTTTATTGACAAAAATTACTGGAGAGGATGATCCAGAGGTATTTTTGACCACATTTGAAAGGACCGCTGAAAGAGAAAAGTGGCCTGAGGAGCAGTGGGCTGGACTGGTGGCTCCTCTGTTAACTGGTGAATCGCAGAAAGCTTACTATGACCTAGAGCCTAACCAAGCAAAAGACTATGTGATGCTAAAAGCTGAAATTTTGGCAAGGCTGGGTGTCACCCAGGCTGTCCGGGCTCAGCGTGTGCATAACTGGACTTTCCAGCTTGGAAAACCCCCCAGGTCTCAAATGTATGATCTCATTCACCTGAGCAGAAAGTGGCTACAGCCAGAGACTTTGTCCGCACCAAAGATTGTGGAACGTGTTGTAATGGATCGGTTTTTGAGAGCTCTTCCTACTGCCATCCAAAAGTGGGTAAGCCATGGAGACCCAGAGACGGCCGATGGTCTTGTGGATCGTGTGGAGAAATACTTGGCTACAGAGAACCTGACGGCCTCTTCCAGAGACACTCGGACTTTCCACCCTAAGACCAGACCATCCCCAGGGGCGGATAAGAGGATTCCAAGGGGTGAGGGTGGAGAGAGTGAGAGGGTGGGAGCTCTACCCCAAGTTTGGCGAGAACAGCCTGGGAAATCAGCGGCTCAAGAGGCGGCAAGAAGGATCGTTTGCTACCGCTGCCGGCAAGCGGGACATATTGCAGCCAATTGCCCGGTTGTGGAGGAACCCATGCAGTGTGACTTTCTGACGGGCAGACGTCAGTCGCTGTGTGCGACAGTCGCATGCACTGCCATTCGAGGAACTGAGAAACATTTATGCAAAATGTGTGTTAATGGTAGAAATGTTGTGGTATTGCTGGATTCAGGTAGCCTTGTGACCCTGATAAAGGCTGAGTTAGTTAAAACAGAGGTCTTTGGGAATAGCAAGGTAGCTGTTATTTGTGTGCATGGGGACACCCGAGAGTATCCAGTGACTACAGTGTGTTTCGAGACCCCCAAAGGTACCCTCTCTCATCCAGTGGACTTAGTATCTCAGTTACCGCATGACGCCATTGTGGGAAGGGATTTTCCGAAGTTCTGGGAACTGTGGGATGATCCTGAGCCCCCCACTGGTGCCCCTATGTACCAGGAATGTGATAGCCAGAACTCCCCTGAGAGTGGTGAGGACTCTCCGGAATTTCCCTTATCAGTATTGGCAGGGGAGACTCAAGAAACTGGAGAGGAGCCCACCTCCTCAGACGAAAACCTACCGTCTGTGGAGTTTTCTGATCTTGAGGTTCACAGGGAAAACTTTGCCACAGAACAGTTGAAAGACCCCGCCCTAATAAAGGCACGGGAAAACGTAGTGAAAATAGATGGCGAGTTAGTGAACCCAGATAATACCTGCACTTACCCATACTTCAGCGTAGAGAAGGACCTACTGTATCGGGTGGCAAAAAGGGCAGAAGAAACCGTTGAGCAGCTTGTGGTGCCCAAACCTTACAGGAAGTTGGTGTTGGAGTTGGCCCATGGGCACATTCTTGGAGGTCATCTGGGGACAGAGAAAACCCGAGAGAGGGTATTACAGAGATTCTATTGGCCGGGGGTGATGAAGGACATAGAAAATTATTGTTCCTCCTGCCCTGTGTGTCAGAGGTCGGCCCCGATGCCACATTTCCGTAGCCCGCTGGTCCCTCTACCCATCATTGAGGTCCCGTTTGAGAGGATCGCCATGGATTTGGTAGGGCCTATAATCAAGTCCGCTAGGGGGCACCAGTACATATTAGTTATAATGGACTATGCCACCCGTTATCCAGAAGCGATCCCTCTCCGAAATACCTCGGCCAAAACCATAGCCAAAGAGCTATCTCTTGTGTTTAGCCGGGTGGGTATTTGTAAAGAACTGCTTACGGACCATCGTACACCCTTTATGTCCCGGGTTATGAAGGAGCTGTGTAAATTGTTCAAAGTGACGCAATTACGTACATCTGTGTATCACCCCCAAACCGATGGGCTGGTTGAAAGATTCAACAAAACCCTAAAACAAATGTTGAAGAAAGTGGTGGATAGAGATGGAAAGGATTGGGACTGTCTACTTCCTTATCTGATGTTTGCTATTAGGGAGGTGCCCCAATCCTCTACGGGATTCTCCCCCTTTGAGTTACTGTATGGGAGACACCCAAGAGGGCTGTTGGATATTGCCAAGGAAACTTGGGAAAGTGAGAGTTCTCCCCACAGGAGTGTGATTGAGCATGTCGCCCTGATGCAAGACCGAATTGCACAGGTAATACCCATCGTGAAGGAACATTTGGCCCAAGCGCAGTTAGCACAGCAGAGAGTGTACAACCGTGGAGCCAAGACCCGTACCTTTTCCCCGGGGGATAGGATACTGGTACTTGTCCCTACGGTTGAAAGTAAATTCCTTGCCAAATGGCAAGGCCCCTATGAGATAATGGAAAAAGTGAGCGAAGTGAATTACAAGGTCAGACAACCAGGAAGGCGAAAGCCCGAACAGATCTATCACGTTAATCTGTTGAAAGCCTGGAGGGATAGAGAGTCCCTAGTCGCAGACACTTGGTCACCAGCTCAAACTGGTTGCGTGATTCCTGAGGTTGGAATAGCAGCCACCTTGTCACAACCCCAACAACAGGAGGTTAAGGAGTTTGTGCTTCGCAACAAGGAGGTATTCTCTGAGCTGCCGGGACAAACATCTGGGGTAGAGCATGACATCATTACCCCGCCCGGTGAAAGGGTGAAGTTAAAACCCTATCGGATCCCAGAGGCCCGACGGGAGGCAATACGGGAGGAAGTACAGAAAATGCTGAACTTAGGGGTGATAGAGGAGTCCCAAAGTGATTGGTCTAGTCCCATTGTGTTGGTGCCTAAACCGGATGGGAGCTGGCGATTTTGTAACGATTTTCGTCAGTTGAACAAAGTTACAAAATTTGACACCTACCCCATGCCACGTATAGATGAGTTGATCGACCGGCTGGGAACAGCCCGATACATGACGACTCTTGACCTCACAAAAGGGTATTGGCAAATCCCCCTGGCCAAGTCGGCCAAAGAGAAAACCGCATTTGTAACCCCAGACGGGGCGTTCCAATATAAAAGAATGCCGTTCGGGTTACAGAATGCGCCGGCCACATTCCAGCGGAAAATGGACCAGATGCTGAGGCCCCATCGGAAGTATGCTGCGGCTTACCTGGATGACGTAATTGTCCATAGCACAGATTGGGCCTCACATCTGCCAAAAGTGCAAGCAGTCCTGGACTCTGTTCGGGAAGCGGGGTTTACGGCTAACCCCAAGAAGTGTACCATTGGGCAGGAGGAGGCCAAATATCTTGGGTACACCATTGGGAGGGGAGTAATAAAACCCCAACTCAACAAAGTCGAGGCCATCCAGAGTTGGCCACGTCCCAACAGCAAGAAGCAGGTACGAGCCTTTCTGGGAATCGCTGGGTATTATCGGCGATTCATTCCCCACTTTGCTTCTAAGGCTGTGCCCCTAACCAACCTGACGAAGGGGAAAGGGTCGGTCATGATTAAATGGACCCCCGAGGCTGAGGCAGCGTTCCAATTCTTGAAACAAGCCTTATGTAGCCAGCCAGTGTTGTACTCACCCGACTTCTCTAAAGACTTTGTCGTACAAAGTGATGCGTCAGATGTGGGGTTAGGAGCAGTATTGTCCCAGGTCTGGAACGGGGAAGAGCACCCAGTCATTTACCTCAGCAGGAAGTTGAAGTCCCATGAGGTAAATTACGCCACCGTTGAAAAGGAGTGTTTAGCGGTGAAGTGGGCTAGATTCCCTTCGGTACTACCTGCTAGGTAGGCACTTTGACATGGTTACGGATCACGCTCCGTTAAAGTGGATGGCTCAAAACAAGGAAACAAATAGAAGAGTGAATAGGTGGTTCCTGGCCCTCCAGGAATTCAACTTCACAGTAAAGCATCGCCCTGGCGTTCAAATGGGGAATGTGGATGCTTTGTCTCGAGTACATGAATGCCTGATTGCTGGTGTTCCAACCCCGAGGTTAAAACAAGAGGGGGGGTATGTGACAGCAGGAAGGTAAAGTCACCTGGTTGCATCCAGGGGGGTAGGTATATTTCTCCCAGATTCAGGCTTTATGCCGACTTATACAACTAGGGAGAGAGTTGATGAAGCCCAGCTGAGGCTAGTGGGCTCATGGATGACTCATACCTCTAGGGAGAGTGTGGGGCGTCGTGCAGACAGGGAGTTGATGAGACCAGCTGAAGCTTGTCAGCTCATTTAGGCCTCTATAAGAACTCCCAGATTCATTAGGTGTTTGCTCATGCCTGGACCCAGACCTGTGTGGACTGTCTAGGGAGAGTGAACCCCTGTGCGGTGAGACAAAGCCTGTGTGGCTATTTGCTTGGACATTTAAAACCAGGGACTTAGGGACTAGGACAGCACTAGGCTGATCCCAGTTGTTAGTTAGGAAACCTGTATGTTTAGTCAGAGGTCAAGTTGACCAGGATTTATTTTATTTATGTTTCTTTTGCTTTGCTGTGTTTTGTCACTGTAAATAGAAAATAAACCACACCTTTTTGATTTTGAAAACCACAACCTCCGTTTGCTGGGCCTGTTTTTGTGTGGGGAGCCCATCCCGGGGGTCACACACACCCGCTGCCGAGCTAACTCGCTCACAATATATATATATATATATATATATATATATCTGTACTGATTACAATGCAGCTATCAGAATCAACTGCCTGCTGTGGTATTAGTATGGGAAAAGCAGCAATTGTCTTCAGTTAGTTTTAGGTGAAAACTGTGCAGAGGACACAGTACACTAACTGAAAATACTTGCAGCTCTCTGCCTGTGGTTTCATTATGAGAACACCACTATTAGTCACTAACTGTATTCAGGTAAACTTTAGGTGAACGCTATGCAAAGCACACAATACATTAAGTGAAACACTGACTGCAGCTAGCACAATCACCTGCCTGCTTGTCACAGTATAGAGAATAACAGGAACGGATCTAGCTAAACTGAATACAGTCTATAAATATATATACAACACCTAGGATGCATATATATCCTCTACACACTGTAACTGCAGCTAACTGACTCGCCTGCCTGCTCTATCTAACTCAATATAAATGACACTGTCTTTCTCTGTAATCTCTCTCTTTAAACAACTCCAACACACTACACAAGGCCGCCAAGCCGGCGGCCTTATATAGTGTGGGGCGTGTACTAAACCCCCTGAGCCATAATTGGCTAAAGCCACCCTGGCTTTGGCCAATTACGGCTCTCTGTACCTACGGCGCTGTTATTGGCCAAGCATGCGGGTCATAGTGCATGCTTGGCCAATCATCAGCCAGCAATGCACTGCGATGCTGCAGTGAATTATGGGCCGTGACGCGCCACTCGAATTTGGCGCGAACAACCCATAATGTTCGCAATTCGGCAAACAGACGATGTTCGAGTCGAACATGGGTTCGACTCGAATACGAAGCTCATCCCTAGTCCTGTGCTGGATGTCCAGCTTGTCTTTGAGGGTCAGGGGGTAATGTCAGGATTACTTAAGTGCTCCTGCTCCTCATTCCAGCATCTGGATTTTGACTATTGCATTCTCTCTGTCTGTGTCCACCTGCAAGGTGATTGATGTGGTCAGTCACCTGTTATAAGCAAGCCAAATGCTGAGGCCCTTGCTTGTGATAAAGACAGTGATACCTGCGTTGTTCCTGATCGAGCTCCCTTTCTGTCTGCCCTGCTTTACTAGTTTGGATTTCCCTGTGTATGACTTTGGACCGGATTATTGGACTATTCCTTGAACTCAGCCAGGGTAGACGTGACATTCTCATAATACAGTAACTAATGTAATTGATTTATTTTTCATCAATGCTTTGATGCTACTGATTTCTAGCAAATGTACTATATTGGTAGAAAGCAATTTTACTTAACCATCAAATGGCTGCAATTTTGATGTGAACAAGAAAGAGAGAAAATAACGATTTGGAGGAAGCACCAGACATTTTTTTTTTAACAATACATAATTGGGTCCTAGTAGACACCTGCCTACATACAGTTATAAAAAATGTTACTGGATCCTGCAGACAGACGGAATAACCAGCCCACACACAAGAAAAAGAAAGGCAATGTGTAGTTTGCATTCAGCCAGATTCTGATATGAGGATAAAAACTGTGGAATAGTAGACATTCTACGTGAACCGTAATTAATGCATGAGTTCTGTTACTAAATGATGGGTATATCCTCCTGTCGTTGAAATCGTTTTTTTTTTAAAAATACATTCCACTGTTCTTTGTGATTTCCATCTAGTACCCATTCACATGAGGATTTTCTGTCTTATCGTCGACATCTGTAAAGCCCTGTACACACGATCGGTTTTACTCGGTCTGTGCACTGCCTTCCTGAAAGCGGCATACCAATCCGGGACAGCCACTCTGGAAATGCCGATCGTATCACAAAAGTGTGGCAGGTCCTCTGGTACCCTGAGCAGAGCTGTGCGGCCCTCCACTGTGGCGGATAGGCAAAAGGGAAATTTCCATTTGTAACGAATATCCTTTGCACGCAGGACGTCCAGCAGTGGTCTGAGATCTCTGCGATGCTGCAGGGTTATCCCCGATAAGTCTTGGAATATTTGAACCAGCGTCTCCCCATGTGACAAGCGCTGGCCCCTTGCTAGTTTCAGTACCTCTTCCTTAAGTTTGTAGTCCACTACACAGCACACTATGTCCCGGGGAGGGTCAGTGTCTCTGCCCCGGGGCCTCAGGGTGCGGTGGATTCGGTCCATAGCGATTGGGGTCTGAGGTGGTCTGTTGAGCAAGCCATTGAAGAGTGCGATCACTGCCTGAGAGATGTGTTCGCCGTCTACCGATTCCGGTATTCCTCTAATTCTGAGGTTATGGCGGCGTCCCCTGTTGTCCAGGTCCTCCACGTGTCTTTGCATATCCCTGAGCTGTAGGGTATGGGTGTCAATTTGCCATGTAGCGCGGTGTATAGCCGTTTCATGCTGATCAGACACCTTTTCGACTACCTGCACTCTATCTGCGAGAGCTCTAATGTCTAGGCGGAGTTCTGAAATGGCCGCCGACAGGGTATCTTTGATATCTGCAGCTATCGTCCGCAGATCATGGATGCTGAGCTGAGGAGAGGGAGGGGGAGCGTTCATGCCTCCGTTCTCTGCGGCTCCCGGAGGTACTGGGATCACTAGTGTCTCATTCAGGGTGTTCCCCGGGAGGGATGCCGCTTGAGCCTGCGAGCGGGTCTGTGTAGGTCCTTGGCGGGAAGACGCCATGTTCCCCCTGCTCGTCCGGAACATCTCCGGGACGTTCTGGCTAGAGCCTCCGGATAATTCACGGGGGGAGCGCGATCTGGACGCTGATGAGTTCCTGGACGCTGTCCCCATGATGTAGGCTGTGTTTGTAGCTAGAAGGGGTCAATCGTACCTCCGATAACAGGCGGTTAGATGCTGAGGTGGCGGGAGCTCCGAGATTAGGCGTCCATCTTCTAGTCCGGCCAGGCCACGCCCCCACGGACATGAACTTTAATAGCATCCCAGTCTTCAATCCGTAGGGTTCAATATTGAGTTGGTCCATCCTTTGCAGCTATAACAGCTTCATATCTTCTAGGAAGGCTGTCCACAAGGTTTAGGAGTGTGCCCTTTGGGAATGTTTGACCATTCTTCCAGAAGCGCATTTGTGAGGTCAGTCAAGTTCCTCCACATACAATATAGTGTATGTAAAATCAAACACAATGGGGGAAATTTACCAAAGCTGGTGCACACAGAATCTGGTGCAGCTGTGCATAGTAACCAATCAGCTTCCAGGTTTTAGGCCTCATGCCCATGGACGTTTTTAGAGCCGCGTTTTTGAGCGTTTTTTACAGCTTAAAAACGCCTGTCCATGTTAGTCTATAGCTTCATGCCCACCTAGACGTTTTTGAGCTGCAAATAGCATAGACGTTTTTAAGCTGTAAAAAAAAACCAGGACCAGTGCGTTTCTCAGCGTCGGCGTTAGGCATAAAAAAACGCGAAGCGTCAAAAAACGCGTAAAAACGCAGCAATCGCGTTTTTTAGCTCCGACGTTTTTTGTTTTTTGTTTTAAAAAAAAATATAAAAAATTATACAATAACATGGACAGGCGTTTTTAAGCTGTAAAAAACGCAGCTGTAAAAACGTCCGTGGGCATGAGGCCTTATTGTCAAAACGTAGTTGATCAAGCTGAAGTTAGAAGCTGATTGGTTATTATGTACAGCTGCACGAGATTCTTTGTGCATCAGTTTTAGTAAATCACCCCCAATGAGTTAGACTCCTTAATATTATTTGATGGGAAAACATAGGCATTTAAGTGCAGAAATCTCACTCCAAAAATAGTTGGATGGGCAAAGAGGTTAATTTCCCTCCCTTTCTCCAACTGGGCATACTCAGCATCTCTTTTTCATTGCTATTTTTGTCTGCCAGGATTAAGAGAAGATACGCTCTATTACAGTGAGCTATAAATTCTTCCCATTGGACAGTGCTGGGGCTTTGTGATTAGCTAACGGATTAAGTCACATGCTTCTACATCTATACAGGGAAGTATCAGGTAGGTGGAAGGATGAAAAGGTAAGTATGTGCTGATGGGGATGGGAAAAGGGAAACCTGTTGCTTTAACCCTAAACAGTACCTAAATTCAATGATTTTTTAGCATATATAATCTGCAGAAATCTATAGCATTCATCTGTGTTGAACAGCCAGAACAATAAAATATATGCCTTGTTGCTATGAGTTACTCTTCTTTACACAGGCCTCTTCATGTCTGATGCAATGAGTAGTACGTGTTCTATGTTCTTGTTCTCTTTCAGTTGACATGCAATAAAGTGTGTAATAAATGGGAGCATTTGAAATACAATTAGGAGCTTGTATGCAGTGGGAGAAAAGAGCCATGTGCCCTCAGTAGATGGATGAAGTACATAGTAGTTTTGAGGTTATTTGGAGAAGGAAGAAAAACTGCCCACATATAATGATGAGGGGAGAGAGGCTGCTGGCTTAAACCTGTGTCTATTGATTGGTAAAGAAAAGAACCTTTGTTTAACCTGGGAGGGAGCTGAAATAAGATAGGAGCGATTTGTAGTTAAGGAAGTCATCTACAGGATGAGATTTCCTCTACAGCGAGACATTTCTGTAGCTACATCTTAAACAAAGTGTGTCATCCTGATTTTCCTCTCTTCCCACACAGAGTGAAGTTAGTTAAAAGTAGATTGTATTGATGTAGATAGTGTAGATAGTATTGTCAAAGAAAATAATTGTCAGGCAGATTCCTTTAACGTACAGTATATGACTGTACAACAAATATGTGCACATCTACACAAAATTTAAACAATAGAACATATTAAGTTCAGGGCAATACTGAAAAATGCATAGTAATACAATATACTGTATATAAAAATATCTATCTATCTATATCTATCTATCTATATATATGTAGCGGGCCGCTCCCTCTCTCTATCTTCATCGGTTATATGGCTGTTGTCTAGAAGTACCTGGGAGAGAGGGATAAGACACACCACGGCCCATGTCCTCCATAGCTAGAAGGTGAAGGCCAGCAAATTGGGTTTTTGTGTAGGTGTCCTAGAGTCAAGTCCAGTACTTCGTCCCTGACTCCTTTGCTTCTAGTAACCAGAGTTCCACACAGTGAATAGGTCCAACTCAGTTTTATTCTTCTTGCCAAGCAATAAAACAGTTTCTTTACTTTGGAAAATGGGGACAGATCGAGGCACAATCCTTTCCCTTCTGCTGCTGACCACTGTGCTCTCACCAGTGGTGAATATTCACTGCCACTGACTAGGTGATATAGAACGTGAATTACCTTCGCTCACTCTGCCCCTGTCAGAGGAAGAAATCCGTCCAAGGGAGAAATGGAGGCCTCTCCGTCACCAGCGATGCTGCGCCGGACTCTTCAAAGAAGTTACTGCACACCAGTCCTCACGAACTCAGACACGGGCACCCAAGGAGTTAGGGCCCCCTCGGATTCCTCCACCCTCGCGGAACTCAGTCGAAGGTACTGAGCCCCAGGCATCCGCCATAGTACCTTACCCCAGGCTAAAGGTGCCTGAGATGGACTCCATCTCCGCTCCGGCTAGGTCAAGGGCACCTAGGCCTGGAACACCGGAACGCCAGCACCCAGGCTGAAGGTGCCTGGGTGCGGCCGCATCTTCTGGCTCCAGACTCTAACCCCGTGATCAGGGCGTCCGCCCCTTTTATGACCTCTCCCTTCGCGCCACAGCGGGTTCCCCGCCCCGCTGTACCAGCTCCAGGGGAGGACAAAAAGGTACAGTCTTGCGGTGTGAGTTCAGCCCCGGTCCAAGGCAACAATGCCACCTATAGGCCGGCAGGAACTTCACACCACCAGAGTCCTCCAAGACTCACAAAGGGAACCTTGAATTTCCTAACAATCAAGACATCTGGGTTACACTACCACCCAGATGCTTCCCCTAAATTCAAGTACCCGCTACATATATATATATATATATATATATATACAGTATATATACTGTATACAATATATAGGAAAAACAGGATTTGCAGGTTGAAGCACTCCGAGTCTTAATGATATATCATCAGCACTACAGCATATTTGAAACTCCGCTGAATAGCAAGGCAGGAGTAGTTAGAAGACAACAGCTTCAGGCTTGTTTCAGCCCTTCCTCAAGTCTGACCAACATCTAGTGTTAAAGTGGAGTTCCACCCAAAAGTGAAAGTTCTGCTTTAAGGATTCCTCACCCCCTTACATGCCACATTTGGCATGTCTTTTTTTTGGGGGGGGGGGTACCTAGTTTTGACAGGTACCCACTTCCGCTTGGACCGGGTTAAATGCCAATCAATACTGCCTGGACAATAAATGAGCAGCAGGTCAGTGATGAGGTCTTCCATCAGTTCTCCAGTCCTGAAAGGAAATACAAACAAGATCTGAATCCTAGAGTGCTAAACTCTCCTAGTCATAGTCCTGCTTGCAGGGGATTACAGAAAGCTAATATAAAAGCAAATGTATGTACTTTTGCTATTTGTTTGTAAAATTACATTTCATTATTTTTTTTTAATGACTAGATATCTAGGTTAAATGGTATTTTTATCTGTCTGTAGTTTAGCTTTAGCTTGCGGCTAATTACATAAAAGTCATAATCACTTTAGTGTATTGCCAACAGATGACTGTGAGAAACTCCAGAAAACCCCTAAACTAAAAGACAATAGTAAGTTAAGGTTAGCACTGATCTGCAGTTTTCAGCTAGCTATGGAGGCATCAAAGCTTTCATTATGTCTTAGCTACGACGAAATGTAAAGCAGCAACTACTTTAGAAATTGAAAATGGGTCTGTTAATAAAAATGAAAAAAAAAAAATCAGAATTATTGTCTAGGGAGACCAATCAGATATTCTCATTTATTTTCTTAGAGTGAAAGATAAAACTTGATTGATCACTGTGGCCAACAGCTCCACTTGTGTTCCCATTTTCCTTACTCAGTCTAGGCCTGATTGATTTCTCTGGTTTATCGACAGAACTATTAAGTGTGTAGTATACTCTATGTTGTATTAATAGGTGCTAATATTGGTAGCTATTTGAGGACCATAAGTAACTAATTTTATGAGATGCCATTTATCTCCGTCAAAGTAAAACCACTTTGTTTTTGCAAAATAATTCAGCTTTTCACAGTTGATCACAAAAGAATTGCAGGCAGGGTTTAAAAGCCCTGTTTTTTTTTTGCTACCAGATTTGGGGTGGGCATAAAACACTTCTGGATATTAGGATCACCTAAAAAGCAATTGGTTTAGATGTAAATTTTGCATCATATAAAGAGGTCTATCCCATTACTGTAAATTAAAGCCTTTTTGGGGTTGCATGACCTTTAGCAAATCACTTGGCCTATGGCCTTGCTCATAGAAAAGAAACAAGTCTTTGTTTTGTAGGGGTATATTATTATTACAAAATGTCATCAATATAACCTAGAAATTATCATGCAATATATTAAAAACGTTATCAAATTTTTCTACATATCCATCCATGAAGGAAAAATTAGTGAACTTTTAAGCTGTATAAGTAAGTAGCTAAATGTCAAATTGATGAACAATTAATTCTTATTTTCTTTCCTGACACTACCAATAGTGAATGTCACTTTTGGATGTGGACACAGGAGGATTAGATTACAAATAATCCACTCAGTTTGTAAATGACTTTCAGATGTTAATTGTTTTTGGTTACTAGTGACCTGAGACAGACTTGAACCTGTGACCTCAAGGTGAAAGGTTTTGTGTCTTGGTGCCAGTGGACTGAGCCATCAAGACTCCAGCTATTACATCTTGTAATTATAGAGCATACACAATTCTTGTACAGGCCAGTTGGCTAAATATGTGAATAGTTTCAGCCACAGTGACTGTTAAATCTGCCTTGAGCACTGACAGTTACCTTTGCAGAGGGTGCCATTGCCAATTTCATTTGCTTTGGATGCCCACTCATAACAATGTTGTCTAAATATTATGCATTTTGTGTTTAGTATGGTGTTTTTAGGGCATCTGTATTGTAATACACTCAGTATACATACTTTATGTTTGCACATTTCCCTACTTTGTGGAAACCATTGAATGTATACAATGAATCAGATGTATAATATTGTCGGGGTAAGAATGCTCATTGTCTACTTGTTAGGTTTTGGTCTCTGTTAATGATTTGTCTCTGCATCCTGAAGTTTTGCTATGCACTAAGTACTCATCATTATATGGCAGAAAGAGTTTACTGTAGTATATTGTTTTTGCTTGCTTGTCTTTCGAATGCTGTTCGATATTATTTCCAGAGTAATAAATAGTTTCTTGTTCAAAAAATGTTATTGATAATTTTAAGTACAGTACAAAAAATGGGGTATTGAGATCCCCACAAAATAATGTAGTTTAACCAGATCTCCATTCAGGGAGGGTGAATAGGTCATACAGGAGCATAGGAAAGATAATTCCTGAACAATATATCTGTCTAGCAATAGACCATTTTCTACTATAGTTGAGGAGGGGTGAACTATTACCATATAAACTTGATGCAAATGAGAAAAAAAAGGGATGGAGACCTTAGATAAATAAACAAATCAAGTATAGCAAAAGTGGGGGTAAAAGAGGGGAAAGACGGAAGGACCCAGAAGAGGAGAGGGGAGAGGGGTTAAGGGCATCCCAGGGGACATATAGACCGTGGTTTGTGGCTCTCGTGACCACTCAAGATGCTACCTCAAGGGATCAGGGTTTAGGAAGTGAGGAGTCAAAATTGGGGAAGAGATAGTAGTCCACCCAGGGCCGGCAAACTTTCATACATTTACTTATTCTATCCTGTAGGGTAGATTTAACATTGGTGTAAACCATAGCTTGAGTTTTTCTATTCTTAGTGGCTAGGAGACAAAGTAAAGGTATGTTCCAGGCTCTCAGAATCATAAATATTTTAAGCTTTGCTTATAACTTCTAAATGGTATCAGAAGCAAATAATAAGCCACTTGCCGATGGCAATTTGTATATATACGTTGCGGTTTGCAAGTGGTTTACCAGGGTTATGGCTGAAGCTATCAGCCATAACCCCGCTATTTGTTTTTTCAGCCGGCGGTTGGCTTTTTCATGAAAGTGGTCCAAACAGCGGGAGGTTACGTTCCCCCGCCACTGGTGTTTCTCAGACTTACTGTTTTTACCGGTGTGCTTGAGAAAGGATCTGACGGTACGGCCGGCTGGTCACAGAGGCGATAAAAGACTAGATCATCTTTGATTGCCTCTATGGCCTTGGAGGACTGGAGTGGCGTCCAGGGTAGAAGTAAGCATTTTTTTTTTAAAGCGAAAGTTTAAAAAATATTGATCTTTTGCTTTTAAATGTAAAGGAGAGATTTGGGGTCTGTTGACTCAAGATCTCTCCATAAATAGGACCTTATTTCTATTACAAGGGATGTTTACATTCCTTGTAATAGGAATAAGTGGTAAAAAAAATTAAAGTGACAGTGTAAAAAAAAAAAAAAAAAAAATTTTTTTTTAAAGCGCCTGCCCCCATGCCTCTGTGCTCGTGTACAGAAGCAAATGCATACGTGGGTCACGCACGTATATGTAAACGGTGTTCGCACCACACATGTGAGGTATCGCTGTGAACGTTAGAGTGAAAGCAATAATTATAGTGCTAGACCTCCTCTCTAACTCTAAACCGGTAACCTGTAAACATTTTTAAAGCATTGCCTATGGAGACTTTTAAGTACTGTCGTTTGTCGCCATTCCACGAGCGTGCACAATTTTAAAGCATGACATGTAAGGTATCTATTTACTCGGCGTAATCTAATCTTTCATATTCTGTTAAAAAAATTGGGGTTTATATTGTATTTTTTTTTTTACATTTAATTAAGGTGTATTTTTTCTAAAAAGCAGAAAATATTGTGTGACTTAAAAAAATGAAACGATCGCCATTTTATTTCCTAGGGTGTCTGCTACAAAAATGTATAATGTTTGGGGGTTTAAGTAATTTTCTAGCAAAAAATACAGATTTAAACTTGTAAACAAAAGTGCCAGAAAAGGCCTGGTCTTCAATTGGTTAGAAAGTGTATTTTTTTTTAAATGAAAACACAAGTTGAAAGAGTCTTTAAGCAGACTGTAGAGAACCATTTAAATTTTACAGTTGTGCAACAATCTGACCATATATAGGCAGAAAACACTGCACTGTATTAGCTGTCAACACTTGGACATATTCATAAAGCTGCGATTGTGACTTTCACAAGACATTCACTGGTAGTGAATAGCCCTGAATTGGTGATGGTCATTGCCATTTACAACGCATGCACCAGGAAGATTCACCTCCAGTGAATATTTGGTAAATATCAGTTTCACTGCTTTTTAAATATACCCCCATTGGTTTAGTTTATTAGGCACAGATAAGCAACAGCAGTTTGTAGTAGTTTATCATTTACAGTACATCCTACACTGCATGTTGTCAAGTGGAGATCTTAAAGAGCGATTGTTACCGTACCCATTTAGAGCCCATTTAAGATCCCCACTTGACAACATACGCTGTAGGATGTGCAAAGGTGCCCCCCCCCCAGTCCACTGATACATTGTCAGCAATTACCTGCCACTCCTTCCCAACAGCATCTGATAACTAAACCTGGTGCTTTTGGGTATAGGGGGGCATCTGACCTCCTCCCATGGGGCATTGCTGTGGTCAAACAACCAATCATTAGGCATGAATGCCCAACGCCATCTATCACAAAGGATTTTAGTGTCAGCTGCCATACAGGAAGCATTGGCAAAGTGTCAGTGGGCTGAGAGGGCACCTTAGAAAAGCCACCACCAATTTCCCCTGAATTAAAGAGCCATTGTTACCTTCTCTTTAATATCTCCACTTGGCAACATGTGCTGTAGGATGCAGATGAACAACTATGATTTGCTCTTGCTTTTCTCTGCCTGATCAGCAAGGAGTTGTCACTTGGATGTCAAGTTGACAATGCCTCCTAAAAACTAACTTCTGGGAAAAAAAAAATCTTAGTTTTGAACA
This sequence comes from Rana muscosa, assembly GCA_029206835.1. Taxonomy (NCBI): domain Eukaryota; kingdom Metazoa; phylum Chordata; class Amphibia; order Anura; family Ranidae; genus Rana; species Rana muscosa. The sequence continues at coordinate 707,399,998 of CM055122.1, forward strand.
GCATGGGGAAGAACTGAAATTTCTATCCATTTTTCTCTCTGCAAGCCCACTAAGGCATTCCTGTTACTTTCTGACTCTCTAGCAGCAGGAGAAGAAAAAGTGGAGTAGCTGTCACTAGGAACGGGAGGCATATATAGCAATAAAAAGTGTATAAAGAGATTCTCCATCATCTATTTAAAGCAAAATTCAATGTTATGGCTGGAACTTTAGGTTATCCCTATAATCAGACATAGGCTTCTCATTTTATTGTTTAATGTTTATCCCTGAAAATGAAATGGTAACCAAAAGGCTATTCATTAACATGTATGGCCAAATCTTTAAAACAATTTGTCAGACAGCAGGCTATATTAGTTTAAAGGCTCCCCTAATGGCACATATGTAACTCCATACCCTATGCTCCGGGGAAAAAATTCCTTCCTGATCCCCTGACAGGCAATCGGATTTGCCCTGGATCAACTTTACCTATAAATGTTAGTACTCAGTTATATTATGTACATTTAGGAAAGTATCCAGGCCTTTCTTAAAGCAATCTACTGAGCTGGCCAGAACCACCTCTGGAGGGAGTCTGTTCCACATTTTCACAGCTCTTACTGTGAAGAAACCTTTCCGTATTTGGAGGTTTTAGAGAGAAAGTATCAGATTTTCAAAGATAAATGTAGTTATGTGCAGGAAGATTGTGATTGTCATTAGTCAGTTGTACTTGATTGTGGTTTACTTTATTCAAACAATATAGAGCTTGTGCAGTCAGAAAAATCTATTTAATTCATGGTAACAATTGTGTACAGAGGCATATAATTGAAATGCATCAGTATCTTTTGTTACACTCTACAGAAAAGCAAGGGGAGAGGCGCCTCTGAGTGCAGATGTTTTAAAACAATTTAATAAAAGATTGCGGTACAAGCAACTCACATTTTACAGGGTAAAAGCAGGCATTGTACGAATTCCATTAGAAGAGGAGGATGTCATCAGGTCAGTCATGGAGTGCCTTCTCCTGCTGGGGCGCTGTGCTGCTGGTTGCCTTCATAAACCGCTGTAAATGGATTAAAAGGCCGGCGGCGGTGGAGAGACTGCAGAGTACAGTTTAGATGATAGTTTTTCCTGGCAGGCAAGGGCCGATGACGTCACTGGCATGCGACGCGTTTCCTGAGCCGGCGTGCTGCGTATGGTGTGGCAGTCGCGCTCAAGAGCTCAAGAGCTTGACAAAGGAGCGCGACTGCCACACCATACGCAGCACGCCGGCTCAGGAAACGCGTCGCATGCCAGTGACGTCATCGGCCCTCGCCTGCCAGGAAAAACTATCATCTAAACCGTACTCTGCAGTCTCTCCACCGCCGCCGGCCTTTTAATCCATTTACAGCGGTGTATGAAGGCAACCAGCAGCACAGCGCCCCAGCAGGAGAAGGCACTCCATGAGTGATCTGATGACATCCTCCTCTTCTAATGGAATTCGTACAATGCCTGCTTTTACCCTGTAAAATGTGAGTTGCTTGTACCGCAATCTTTTATTAAATTGTTTTAAAACATCTGCACTCAGAGGCGCCTCTCCCCTTGCTTTTCTTTACAGTATTTTTGGAACACGGTTTCAGTTTCTCCTTGAATGGCAGCCCTGAGATTGTACATGTGACTTTTTCTACTATTCCCCGTCCGGCCCCCCTTACCTTTTCTTACGTACCCCCAGAGCCTGGACTCTATGCTCACTGACTGTACACCCATTGTACATACATCATCTGATTCTATACTTATGGGATATCAGTGATTTGGACTCATGCGCATTTTTTACTTGTGTAATATGTATCTTTTGTTACACTCACCCATCCTGGCATAAATCATAAGTAGGTCCCTTGTAAGGCTTTGTGATGATCATTTGAACCTTCTTGCCTGTTTGGGACTTACTGTGTATTTGTCTTTCTCAGTACATGGAATGCTACATCACAGTAACTAGATTTATAATCTTATACATTTCTGAGCTTTTGGTCCTCGTGTTTCAAAATTAAATAACTACAGTTAACATTATTAAGTCTAGAGCTGAATTTGATCAAGTATAAGAAAAGTGTTTATGACAACCTTAGTAAATGTTTAAATACTTTAGTTGGATTTGTAAGAAGTGAATTCTATTAAGGAAAATCAACATTGGACATATAGGTTCCAGAGGGACATTAGTGAATGTTATAGCATATATTTATTAAAGCTGCAATGAGTTCACAAAAGATTTTCCTTTTAATGGACAGAAAGTGTTTTATATAGCTCAGTCAGTTTAACAAAAATGGGTAAAAGGGTTTCTAGCATTTACATCTTGTAAGTAAAAAATTCTAATTTCCAAGTCACTTTGTCATCAGGCAAAATCCCTTAAAAGCATTGGTTGGCATTTTCTTTGTGCACTAGATTCTTTCTCTTCATCTGTCACACAATGAAAGTACCTTAAAGTCACCAAGTGCATTGGGGTTGCATTCATTTCAGTCCGTGCAATAAATTATTATCGTTCACATCGCAGTCACCTCTGGCCTTACCCCAATCATGCTAAGATCAGTGGCGGCTGGTACTCCACGGGGGCTGCAAACAGACCACCCGACCCCAGGTGGTACTCACGTGGCCGGGCTCTCAATCGACACTGATGCAGAGCACTACGAGATTGCTCTGGGCGGCTATCTCCTGAGTCCCGGATCTTCCTGTACATCCTCCCCCCGGCCCGGCCAATACGATCACTTCTCCTCTCAGCCAATTGCCCTCCTCCTGCTTCCTGATTGGCCAGGGGAAAACGCAGGGAGACAAGAGAGAATATTAATTCGCTATTGTCACACAACTAGGTGGGCTCGGGGCGCAGTGCTTTCACCCCAAGCCCACCCTTTTTTTAAGCAAATTAGAGCCTCAGGCACACCATTGGAATCCATTGCATCTGGCACCCTGCATGTAGATTAGGGGCCGGGCGGATGGATTAGGGGGCGACACCCCTGAGCCCCGTATGGAGCGGCCACCACTGGCTAAGATCCATTTTACTTATTCTGCCCATTGTCCATGATCAGAGCCCATTTTACTTTATCTATCCCCTGTCTATTTTTGTAACTTCTCTCTGTTTCCACCATCAACTATCATTTACTTTCTGCCTTCTCTTACTCTTCCTGAAATCTAAACAACTAATGCTTTAAATCATCTATTTTTCCTTCTCAATTATCTGCTGCTCTGTCTCTACCAATGTTTAAAGTCAGTGGTTGCTCCTCTCTCCAATCCGCTCCCTGCTGTGATCAGCTTTTCCTCTTTCTCTTTAATGCCTCTCTGGTCCCGGTTTTGGCACTTCTCACAAAGTTCTTTAGGCGGCTCTCTTACTGCTTCCTATGCACCCCCAACTTTGTAATCAGATTATACTCTTAAAACTCATGGTAAGCAGGACCAACAGTTGCCAAAACTTGCGTGGCTCTTAATATGGCAGTGGGGAGGTTGTGTGGGATGGCCCTTCCTGAACAGACTATAGCACTTAACCTGTTGGCTATCAAGGCACTTAAACCTTTGCTAAATGAAAGAGTGGGGTTTCTTGCAATAATGGCATGCTCTCCTGCCAAACGGCACTGTTTGCTGCCCCACCAAAAAAAATTACCACCAGCCGCCACTGATTCCTGCTTAGATACTACATACAGGATGATAACAACAATTAGAACTGCACAGTAGGGTATATACTCATAGCCACAAAGGGGCTTTCTTTAAATCACCCCATAAACAGTGAAGTCTATACAGCAGACTCTAATTAGAAGTCTGGTTCTGCACATGCAGGCTGCAACCTTTCCATCTTTTGCACAGTAGAGACACTGGTGTTTATTTACTAAAGGGAAACATATTGTTGCTCCAGAGCTTAGTAAATTAGATAGAGCTTCACTTTACAAAGAATACCCAATAACATGCAAGAAAAAAAAAACAAAAAAAAAAAAAACAGCATTTTTACTTGCACATGATTGGATGATGGAAGTCAGCAGATCTTCTGCTCATTTACTAAACTCTGGAGCAACTGCACTTGCAAATTGCACAGCCTATTCGCCTTTAGTAAATCAACCCCACTGTCTTTTTCTCCACCAACTGGTTGGTGGCTGCTCAGCAATCTATGACAGTGGTGTATCAAAAAAAAACAAAAAAAAACACAGTCAGTATCACAGGAGATCATAGGCGATTGCAGCTCCCCTACACCTTTCCCAAAATAACAGTAGCAAAAGTAATTTCTTCTGTCTCTGACATGTTTCTTGGCTATATTGTTAATATTAGTTACAGCAGGATTGAAAAATTGACAATGACTTTGAGGTAGGGTTCCCCTCATTTCTCTACCCCTTTAGCTTTTTTAAACGTAGTACTATCTTTATCTCAGTCTCCACTAGTCTCTTGTTGTTCCGCCTATATTATAAGAAAATATAGCAAAGATGGTTCAAGACCTTCCTCCAAATTAATGAAAGTTTTTCTCTTTAAAATATTTTTATTGAGTTTTTAGAAAAAGACACAACATTACATAACATGACATTCAAAAAACACTATATACATGACATTCCTAAAATATATATATTACAAAATATTCCCAATCCTCCAAAATATACATACAATTCTAGGGTCCCCCCAGCTTTCCACATTTTAAGAAGAAAAAAGGAAAGAGGTAAACTACCCCTTTCACCAAATTCCCCCCCCCCCCAGGGAAGAGAGAGACTACCCCCTTCACCAAATCCCCCCCCCCTAGGGAAGAGAGAGGGAGAAAAAAAGAAAAAAAATGTATAAAAGATAAAAAAAATTGTATCTGATATAATATGGTGCCTCCCCTCTAGTCTACCCTTCCATACCCCTCCCCCCCCGTCCTCTAACCAACCAAACACAAAAAACATAACCACGCCCCCTTTTAAACCGTGAAAACCAAAAATATTGTGAAAATATTTATTTAATTAAGCTGCCACTCTAGTTCCACCCTTGTCTCCGTGTACCCTTACCCACCCCTCATTTCTTCCCCAATTCTATCTATTTAGAACCCCTTCCTTCATCCCTTTAACCACTTAACGACCGCCCCATGTACATATGCGTCGGCAAAATGGCACGGACAGGCACAATCATGTACCTGTACGTGACTGCCTTCGTATGGGTGGGGGGTCCAATCGGACCCCCCTCCGGTACATGCGGTGGTCGGTATCAATTCGGAAGCGATCCGTGATGAGGGGGCGGCCATTGGTTTCTGGCCACCCCCTCGCGATTGCTCCCGGCGAATGAGATGCTTCCCCTGCCTGTGTAATGTAAACACAGGCAGAGGAAGTGATGTCATTTCTCCATGCGGCGCTCTATTCGTCCAGAGCCGCAGAGGAGAGAAGACATCTGATTAGTGCACAAACAACACACTGACACACTGACACCAGAACACATAGGCACACAATCCACCCCCCAGTCACCCCCAGATCACCCCCAGCCCCCATTCACAGTGTCACTGATTGCAGTGATCATTTATTTACTGATCACTGCAATCAGTGACATTTGTGATAGTAAAAGTGTCAGGGCAGTTAGTGCTAGGTCCCTTTAGGTCCAGGGTAGCCCCCTAATCCCCCTAATAAAGGTTTAACCCCTTGATCGCCCCCAGGTAACCCTTTCACCCCCTATCTCCAGTGTCACTAAGCGATCGCTTTTCTGATCGCTGTATTAGTTATGCTGGTGCCGCTAGGTAGCCAGTTATTTTTTTAGGCTTGCCGCCAGGTTTTTTATAGCGTCAGGTACCCCCATGTATTACCTAATAAAGGTTTTAACCCCCTGATTGCCCCTAGAGTTAATCCTTTCACCAGTGATCACCGTATAAGTGTCACTGCCAATTAGTTAATTTGTTATTTAGGTTCCCCGTTAGGTTTTTATATAGCGTCAGGTACCCCCATATATTACCAAATAAAGGTTTTAACCCCCTGATTGCCCCTAGTTAACCCTTTCACCAGTGATTACCGTATAAGTGTTACGGGTGACGCTGGTTAGTTAGTTTGCTTTTTATAGTGTCAGGGCACCCGCCTTATATAACCCAATAAAGGTTTAACCCCCTGATCGCCCGGCGGGTGATATCAATTAGGTTTTAGGGTCAGATAGGATCTGCATTGCCCCAGGCAGTGTCAGGTTAGTGCCAGTAACGCTAACACCCACACGCAAAGCATACACTTCCCTTAGTGATATAGTATCTGAACAGATCAATATCTGATCTGATCAGACCTATTCTAGCGTCCCCAGCAGTTTAGGGTTCCCAAAAACGCAGTGTTAGCGGGATCAGCCCAGATACCTGCTAGCACCTGCGTTTTGCCCCTCCGTCCAGCCCAGCCCACCCAAGTGCAGTATCGATCGATCACTGTCACTTACAAAACACAACACACATGACTGCAGTGTTCGCAGAGACAGGCCTGATCCCTGCGACTCCAGTGTTGTAGGAGGTGATTTCACCACCACAGTTAAAAAAAAAAGGCATATATGCCGAAGCATGGGGGCAGCAGGGGCGGAGGAGCGATTTTGCTCCTAATGCCGCGTACATACGGTCAAAATTCAGACGGAGGCTTGCCCCTTGAAAAGTCCGACAGCGTGTACGCGGCATAACTTTTGCTGGAGGATGCCCCCATGCTTCGCAATATATAAATGGTGCATATATGCCCATCATTAGAAGTGGGTGGATGAAGGGAGGTATTCTAATGGTGGGCATACCCACCGATCAATATCTTTTTTCAGTCAACAGGCTGCATGAAAAAAAAGATTACAATACAATACAATATGCTGGACTTTGAATGGTTATACCAGAATGATGCCTGCGGGTTTAGGTATCATCTTGGTATCATTCTTTTCAGCCAGCGGCCGGCTTTCATGTAAAAGCAATCCTAGTGGCTTATTAGCCTCTGGTCTGCTTTTACAAGCAGTGGGAGGGAATTTCCCCCCCGGATATAAAAAGCGCCATTGGGAAATTGGGAAAGCATTTTATCACACGATCTTGGTGTGGTCAGATGCTTTGAGGGCAGAAGAAAGATCTAGGGTCTAATAGACCCCAGTTTTTTTTTTAAAAGAGTACCTGTCACTACCTATTGCTATCATAGGGGATATTTACATTCCCTGAGATAACAATAAAGATGATAAAAAAAAAATATGGAAGGAACAGTTTAAAAATTAAATAAAAAAGCAAAATAAATAATAAAAAAAAAAAAACACCCCTGTCCCGCCCTGCTCTTGCGCAAAGGCGAACGCAAGCGTCGGTCTGGCGTCATATGTAAACAGCAATTGCACCATGCATGTGAAGTATCACAGCGAAGGTCAGATCGAGGGCAATCATTTTAGCAGTAGACCTCCTCTGTAAATCTAATGTGGTAACCTGTAAATGCTTTTAAAAATGTACGTAGTTTGTCGCCACTGCGCGTTTGTGCGAAATTTTAAAGCATGTCGTGTTTGGTATCCATGTACTCGGCCTAAGATCATATTTTTTATTTCATCAAACATTTGGGCAATATAGTGTGTTTTAGTGCCTTAAAATTAAAAAAGTGTATTTTTTCCCCAAAAAATGCGTTTGAAAAATCGCTGTGCAAATACTGTGTGGAAAAAAAAATGCAACACCCACCATTTTAATCTGTAGGGCCTTTGCTTTAAAAAATATATATAATGTTTGGCGGCTCAACGTAATTTTCTTTAAAAAAAAATATATGTTTTCATATAAACAAAAAGTGTCAGAAAGAGCTTTGTCTTCAAGTGGTTAGAAGAGTGGATGATGTGTGACATAAGCTTCCTAATGTGCATAAAATGCTAGGACAGTTCAAAACCCCCCCAAATGACCCCATTTTGGAAAGTAGACACCCCAAGCTATTTGTTGAGAGGCATGTCGAGTCCATGGAATATTTTATATGTTGACGCTAGTTGTGGAAAAAAGACAATTTTATTTATTTATTTATTTATTTTGCACAAAGTTGTCACTAAATGATATATTGCTCAAACATGCCATGGGCATATGTGGAATTACACCCCAAAACCCAAGCACCGCCTTCAGGCTTTCTAAGGGTGTAAATTTTTGATTTCACTCCTCACTGCCTATCACAGTTTCGGAGGCCATGGAATGCCCAGATGGCACAACCCCCCCCCCCCAAATTACCCCATTTTGGAAAGTAGACACCCCAAGCTATTTGCTGAGAGGTATGGTGAGTATTTTGAAGATCTTGCTTTTGTCACAGTTTTGAAAATTGAAATAAAAAAATAAAATAAAAAAGGGATTTTTATAACAGCTTACCTGTAAAATCCTTTTCTTGGAGTACATCACGGGACACAGAGCGACTTAGTCATTACTAATGGGTTATATAGATTACCTTCAGGTGTTGGCACTGGCCAATTCCAAACCGGAAGTACCCTCCCCTATATAAGCCCCTCCCATCCGGGAGCACCTCAGTTTTGTAGCCAAGCAATAAGTGTCCCAAAAAGAGGGGTGGGAGCTCTGTGTCCCGTGATGTACTCCAAGAAAAGGATTTTACAGGTAAGCTGTTATAAAAATCCCTTTTTCTTTTTCGTACATCACGGGACACAGAGCGACTTAGTCATTACTAATGGGACGTCCCAAAGCAATGCCAAATGAGGGGAGGGATACATAAGCTGGGCGCCATCAGGCATGAGGCTCTTTTGCGGCCTGCAACACACTGCGCCCAAAGGCGACATCCTCCTGACTTCTGACGTCTACCTGGTAGCATCTAGTAAACGTGTGTACTAAGGACCATGTTGTGGCCTTACAGACTTGAGCCAGGGAGGCTTGGTGATGCATTGCCCATGAAGTTCCAACTGCTCTTGTGGAGTGCGCCCTAACTTTGAACGGAGGCGGTCTCCTTTTCAAGCCATAGGCTTGTATTATGACCTGTCGAATCCACTTGGCTAAAGTAGATTTTTGATGCTGCCTGACCCTTTCTGGGGCCTTCCGGCAGAACAAACAAAGTATCCGTTCTACGAATCTGAGCAGTGGCTTTAAGATAAGCTTTAACTGCTCTTACTACATCCAAAGAATGCAATAACTTTTCCTCTACCGAACTAGGTTTGGGGAAAAAGGAAGGAAGAACCACATCTTGGTTCAAATGGAACCTCGATACCACCTTAGGAAGAAGGCTGGATGAGGACGTAACACTACTCTGTCCTTATGGATAACCAGATATGGCTCCTTACAGGACAAGGCGGCTAATTTCGATACTCTTTTAGCCGAACAAATGGCTACTAAGAAAATCAATTTCCTGGTGAAAAGAACCAAGAAAATGTGCCGCAATGGTTCAAATGGTTGTTTCTGTAGAACCGACAGAACCAGGTTTAAGTCCCATGGACATATGGGAATACTAACCGGAGGGCTAATACGCATCACTCCTTGTATGAAAGCTTTGATTAATGAATGCAAAGCCAAGGGCCTTTGAAAAAAATATTGACAAGGCCGTCTGACCCTTGATAGTACTCAAGGCAAGCTTCCTATGTACAGCCCACTGTAGGAAGTCCAGAATCCTACCTATTACGTACTTACGTGGATGCCATTTCCTGGCCTCACCCCACGTGATGTACGCCTTCTAGATCCTATAATAGATCTGCCTGGATACCGGCTTCCTGGCATTGATCATGGTAGATACCACAGGATTAGAGAGCCCTCTCTTTTTTAGAATGTGGGCTTCTATAGCCAGGCCGTCAAACCTAGGGCTGGTAAGGAAGGGTAGTATATCGGTCCTTGCGAAAGCAGGTCCGGACGATGTGGGAGGGTCCAAGGACTTCCCACTGACATTTTTACAATCTCCGCGTACCATGCCCTTCGGGGCCACGCTGGAGCCACCAGAATCACTGGTTTCTTTTCTACCTTGATTCTGCGGATTAATCGCGGTGGGAATGCATATATCAGCTTGAACTGATCCCAAGGGAACACTAGGGCATCCGAACCGCAAGCTAGGGGATCCTTTGTGCGAGACACAAATCTGTCCACCTTTGCGTTGAATCTGGATGCTAGCAGATCTACATCCGGTGTTCCCCACCGCTGGCATATTGCCTGGAAAACCTTGGGGTGAAGAGACCATTCCCCCGGGCATAATTGCTGGCGACTTAAAAAGTCCGCTCTCCAATTTTCCACTCCTGGGATGAAAACCGCGGATATGGCTGTGACATACCTTTCTGCCAATTCCAGGATGCAATTCGCTTCCCTCTGGGCTGCACGACTCCTGGTGCCACCCTGGAGATTGATATATGCCACTGCTGTGGCATTGTCTGATTGAATTCTGACAGGTGACCCTTGGAGTTTGGATGTCCATGCTACTAGGGCATACCGGGCTGCTCGTATCTCTAAGAGATTGGTGGGCAGGGCCTTCTCTGCTTCTGACCACTTGCCCTGGAGAGACCATTGCTCCAGTACTGCCCCCCAGCCTATGAGGCTGGCAACTGTAGTGACCACCTTCCAAGAAACCGGACTGAAGGGTTTCCCTTCCCAGATTCTGGGGCACCAACCACCAATGGAGGCTCTTGCGAACGGAAGGGGACAGGGACATTGGTAAGTCTAAAGCCTGAACTTTTTTGTTCCAGGCTGACAGTATGGCCCTCTGCAAGTTCCTTGAATGGAATTGACCGTAGGGTACCGCTTCGAATGAAGCCACCATTTTTCCCAGCAGCCTTATACACAGGCGTATGGATGGTTTTTCTTTTTTGTACCCACTAAGTGGGTCAAATCTTTCAAAGACGACACCTTCTCTGGAGGTAAGAAAATCTTTCTCTGATTTGAATCCAGTCTTAGCCCCCAAGTATTCCAGGCTTTTGACTGGTTTTAGGGCTGACTTGTCTCGGTTGATAATGCAACCGTGAGATTCCAGATACTTGATTATCTTGTGAACGACCACTTCTAGTTTTTTTCACTGAGTAGTCTATCAGCAACAAGTCGTCTAGATATGCCATTATCGTTACACCTTGTGTTCCTAGTTTGGCCAATCGTAGGGCCAGAATTTTTGTGAACACTCGTGGTGCCGTGGCCAGACCGAAAGGTAAGGCTCTGAACTGAAAATGGCGCCCTTCTACTGCAAGGCGTAGAAATTTCTGGTGGGCCGGACAGATGGGAATATGCAAATAAGCATCCCTTATGTCGATCGAGGCTAACCATTCCTGCCCTTGTAGGGCGGTGGCCACCGATCGGATCGACTCCATCCGAAAAAGTCCTGATATGTAGGAACTTGTTTAGCCCTTTTATATTTAATATGGGCCTCATGTCCCCATTTGGTTTGGGGACTGTGACAAGGTTCGAGTAAAACCCGAACCCGTTTTCTTTCAAGGGAACCTTCATGATTACCCTTGGGGCATTAGTTGCTCTAGTGCCAGAAGGAGGGATCCACTCTTCTGGGGATCGCTTGGCACGTTTGACCTTATAAAATGGGCAGGAGGAATGTCTTTTAACTCCAGCCTGTATCCCAGACTTACTGCGGAGATCACCCATCTCTGATGGTGTCCCGCCAGGTCTCTGTGAACAACTGAAGTCTTCCCCTCACCCGACTGAGTGGGGGCAACCCTTCATGACTTAGGGGGAGGTTTTGTACCTCTCTTGACCCAGGGTTTCTTGTTACCCTGTGATTGTCCCTGATTTCTGCCCCCTGGATTTGACCGCGGAGGCCGTCGGAACTGTTTCACAGCCGATGTGCCAGGGACTGGAGAAGTAGGCCTCTTAAAAGAAGGACTTCTACCCTTGTTCTTAACCGGTAAGAGTGAACTTTTACCGGCAGAAATTTTCTGGATATATTTGTCCAGATCTTCTCCAAATAAGCGTTCTCCATGAAATGGGAAGCTAACCAGCAGTTTTTTACAGGGAGCTTCAGCAGACCAGTTTTTGAGCCACAGAAGCCTACGCATATGTACTATAGACAGCGTAAAGCGGGAGGCCTGTTGGATTGTATCCTTTATGGCGTCCACCGCAAAACACAAGGCTCTAGGCAGGTCAGCTAGGGTAAGAGTCTGCTGATCTGGTAAGTCCCTTAAGACTTGTTTCAACTGATCTTTCACTGCTTGGCAGACTCCAATCGCTGCTACCGCAGGTTGTGTCACCATGCTTGCTGTAGAGAAAGCAGATTTTAGTAAAGACTCCAATTTTTTATCTATTGGGTCTTTGAACATTGGAACATTATCTACTGGACATGTCAGTGATTTGTTAACAGAAGAGATGGCTGCGTCCACTGTAGGGACCCTCCATTTTTTTATGAACTTATCCTCCATGGGATAGATCACCGGAAATCTCTTGGGGGGAGCAAATATTTTATCAGGATGCTCCCAATCCTGGTAAATAAGCCCTTCTAATAAAGGGTGGATTGGGAAGGGACAGACAGCCTGGGGAGCTTTTAGCGACCCCAGCGAGGAAACCGTAGTGGATGGTGGTTCCGCCAGAGGCATTTTAAATGCTGATCAGACCATATTAGTCAGAGACTGAACCCATAATCTTTCAGCCTGAGATGCTGAGAAAGGTTCTTCCACTGTTGATTCCTCCATAACTGAATCAACCTCATCCTGATCCCCTTCAGGTAGGTCGATCTCTGTGTGGGGCTGTTCCTCCACTAACAGGCACTCTGAAGGAGGAGACGGAGATCGGACGCGCTTTTCCTGTGACAGGGAAGCAGCGATCAATGCTGTTAATCTCTCTTCCAATCCTCCCAGAGTTGAGGATAAAACCTCCTCTGTTATATATACAGGAGCAGGTGGACTGGGGACAGCCGCAGAACCAGGCATTCCTGCGGGGTTTCTACGGCTACTGACCTCTGAATTCTCAGGGGAGATTGGTGCAGTACAAGCATGCCCAATATCCTCAGAGCCCGATGGAGACCCCTTTGGCTTCCTGGAAGACCTATTTCCGGAGCGTCTGGATGACATATCCTTTAAGCACAAAGCTGAGGTATTCCCGTCGTCATACACCAATTTTTGCTGGTAATAGTCTAACACAGTTGCTGCTATATACCAGCTGGTGTCCACTAAAGTGCCTTTCTATGGGGATGCCTGCATCAACCGCCTCTGTGTGCCACTGTTTGTTGCTAGCTCTGTTTGTATCCAGCTGACACTTGTACTGTGTCTTTTAACCATGCTGGGACGCCTGCACATGTGCAGAAGCGCCGCGGCGCGCATCGAGCGTCATCCACCCGCCCCGCCCCTTTTTTTTCATAGGAGGCGCGTGCACGCGCCCGCGCGCGCGCCCGTGCGCCATTGGCGCCCTTTTCAAAATCAAACAGGGACTAGGAGCCAGGGCCCTTTTTGCCGGAGGGCCTGTGCGGTGGATGAGCGCAGCAACAGGGCAGAGGAAGTGGATTCCCACAGAGAAACTTACCAACTGCCTGGATCTTTTGACTTAAGAAAACCAAAGATCCACATGACAAGAAAAATGGACTACAGCGGCCTCTAGTGGTTTAACACAGGTACCGCGGTCCCCTTTTTTTTTTTTTTTCTTGACTACTATTAAAATTTTACATTTTCAGTAGTTACAGGCATACACAGATATTAGCGGGAATACCGTTAGGTAACAGACAGAAAGACAAATTAGGCTTGGGGGTCCCCCAATAGAACCAAGTTCCTGGGGGCCCCCACTTACCTGATCCCCGCCGCAGGACTTTGTTTGGTCCACAGAAGTCCAAACTTCACCTATCACGGCAGGCATTGTAATTAAACCTTCAGGGACCGGGTTCCCAAGGATTCCACTCCCCTGGACCTGTATAGCACCCTGCACAGACAACATCTTGGTCATGGGTATGACCAGAGCTCTGGATCCCAGGGTCCAGCCCTCCTAAGAGAGGCATTACAGGCAAAACCTTGCTCTTCTGCTGCAAGGCCCGGGTACCGACCGTTTAGCTATGAAGCTTTTTTGGTGGGATCCGGAACAGCTTACTAAGGCCCAAAAGAACCTGTACGCAAGCCCAGTGAAAACACATGTTACTCTTTGGCCAACACCTTAGACACTGGCAAAAAACTGAGGTGCTCCCGGATGGGAGGGGCTTATATAGGGGAGGGTACTTCCGGTTTGGAATTGGCCAGTGCCAACACCTGAAGGTAATCTATATAACCCATTAGTAATGACTAAGTCGCTCTGTGTCCCGTGATGTACGAAAATGAAAATTATATTCTTTCTTCATTTTCAAAAACAAATGAGAGCTGTAAAATACTCACCATGCCTCTCAGAAAATAGCTTGGGGTGTCTACTTTCCAAAATGGGGTCATTTGGGGGGGTTTTGTGCTTTTTTGGCATTTTATGGCCTTCGAAACTGTGATAGGTAGTGAGGAGTGAAATCAAACATTTGCGCCCTTAGAAATCCTGAAGACGGTGCTTGGTTTTCGGGGTCCCGTACGCGGCTAGGCTCCCAAAAAGTCCCACACATGTGGTATCCCCGTACTCAGGAGAAGCAGCAAAATGTATTTTGGGGTGCAATTCCACATATAACCATGGCATGTGTGAGCAATATATCATTTAGTGACAACTTTTTGTAATTTTTATTTTTTTTGTCATTATTCAATCACTTGGGACAAAAAAAAATATTCAATGGGCTCAACATGCCTCTCAGCAATTTCCTTGGGGTGTCTACTTTCCAAAATGGGGTCATTTAGGGGGGGGGTGGGTGGGGGATGGTTTGCACTGCCTTACCATTTTATCACCTCAAGAATTGAGATAGGTAGTCATAAATTAAAAGCTGTGTAAATTCCAGAAAATGTACCCTAGTTTGTAGACGCTATAACTTTTGCGCAAATCAATAAATATACACTTATTGACATTTTTTTTTACTAAAGACATGTGGCTGAATACATCTTGGCCTAAATGTATGACTAAAATGTAGTTTATTCGATTTTTCTTATAACACAAATTAGAAAATATAATTTTTTTTCTAAATTTTCGGTCTTTTTCCGTTTAGATCGCAAAAAAAAAAAAATCACAGAGGCAATCAAATACCATTAAAAGAAATCTCTATTTGTGGGAAGAAAAGGACGCAAATTTCGTTTGGGTACAAAATTGCATGACCGCGCAATTACCAGTTAAAGCAGCGCAGTGCCAAATTGTAAAAACACCTCTGTACTTTATGCTGCGTATTGGTCCGGGGCTTAAGTGGTTAAACTTCACACCACAGTACACTACACTACAAACAATTGATACTCCCCCATGATTAACCCCAAAAAATTGAAGTAAGGGGTAAATCTAGAGACGGAATAACTACATATAACCACCATCCTTATTTCAACTCCATTTTAAAAAAAAGAAAAAAAAGAAAAAGTTTTTATTTGAAGAAAAGAGGATATATAAAAAATGATGACGTATCTGGTGAAGATAATGTAGAAGTAGAAAGGATTTATGAACTGGTTTAGAGTGATGGAAGGAAAACATCAGACAAGTGTTTGTTTTTTACCACTATTCCTTTATATTGGCTTTTGAAATTTACCAATGCAGCAATTTAGAAATTGGAAGAAAGGTTTAGCACTGGGAAACACTTTTTAAAAAGTTAAAAAAATAATTTTATATACAACTATATAGATCATACCAAAATGAGGGACTAATAGGGAGGAAAAAGGGATAAAGGACCAAATCAGGCTTAAAGAAAATATCAGCAGTGTGTTTTTCTGGGTTCATTGACTCTTTTTTTTTTGTCTCTTACGTTCGTTGTGTCAAAATTGGTTGGCTAACACATATATTATACATTCACATCAGTCCCTGCCCTCAAGGAGCTTAAAATCTAAGTTACATAGTTACATATAGTTACATAGTTACATAGTTAGTCAGGTTGAAAAAAGACACAAGTCCATCCAGTTCAACCATAAAAAAATAAAAAAATAAAATAAAAAATAATATCATACAATCCCATTTACCCAATTCTATACCCACAGTTGATCCAGAGGAAGGCGAAAAAACCCAGCAGAGCATGATCCAATTTGCTACAGCAGCGGAAAAAATCCCTTTTGATCACCCGAGAGGCAATCCGATTTTCCCTGGATCAACTTTATCTATAAATGTCAGTACCCAGTTATATTATGTACATTTAGGAAAGAATCCAGGCCTTTCTAAAAGCAATCTACTGAGCTGGCCAGAACCACCTCTGCAGGGAGTCTATTCCACATTTTCACAGCTCTTACTGTGAAGAAACCTTTCCGTATTCGGAGATGAAATCTCTTTTCCTCTAGATGTAAAGAGTGCCCCCTTGTCCTCAGTGTTGACCGTAAAGTGAATAACTCAACACCAAGTTCACTATATGGACCCCTTATATATTTGTACATGTTGATCATATCCCCCCTTAATCTCCTCTTCTCAAGAGTGAATAAATTCAGTTCCTCTAATCTTTCCTCATAGCTGAGCTCCTCCATCCCTCTTATCAGTTTGGTTGCCCTTCTCTGCACTTTCTCCAGTTCCCCAATATCCTTTTGGAGAACTAGTTCCCAAAACTGAACTGCATATTCCAGATGAGGTCTTACTAATGATTTGAACAGGGGCAAAATGATATCTCTCTCTCTGGAGTCCATACCTCTCCTAATACAAGAAAGGACTTTGCTTGCTTTGGAAACCACAGCTTGGCATTGCATGCCATTATTAAGCTTATGATCTACCAAAACCCCCAGATCCTTCTCCATTATGGATCCCCCCAGTTGTACTCCCCCTAGTATGTATGATGCATGCATATTCTTAGCCCCCAAGTGCAGAACTTTACATTTATCAACATTAAACCTCATCTGCCACATAGTCGCCCAATTAGACAGAGCATTGAGGTCGGCTTGTAAATTGGAGACATCCTGTAAGGATGTTATTCCACTGCATAGCTTGGTGTCATCTGAAAAAAAAAGAAATGTTACTTTTGATCCCAGACCCAATATCATTTATAAAGATATTAAAAAAGTAAGGGTCCCAGCATTGAACCTTGGGGTACACCACTGATAACCTTAGACCATTCAGAGTAAGAATCATTAACCACGACGCTCTGAATTCTGTCTTTTAGCCAGTTTTCTATCCATTTACAAACTGATATTTCCAAGCCTGTAGACTTTACCTTCACATTAGCCGTGTGTGGGGAACTGTATCGAACGCTTTTGCAAATTCCAAGTATACCACGTCCACAGCCACCCCTTTGTCCAAGTTCCCTAACTCACATTCATAAGCACATTCTAGAGCCAATTTAGACAGGAGTCAATTAACATGTCTTTGGGGCATGGGAGGAAACTCAAGCAGACCGTGCAACAGGGAGAACGTGCAATCTCCATGCAGGTCGTGTCATAGTTGGATTTTGAACCAAGAACCCTAGTGCTGCACTTTTACACCATTCGTATATTTTAATCTAAATATTTATCCCAAAACAAGTGCATCCATGAAAATGTTATTACAGTAAATCCTTGGTTTCAGAGTAACTTGGTTTGAAAGCACTTTGCAAGACAAGCAACATTTTTTAACAAATTTTAAAACAAATTTTGACTTGATATATGTAACGGCACCCCAAGTATGAAAGGGGTTAACGCCGTTTAAGATATTCCCTCTCTGAACACACATCCACTGCCGATCCTCCACAGTCAGGCGACCGCTTCCCATAGGATTAATCCTTCCAAACATACGAGACAAACACTCTGTATGAAGTTTCCAACTGGACTGACAATCTTTAATGAGAGCAGGCTCTTTTTATACACCAAAATAATACTGCATTAATCTAAATGAACAATGGTCCAACTCCACCCACAACATCACACAATGGTTACATAACGAGCTCCCAATACACATATTCTGACATCTCTTAGCTAATCCCTTTACATCTTAAATGACTATGCATGACCTTTATATTCACCAGACTGTCTGTCTGCTTTACAATACACACAAGTACAGAGTTAATTATCACTATTCACAATGAAAGGATCTGTAGCATAGTTGAGATTCATTAACATTACACAAGCAGACAGGTGACACATCAGCATCTCTTAATTAACTTGTTGAGTTCAGAATCAAACAACCAGTACATTTTGTGGATTAATATTACTATCCCAATTTACAGCAATCCAAGACATTCTTAATGTCCATTATTTCCTGGCTCACCCT
The DNA here is from genome assembly GCA_029206835.1 of Rana muscosa. NCBI lineage: Eukaryota > Metazoa > Chordata > Amphibia > Anura > Ranidae > Rana > Rana muscosa. Next base: position 707,418,002 of record CM055122.1, read on the forward strand.
GTGCCCAAAGTGACCCCTGTCACAATATAAAAGTAGCGTCATGTCACAACTAGTATAAAAGGGTATAAAAGAGAAGAAAGGCGCCTCTAAGTGTAGCAATATGGTTACATTTAACCACTTAACCCCCGGACCATTTGGCTGGCCAAAGACCAGGCCACTTTTTGCGATTCGGTACTACGTCGCTTTAACTGACAATTGCACGGTCGTGCGATGTGGCTCCCAAACAAAATTGACGTCCTTTTTTTCCCACAAATAGAGCTTTCTTTTGGTGGTATTTGATCACCTCTGCAGTTTTTATTTTTAAACAAAAATAGAGCGACAATTTTGAAAAACATTCTATATTTTTTACTTTTTGCTATGATAAATATCCCCAAAAAAACATTTTTTTCCTCAGTTTAGGCCGATACGTATTCTTCTACAAATTTTTGGTAAAAAAAATTGCAATAAGCGTTTATTGATTGGTTTGCGCAAAAGTTATAGCGTCTACAAAATAGGGGATAGTTTTATGGCATTTTTATTAATATTTTTTTTTTACTAGTAATGGCGGCGATCAGCGATTTTTATCGTGACTGCGACATTATGGCAGACACATCGGACACTTTTGACACCATTTTGGGACCATTGTCATTTTTACAGCGATCAGTGCTATAAAAATGCAATGGTTACTGTAAAAATTACACTGGCAGTGAAGGGGTTAACCTGTAGGGGGCGCTGAAGGGGTTAAGTGTGACCTAGGGATTGATTCTAACTGTTAGGGGGCAGGGCTTGCCGTGACACGTCACTGATCGCTGTTCCCGATGACAGGGAACAGACGATCAGTGACATGTCACTAGGAAGAATGGGGAGATGTTGTGTTTACACTAACATCTCCCCGTTCTTCAGCTCTGTGACACCGGCGGACACCGAGTCCACAGGTCCCGCGGGCACGGTCACGGAGCTCGTGACAGGGTCGGCGTGTGACCACACATCGGAAAATGAAAGGGGACGTATATATACGCCCATTTGCGCAGCCGTGCCATTCTGTCAACGTAAAAACTCATGCGGTGGTTGGCAAGCAGTTAATGAAGGTACAACATTTGTCAACTCATATGGTTGATGATTAAAACAGGCACATCTAAGTATACATGCATCCGGGGTAAAGCTGTCCGCATAGACCAATTGCAGAACTGACAGCGGTGAGAGCCAGCGGTGTGGGGGATGGTCTATGTGGACAGCTTTACCCCAGATGCCTGCATACTTAGATGTGCCTCTTTTAATCATCAACCATGTGAGTTGCTAAATGTTGTACCTTCATTGCTACACTTAGAGGCGCCTCTCTTCTCTGGATTTTGCTATAAATCGCCTTGTGGAGGCTGCCATTTGTGGATGGACATTTTATGGTTACACAATCTATCACATTGCTTTAATCTTTTTATGAGGGCTATAAACTGAAGGACTTATGAATAAATAGTTGTGGAACAAATCATTTTAGTTTCCATTTTTTCTTATGGGGAAATTTTTTGCTTTGATATACAAGTGCTTTGGATTACAAGCATGTTTCTGGGACGAATTATGCTCGCAATCCAAGGTTTTACTGTATTATGTTCACTTTTTGGCTGCTGGTAAACAACATTTTGGTAGCTCTGCAAACATTATGTAAGTGATCTCCTTATCATTTTTTTAAAGGAATACTGACATTATTACAGCAAAGGTAAGGACGAAAATCAAGTTCATGTTTAATTTCTCACTATGTTGCTTTCAAGAACAATCATAAAGTAGCAGCCATGTAATAGGAAGTGGAGGAGGAGGAAGAGAAGGAGGAGATCTAGCCCTTGTTAAGCAGCTGTACAAATGATGAACATGAGAATATAGATGATTAAGCATTGCAGTGTGGACACAAAAGAAGGCAAATATGGCCTTAAACTTAGAGAGGCTGTCAAATTTGGCAAGCTGTATACCTGCTTGTGTTAGGAACATGCAGCATATCCAAAGCACCTGCTGGTGGCACTGTAGTTCATTGGCAGGAATGGTGCAATCCCAAAGTACACCAATGGGTGTCTTTCATTGGCGAGCCAAGTTTAATTAACCACTATCTGAGGCTAGCCGCTGAGAGACTATTTAGTCCCACCCTGCTGTATGTTCCTTTTCTCACATTGTGTCTGTGCACCTGTTCTCATTCCTGTCTGATCTGCATCTCTTGTACTTTAACTTGCTATTCCTTTTACCATCCTGATTTAAGTCCTTTGCAAAATGATGCACTTTGCACAATAAATGTTTGTCAGGTGGATATGTTTTAATTGTTTTTCGATTTTGTAATTTAAAATTAAATAAAGAAGAGTGATATGTGTAGCGGGGTGTTCCCCTTTAATGCAGAGAGACTACATTACCCAGAACCCCATTCGGCAATGTTCCGCCGCAGAGACTCATGGGAGGGGTTATAAAAGGAGGAGGCGAGGCTGGGCTCGGCCTCTTTGGGACACGAGACTTCACAGACTGATCCTCCTGTGCGGATGTGTCGGAGTGCAGGGCCTGAAGCCTGAGACCTTGCGCAGCACCAAAGAGCCTTCCACCCCTCTGCGAGCCTGGGTGGCATCTGACTTTGCTCGACTACAGCCTTGTTGGATCGGGGACCCGATCGCTGAAGAGACGGAGTGTGTGTGTGAGGACACAACAGGTGGAAGTTCCCGGACTGGGATCGTAGTCCGGGCGGGTGAGAGGGCATATGCCCAAACGATATACTGTTACTGCATATAGGCCTATAGACTGCCGTGGCCTATGAGTTGTTCTTAGTGCTCTTATTGAAGACCCCTTGTTAGAACTGAACCTACCGTTCACATAGTCAAGTTTCTACTCCATCTTTACCTACCCCATTGGATTACAAAGTTTGTACTCTATTAATGCGCACCACCGTTAAAGATCTGCCGGTGAAGAAAAAGGACTAAGTTGTAGATATCAGAACCAGGCCTGGTGGGATTTCTAAGGTGTTTTGGTTACTGCGCCACAGGGCACTTAGCTAACAGTCGCCCGCGTGGCGCACTTGTTAGGTGTTAACCTTATAGTGTGTTAGTGTGGTTGGGCTCTGCATTACAAATGATTATTCTGTAAACTGTCATTGATGTTACCCTTTTCTTTACCAATAGCTCAAGTAAAATCTTACCTTTATTTCAATTTAATATTGTCTCAATGCTCAGTTATTCATACAGTATAAGATATACAATTTACTGTCAGTACTAGCTGTGCCAGTAGGGGGTAGAGCATATTGCCGGGGGTTGGCGGAGCTGTCTTCAGGGCCTAAACTAAATCTGCGGCCTTCTTAGTTGGAGGTATCGCTACACGTGGGGGTTCTCGTCCGGGATCCTGATGCAGCAAGTGAACGCCAGAGGTGCCGGCATGGACCCCATGGATCCACGAGCAGTAGAAGAATGGTGCAAAGCCTCTAACGCAGAACCAAACCAGTCGATAGTCATCAGCCTCCCAGGGGAGGCATGGTCGACTGAAACGGTAGAGGAATTGATGAAGTCAGTGTCCCCAAATCACACACCGTGGGTGACGGAGATAAAGTCAGACCCAGACATCTCATATCAGTATGCATTAGTGGAGTACTGGAACGGGATGCTAGAGGCCTGTAAGCGCAAGTGTGTGCGGACGCCAGACAACAGAACTTATAGGTTGGCGCACGCAGTAACTGAAAGAAAGGAACCATCACCAACAGGATCACCGCAGGCTGTGGCCCGTACCCCACCGGAAGAAAGGCACAGGGCGACGCCCCCGGTGGCGCCTGCACCTGCCACTGTTATATCACCAGAACTGATAGGTGCGATAGGGGATCTGCTAACCAAGTGTCAGAAGGCAAACACGGTGCATGTAGAGACTAGCTACCGGAGACTAAAGACATTCTCAGGGAAGCTCCCTGTCCCCACAGGGGAAGAAGACTTTGACACCTGGGTGGAGCAGGTATTGCAGGCTGTAGAGGCATGGGAGGTGCCTGAAGCGCAGAAGAGGCAACGAGTGATGGAAAGCCTTAAAGGCGCAGCAGCAGAAGCAGTGAAAAGCTTTCGGTTTGGGAACGCAGATTGCACGGCTCAAGACTGTCTAGCCATGCTGCAAGAAGAGTTTGGTCAATTGGAAAAGGTGACTGAGATGGTCTACCAGTTTGAACACACTTTCCAACAACCGGAGGAGAAACTTTCCGAGTATGTTAGAAGACTGGACAGGTTGTTGTGCAAGATTGTGTTGAAGAAGGGGATGAGGCCCCAAGACACAGATGCGGCAAGAATGAAGCAAGTCTTAAAGGGAGCGTTGCGCTCTGATCCAGTCTGGTTGCACCTGAAAACCTCAGGAGGAGGAACGTTGCTGACTTATGCTGACTTGATAAAAATCATCAGAGATGAGGAGGCACTGCAACAGGACCAGCAGTTGATTAGGACAAGTGTTGTACCCGCACAGGTGCTAGTCAATCCAGTAATGACCCCTGAAAGAGATTCGGAGATAGACACCCTGAAAGCTCAAATGTCCAAGGTGTTAGAGATGTTGACCTCTCTCTTGGAAAAAGACACAGAGAGTCCCAAGAGAGAAGTACCAAGGAAGGAATTATTCCCAGTTGCCTCAGCACCCGCATCTTTACAAGAATGGGGAGATATGGTCTGCTTTAACTGTGGAGGAATTGGACATATTGCAGCTACATGCTCCAGTCCCAAAAAGAAGAAAATAGACAACCGCAAGCCGGCGGGAAACTTCAGAGGGCCCCGGTGAAGGAGTCAACCGGGTGCCCATCACCTTCAGTGAGCTCCAAGCTGAAAGCAAAGCAGAAAACAACAGGAGATAAAACGCCTCGGGGGAAACACAACATTCCTAAACAGAGATACACCCCAGAGAAAGGGGGTAAGACCCCCCAGAAGAGGCACAGCACTCCCCAGAGGGGGTGCACACCTAGGAAAAACAATAGCGTCCCTCAGCGGGTCCCTACACCCAGTAAAGGGGGGGGAGTCAATACATACCAGACTCAAGAAAGACTGAAGTCCAAAGGGGATTGGACGAGAGGAGGTTCAAAGAAAAAAAATCTGAAGAAAGCGACCCCTGCCGGGCCTTACCCGGAGAAGCTGGTAGGCCCATCTCCTATAGTGTCCATTCAAGTGGAGGGAGTCTACACCAGAGCAATCTTGGATACTGGGGCGCAAGTAACCCTGCTATACAGAGACTTTTACGATAAGTACTTGAGTCACCTACCCATCCGGAAAATAGAGGGACTAGAGATATGTGGGATTGGAACCCAGAACTTCCCCTACGATGGCTATCTGCCTGTCAGGATGACCTTTGATCCATCTGTGGCTGGGAAAACCGAAGTGTTTGACACCCTGGCAGTTGTGCGCCCTCGGCCACCAGGAGCCAACAAGAGTTTCCTGATAATAGGGACAAACACGGACCTGGTCCGAAGACTTCTGACCCCTCTAGTGAAAGAGAAAGGGGCAGCGGTCACCAAGATCCACCCCATGCTGAAGACAGCTTACCAAAGGCTAGTCTTAGAGCAGAAGACCCCAGGAGAGGGGATAGGGAAGGTGTGGAGACTTGGAAGAGGAGGGATAGTGCTGCAGCCCGTCAAAGTAACCTGTCTCAGAGGCACTGTGAAGCTTACTTGGGAGCAGCCTGGACCCTTTGTCATGTTGGAATCTGATCCAAGAGAAGGGTCCCACGGTCTGGAAGTGATACCAGAAGTAATTCCACTGAAGGCCCTAAAGAAGGCCCATTGTAGAGTCCCAGTGAGTGTTAGGAACAATACGGATGGCCCCATGGAGGTCCCAGCCAGGATGCTGCTAGGCCAGGTGAGCCCTGCTGCCCCTGTCAACATGTCAGAGGTGGGCGAAGGAGGAGATGCTTGGGAGAAGATATCCATGGAAAACCCGAATCTGCCCAGGGCTTGGAAAGAGAGAGCCAAGGCCCAGCTGAACAGATGGGAGAAGATCTTCTCTAAAGATGAGTTCGATGTGGGGTGTGCAAGGAGTGCCACCCATCGGATCCGCCTCCAGGAAGATAAGCCCTTCAGAGAGAGAGTTAGGCGGGTCCCCCTAGCGGATTTGGAGGATCTAAGGGAACAACTCTCAGAACTCAAAAGGACTGGAGTGATACGGGAATCTAGAAGCCCCTATGCATCCCCGATAGTGGTGGTCAGGAAGAAGAATGGGTCATTGAGGCTCTGTATCAACTACAGGACTCTCAACAGGAGAACCATACCCGACCAGTATACCACTCCAAGGATAGAGGATGCCCTACAGAGCTTGTCTGGGGCCAAGTGGTTCAGCGTTATGGATCTCAAAAGTGGGTACTATCAGATCCCTATGCACCCAGAAGACAAGGAGAAGACAGCCTTCATAACCCCAGTAGGGTTCTTTGAATTTGACCGGATGCCCCAAGGTCTGTCTGGAGCCCCAGCTACCTTCCAGCGTCTCATGGAGAAGACTGTAGGAGACATGAACCTTATTGAAGTCCTTGTATACCTGGACGATGTCATAGTCTTTGGAAGAACCCTGGAGGAACATGAGGAGAGGCTGGAAAAAGTTTTGAGGAGACTCAGTGAGGAGGGACTCAAACTTTCGCCTGAAAAGTGTCGGTTCTACCAGTCTTCTGTGAACTATCTGGGGCATATAGTGTCTGAAGAAGGGGTGGCCACAGACCCTGAGAAATTGGAGGCAGTTACCTCCTGGCCACGGCCCACCACAGTAACAGAACTCAGATCCTTCTTGGGTTTCTGCTCCTACTATAGGAGGTTTGTGGAGGGATTCGCCCGAATTGCTAGACCATTGAGTGAACTGCTCAAGACTGAGGGGGAAGAGGACGACTCAGGGCCCAGGAAGCCAGGAGAGTCAGTCAGAAATCAGTGGAACCAGAAGTGTGAAGAGGCCTTCCAGGCATTAAAGGAGAGCCTAACCACTGCCCCAGTCTTGGCCTACGCAGACCCAACCAAGCCCTATGAACTACACGTAGATGCTAGTCATGACGGTCTGGGAGGAGTACTTTATCAAGAACATGAAGGGCAACAACGGCCTGTTGCCTATGTGAGCAGGAGCCTGACACCCTCTGAGAAGAACTACCCCACTCACAAGCTGGAGTTCCTGGCCCTCAAGTGGGCGGTAGTAGACAAGCTCAAAGACTACCTGTATGGGGCAGAGTTCACTGTGAAGACCGACAACAACCCCCTTACCTACCTTTTCACCACGGCCAAGCTGGATGCCACTGGACACAGGTGGCTGGCCGCACTGTCTGGATTCAACTTCAGCCTAAAGTATAGGCCAGGGGCTGGGAATAGAGACGCAGACGCTCTGTCCAGGAGATCTCATGCCCTCACCAGTGATATAGAAGATTGGACCCAAGTGGCACCGGACGGGGTGCGGGCCCTTTGTCAAGGAGCTGAATTCCAGGCCAGAGGAGGCTCCAGAGCAGAAGAAATAGGAGTTACCATGGTGGGAGTCCCAAAACACTACTGTGGAGTGACTCAATTGGACAAAGACAACCTGCCGAGATTGTCCAAGAAGGATTTGAGGAGTGACCAATTGGAAGACCCCATGGGGAGATTGGTCCTGGAGGCCCTGGAGAATCAGGATCCAAACAAACTCCTGTGTCATCCCTCAAAGGAAGCTCGCCTGTTGAGGAAAGAATGGGACAGGTTGCAGGTACATCAGGGAGTGGTCTACCGAAGGGGCCTCTCTGATGACTCAGAAGATAAGTGGCTACTGTTCTTCCCAGAGAAACATCGAGAGACTGTTCTGATTGCCCTGCATTACAATCATGGCCATCTAGGGGCTGAAAGGACCTTTCAACTTGTCAGAAGTCAGTTCTATTGGCCCTGCATGAGGGCAGAGGTAGAAGAGTACTGCCACTCATGTGCACAATGCATCCAGAGGAAGACTTTACCCCATCAAGTCAAGGCCCAATGGATCTGGTATGCATTGATTTTCTCTGCCTTGAACCCGACCTGAGTGGACTAGGAAATGTTCTGGTGATAACCGACCATTTCACCCGGTATGCCCAAGCTTTCCCAACCAAAGATCAGAAGGCCTCCACCGTAGCCAAGGTACTCATGGAGAAGTACTTTGTCCATTATGGGCTGCCACAGCGACTTCATTCAAATCAAGGAAGGGACTTTAAGAGTAAACTGATCCGGAAACTCCTGGATTCGTTGGGAATCAAGAAGACTCGAACTACACCTTACCACCCACAAGGAGATGCTCAGCCGGAAAGGTTTAATCGAACCTTGCTCAACATGTTGGGGACTCTGGAAAGTGAGAAAAAGCAACATTGGAGCAAACATATAGCAGCTCTAGTACATGCTTACAACTGCACCATCAGTGATGCTACAGGCTACTCCCTATATCGACTCATGTTTGGGAGAGAAGCGAGATTACCTGTGGATTTGGCCTTTGGCACCTCTCTGGACCATTCCTCAGCCACATCCCACAAAGGATATGTGGACAGGCTCAGACATAGCCTGAAAGTAGCCTATGAACAAGCTCAAGCGGCCTCAGATCAAAGGGGGGCTCGAAACAAAAGAAACTTTGACTTGAAGGTCCGGGTACAAGACCTACAGCCCGGGGATCGAGTACTGTTACGCAATCTGGGGGTCCCTGGGAAGCACAAACTTGCAGATAGATGGAGATCTGAACCTTATGTCATCTGTAGGAAGTTGCCGGGCCTGCCTGTCTACAAGTTGAAGCCGGAAGGAAAGGTGGGCCCTCTGAAGACGTGGCATCGAAACCACCTGCTCCCTCTTGCTGAGGCAGTTAGAATACCTCCCGTGGGAGACTCCACTGAACCGGCCTCTATCCTGGATACTCCTAGGCCGAACACTCGGTCGCAGGCTTCTCGAGATGAAGATGGAGAGGCCTCTCAACTTAGTGAAAATGAGGATGGAGAACTTAATTGGCTGTGGCCTTCCCCAACTCCAGGAACTTCTAACATAGACCTTCCAATCACTGAGGACACCACAGATGAAACACTGAACCCAGAAGCCACAGAGTTCATCCCCTCTAGTCCTTCAGCAGATTACTGGGAAGATGCCCATGATGGTTACTCAGAGGAAGAGGAGCCTGTGGCACCAGAGCCAGAAATCCCAAGAGAGCAAAGGGCTCGAAGAGTCATCCGGCCTCCTAAGAAGCTGACCTACCCACAAATGGGGAATAGCTCAGAGGATTCTGTAGTTACCGCTAGGAGGAATGCTGAAAATCCGGATCCCTCCACTGTCCATTTAGTGTATGGCAACCCCAGCTCACTCTCTGGCACAGCTAGGCAGGCCACCTATGATAATGTGACCTGTGGGCAAGGGAATTCTACTCCTCAGTTTTGGTGGGAATTCCCTATGCCAACATCGTTTGTAGAATTGTCTAGAGTTGTACATAGTCTTTGTTAAGGTTTATCTTTGGGGACCAAAGAGTTCAAGTGGGGGGAGTGTGTAGCGGGGTTTTCCCCTTTAATGCAGAGAGACTACATTACCCAGAACCCCGTTCGGCAATGTTTTGCCGCAGAGACTCATGGGAGGGGTTTTAAAAGGAGGAGGCGAGGCTGGGCTCGGCCTCTTTGGGACACGAGACTTCACAGACTGATCCTCCTGTGTGGATGTGTCGGAGTGCAGGGCCTGAAGCCTGAGACCTTGCACAGCACCAAAGAGCCTTCCACCCCTCTGTGAGCCTGGGTGGCATCTGACTTTGCTCGACTACAGCCTTGTTGGATCGGGGACCCGATCGCTGAAGAGACGGAGTGTGTGTGTGAGGACACAACAGGTGGAAGTTCCCGGACTGGGATCGTAGTCCGGGCGGGTGAGAGGGCATATGCCCAAATGATATACTGTTACTGCATATAGGCCTATAGACTGCCGTGGCCTATGAGTTGTTCTTAGTGCTCTTATTGAAGACCCCTTGTTAGAACTGAACCTACCGTTCACATAGTCAAGTTTCTACTCCATCTTTACCTACCCCATTGGATTACAAAGCTTGTACTCTATTAATGTGCACCACCGTTAAAGATCTGCCGGTGAAGAAAAAGGACTAAGTTGTAGATATCAGAACCAGGCCTGGTGGGATTTCTAAGGTGTTTTGGTTACTGCGCCACAGGGCACTTAGCTAACGGTCGCCTGCGTGGCGCACTTGTTAGGTGTTAACCTTATAGTGTGTTAGTGTGGTTGGGCTCTGCATTACAAATGATTATTCTGTAAACTGTCATTGATGTTACCCTTTTCTTTACCAATAGCTCAAGTAAAATCTTACCTTTATTTCAATTTAATATTGTCTCAATGCTCAGTTATTCATACAGTATAAGATATACAATTTACTGTCAGTACTAGCTGTGCCAGTAGGGGGTAGAGCATATTGCCGGGGGTTGGCGGAGCTGTCTTCAGGGCCCAAATTAAATCTGCGGCCTTCTTAGTTGGAGGTATCGCTACATATGCAAAGAGTGCCCTAGACTTTTTTGGATTGCTGTATTTGGCTACTTACTTACTAGGAGCACTGGGATCCAATGCTGTCATTTCACAGAGACCAGAAATATGGGATCCCCAAAGGCAATATCTTCATTATGCACCAGTTTGAGCTCTCTCTTGAGATACTACTGGTGAGTGAGTGCCACACAGCTACTTTACAGACACTGTAGTTCATAGGCAAGAATGGTGCAATCCTAATGTCCACCAATGGGTGTCTCCCTACAGACAGCCAAGTTGCATTACCACCACCTGAGACTAGCTACTGGGAAGCCCTGTACACACACTCGGTTTTCACGGCGGTAAAAAGTCCGCCGTGAAAACCGAGGGGAAAGCCGAGAACTCGGCAGGAAAACTGGCATGAAGGTTTGGCCGGGAATCCTGGCCGTGTGTATGCTCCAGGGGCACTGCCTCGCAGTGTTTCCCATAGAGTATTAGTAAATCTTGCGGAAAAAAAACGCAGGGAATCCCAACGGAAAAATAGAGAGCAGGTTCTCTATTTTTCCCGCCGGGATTCCCGACAGTTTTCCCGGCGAGGGAGCATACACATGCCCGGTTTTCACGGCAAAAAGCTCTCCCAGCAGTTTTCTTGCTGGGAAAACCGTCCGTGTTTACGAGGCTGGAGACTATTTATCCCACACCTGCTGTATGTTCCTTTCCTCAGCATTTTGCCTGTGCACCTGTTCTTGTTCCTGTTTGATCTGTTTCTCTTGTACCTATTCTGGCCTGATATTCCCTCTGCTATCCTGACCCTTGACTAACTTTGCTTTACCCTATTTCCTTTTGCCTGTTTCCCTGAGATTTTTTCAAGACTACATTTTTAATTTTTAGACAAGACTATTCTTTCTACTGCATTATTACTCTGCTACTTATACATCCATTCCTCTGCTGACACTGGTAAAAGCAGAAATGCCAGTAGCAGCCATGCTGCACACTCCCTATATGTAGACCTTGTGACTCTTCAGAATTGGCCTGGAGAATTACTAATCCATAAGGAGTTCCCTCAAACCCAGTGGTCAATTGTATCACTTGAATACTGACATCAGCATCGCTACTAAGAGTCCCACAGTCATACAATGACTGGAGCCAACAGCTACAATTGCAGATGAGGATAGAGCCAGGAAAGGCGCTGACTGTTCTCTGCTTCTTCAGCTCCTCCCTCTAGACACCAAAATTATGTGTGTTGCTAGAGGTGATTAGGTACTCACAGCCTGAATCTGCAGTGCTGTGTATAAAGGTAAGGAGAATGGGGGGTGGGGAAGAATACCTGGCTTCTGTTATTATTTATTGCTGAAACTGCCCATTTGTTGCCCAGACAGTGTGCCTCTCAGCATGTTAGAAAAAAATAAAATGTGGTTTCTGATCACATCCTGCTTTATGCATCATTAATATTATGATTCTAATTCCGCATACACACGATCGGAAATTCTGTTTTTTTCTGACGGAATGTTGGCTCAAACTTGTGTTGCATACACACGGTCACACAAATCTTGTCAGAAATTCTGACCGTCAAGAACGCAGTGACGTATAACACGTACGACGAGCCGAGAGCAATGAAGTTCAATAGGCAGTTCGGCTCTTCTGCTTGATTCTGAGCATGCGTGTTTTTTTGCGCGTCGGAATTGCATACAGCAGAGCGGATTTTCCGTCGGAAAAATAGAGAACCTGCTCTCAATCTTTTGTTGGCAGAAATTCCGACAGAAAATGTCCGATGGAGCCTACACACGGTCGGAATTTCTGACAAAAAGCTCACATCAAACTTTTCTTGTCGGAATTTCCGATCGTGTGTACGTGGCATAAGTCAATGCAGTACAATACCATAAGCATTGCAAACTGTAAAGGTTATATCTAAACGTATTATCCTTAGTTGGTTTGACAAAGGCTGCTTCGTATCCTCTCTCACCTTTATTTAGGTCCTTAAAGCGGAGTTTCGCCCAAAGTCAGCAGCTACAAATACTGCAGTTGCTGACTTTTAAAATAAGGACACTTACCTGTCCAGGGCGCCCGCGATGTCGGCACCCGAAGCTGATCTATCGCTCGGCTCTCTGGTGCTGCCATCTTCGGTAATGGAATCAGGAAGTGAAGCCTTGCGGCTTCACTTCCTGGTTCCCTACTGTGCATGCGCGACTCGCGCTGAGCAATCCCAGTGATCCCTGATGTCTTCTGGGACCTGTGTGTCTCCCAGAAGACAGCGGGGGGACGGAGAAGGCGCCGGAAGTGGCGTAGATACCCGCAGGTGGCTCGGATATCTATGCCTGGAAGTGGAAGCAAAATACCTGTATGACACAGGTATCTGCTCCCCCCTCGGAGGGTTTCGAAGGGTTCCGAAAAGCAGAAGCTCCATTTTTGAGTGGAACTCCGCTTTAAATCTGGGGAAAGCTTCAGCTTTGTTTTTTAAAAATTTAATTTTCTTCAGTAGGACAAAGCAAGGGGTTTATTTTATAAATGTATAATTAAAGTAATATAGTACAGTGCAACTAGCAACAATGTGTCATACGTTTAAGAGAATACATAAAAATTACTATGTATCACTGTGTTCTAAAGGCAAAACAAATTGCTACAATAAAAGAAAACTGTGAAATTCAATCAAAATAAAATTGACTCAAAAGTTCATTGTGCTAATGAATAAAGCAATAGATTGTGATCTTCCACCTCCGTGTTGCAAAGTAAATGTGCTCATCAATAGTAATCCTCCACCAGTGAATGGATGGCCGCTCACCATATACTTAGACCCCTGTTTCACCAGTGGGTCTAAGCAAGCAGTCCCCTAATGGGGGTAGTATTAGATGAATGCTCCTGATCTGCTCTTTAATCTCCAACACCTCCTGTCAGTGCTGCATGCTCTCAATCAGCGGTATATGAAAATCGAACAAAAGGAAATGTAGTGCTCTCTGTCAGAATGCTTCATATCGGATAAAATCAAGATAGCGCACTCACATAGAAGGCATTCAACCATGACAGAGTTTCAAACAGGTAATCAGCTCCTAAAATGCTTCAGTGTAAGTGGTAATGACCACGGGATGAAAAACCAAAGGTCTGGCTCCTATTCCCAGATGCTTGTCGTCCTGGGTGTGGACTTTATCAGTGGTTATTTTACAAATGCCCCAAACAGATGGTGTTATGACGGGGTTTATCAGAGCACTGGTAAGCCCAGTGTTGGAGTTCTCTCATTTGTAGGATATCTATAGCACTGGTTGAGATGCTGGTTATCAGTAGATATCATATAGGTGGGATGCATACAGAACTGAGTAGGAATATGGTGTCTATTAGTAAGCAATCCAGTGGTGGTATTGGTGTACATTAGTTAGGCTGGCTTTAGAGATGTGATGGAGAGAGCTCAGGTCACCAGTGGAAGTCCAAAACATGGTGCAAGATGCTTGCAAATGAAATAATTCAAGGTCAGAGATACTTGAGCAGTGATGTTCAAAAACAGAAGCCATCTCATGGTTGAATATCCAGGCCAAGATCACAATGAACTGTGATCACAAGAATCAGGTCACAATGCTAGGGACATCAAACAATGCACTGATGGCATCTTGTTCTGAAAATTAGGCTTATAAAGGCTGCAAACCTAACTGACAAAGGGCATATGTGAGGATAGTTATTGCACATGATTGCTTAATCAGTACTAGTCAAATGAGGTACTGTGTTGCTTGTAGAACACATCAACAAATGAGTCAGGCTGAAAGTACAGTTCAGGGTGCGTGGCAGCATGTACAGTAAAGCGCATACGTAAATGTGAATAGGCTCATATACTTACTCTTTTACACTAATCATCAGTCTTGGGCATACACAGGAGAATAATGAGGTGAATTGTGTGTGTGGAAAATTTGTGCAAACATTGGGAGTGGATTATAATTTGAGTTTACTCGCTGTATATATAGCAACATATGGCAAAGTCCTTGTACCCACAAACTGTGCTTTAATTACTGTGCCACCAGTGAGAATATACCAGACATATAGAAACCTCTGGAGGTAATACTCCAAAGGGATCCTGGGTAGAGCTCTACTGTGTCAGCAAGCTACATAAACAGCAAGCAATGTTTAATACAAATAAGGGTAACCAGAGGCTACTCATCATACCAAAGCATTGTAGATGTCCTCCTGACTGCCATCAGTCTCATGAACACTGTCCAAACTCCCTCTGCTGCCTGACTCTAAGCTTCTGGTCTTGAAAAGGAGTCAGCAAGGTAGACCACAGAGCCTAGATTCCTCCCTCCTAATGTCCCTGATGACAAGCAGAGGGCAGAGCAGGATGTGGATTTGCAATATAGAGCCACTCTGTCCATTCTTTCTCTCCGCCCAAGCACATAGCTGCTGATGCCTCTGTTCCATCATTCCCCCTAGTCCTCACCCAGGCTATGGTTTCCATGGGTTGGTGGTCATGGTCAGGCTTAAGTTCTTGGCTGCACTTCCTCATTCATTTTTCTCCATGGGTTCAGTGGGTGGCGGTCATCTGGCCACTGATATAGCCAAGAAGAAATCTTCCCTCTTCTTTTCCAGTGGCCTGTCTATTCCTTGGTTAAAAAGGAGAAGTAAATGCTGCATGGGCACAAAGGGGCACTAGAGCTGTGCAGCTCCAGCTGCCTAGCCTGCACGGTGGATAGATACTTTTGTGGGGGTTGGCCCCCTATATCCCCCTTTATATTTCTGAACAGCAGAACATAGATTTGAGCCAGCAGTAGAGGAAATAATTTTGTTTTTATTTGTAATGCATCTTAATGAAGAAGAAGTCTTGTGGGTGTGACGTAAGACGTAGGGCATCACGGACAGTCGGAGACCAGAAGTGACATAAGAGGTTGCTCTTCCTGGTTTCCCTAACACATTTTGTGGCTTTTTAAAAGTTTTTGACCTGTAAGCACAATTTTAATTAAATAAATTGTTATATTTTAAAATACTGCACCATGAGAGGCTTTCCATAACTTTTTTCATGACATGGTGGCAATCTCATGAGGTATCCGGAGGGACCAGTACCTTTATTATATTAGGGGTATCTGTGAAGACATCTGGAGGGCCCCGAGTGGATTAGAGGTCTAGATATCACCTTACAACTATTAATCGAAGGAGAGAGTTCTGTGAGCACTGAGGTGACACGTGTGAATTTGTTTGCCAACACCTTGTTTGCACCAAGGAGGTGTGGGACTTTACTATCACTGAAGAACCACTTTACCATTGAAGACTGTTCAGTTGCTTATTCTATATACAGTACACTTATTTTATTATTGACAGTGGATTCTTATATTGTTACAGTTATGAAATAACGAGTCACAGCTGTATTGGAATTTACACTGTTTGTATTATTTTATTTTATTATAAGTTGGGTAGCTTCGCAAAACACTACTTCATTATACTGCTGTGGCTATTGTTACACCACTGCAATAATGATAAATGTGCCAATATGTGCAATCAAGAAATTTTCATTAACCATAAAAACTTAAAACACATGGTGTATTATAGGCGAGCCTATGAAAATTCATTGTAATGCAATATGGTTTGCAAATCATGTAATAATAATAATGCTGATATATAAAAATTAAATGAAGCATACACAATATTTTTTTTTTAAGTTGCCTACATTATAGGAAAACAAACCTCTTTGAAATATGTAATACCTCTGTCAAAGAAAAAGTTTGACTAGCAGTGATTTGGTCACACAGGCAATAGCTGGTTACCAATTATTAATTACTTAAAAGGATGAGAAACATGGCAGACTCCACATGGGCGGCCTTGTCTTTGATCAGTTTTGTCCTGGCATATTTGGTGCATAAAAAGCTCAGATTTGTTTTTCATTCTAACCTGAGTAATTCAAAGTGAGAACGAGCACATTCTTGGCATAGAAATGTCCTGTTCTGCCCTCCTGGATAGGTGAATGATTTTGAAAAGTTCCTTTTGCTGCCAAGAAAAATACTATTATAATTTTGGATCTGACTGTGTAAATTTATATCCAGAATTTAGAAAGATTATTTTCAGAAAATGGTACGTCAAATGCATTGCTTGTTTTTATAGAACTTGTAAGATGTTTTTTAAAAGTATATTTTTTTTTGGTAAAAAAACTCAGATTGTTAAATAAGCCAATTTCTCTGTTTTATTTGTAACATATAAATGTTGAATGAATTAGTGAGTTATATAGACTCTGCTCTTTCTGCTCAGCAGTTCTATAAACAATGAAGTAATATTTCTCCATCAACATAAAATTAGCAATTAATATATTTTTTTTACATCATTGCATTTTTATTTAGTGATAACAGTGTCCTAATAGGGTATAAACAAGTTTCAAAAATATTTAAAGTGTATGTAAAAGCAAAACCTTTTTTTCTAGTTTTGGATAAAGTAGGGAATGATTACCGTATGAGTAGACCCCTGTTAGGGATGTCTGTGTCCCAATGGTGAGATTTCCCTACACTTCTTGTCCTAGAGAAGCAGCAGAAATTAAAAGGAGGTCTCTACAAAGCAAGGGGATTAGCCCTCTTTGAAAGCTATCACCATAATAGGTTTACCCATTGAAAGATTTCCCCACACTTTCTTGTTTTTGTGACAACTCAAAATTTTGGGATTTCCAATCACTTTCTGTACATCTCCCAAGCAAGTACAAAAAAAAAACATAAGACAGAGGGGGATGCTGGACCTTGATGAAAAACTGAGTTAAAAAGCCTGATTTCACTCAACCACCACAGAATACAGTATATAACGCTACTCACTGGGATGTAATAAATTCACATTTTATTAACCAAAAATATAAACAAAGGTAAATAACGGCAAATTGTGTATTGCATTAAAATGGTTCCAATACCCACATCATACCCACCTAAAAACATGCATCCATCTCTCTCACTGTAAACCGTATACTCAATGAGCCCCTAGAAAAATCAATGCATGATATTGTATAGAAAATAATCAAGGTGAATAATGGTGATCCCATGCATGGTATATAAATGGAACTATGGAAACAAAAAGTTTAATGCAATTTGATGCAACAAATGAAAACAAGCCAATGGCCATCCAATGGTAGTGTCCTTATGGAAATGGTAATAAATATCAATACTCCAAGGTGCCCGGTGGAGAAACAGATGGAAAAACAAGGATCTCTGGTTACCTCATTTTGTAAGAGCTCCCATATTTAAAAGGGAAGGGATAAATTAGCGTGGTCCAGAAAAAGGTAAATGTTTACCAAATGAGCAAAGTCAATCGTTTTCTTAGACACATAGTCTGGTCATATAGTTAGACCAGGGTAAATTTGTGAACCTAGCTCGCACACCAATACATATTCAGGTAAACATTCCATCAGCTGCCCTGGAAGTAAGTCCTCAAAGTTACTAGATAGGACCCGAGGTTCACAAAGTCAGTGGATGTTCCTATAGAAGCATGCATGCATGTTTTGTATACTTATCCATCCAGTGGTTCGTGGAAATATAAATCCATAGTTCTCATGCATAGGAACATGCTCCCTGGATGCGCATAACCATGCACTAATGGCTCACCATGGGGTAGAGAGAGAAGGTGGACGCCAGATACGCCTGACCAGTTTCGCCAGGCACAGGCCGGCTGCTTCAGAGGCAAAGTGGTATGCAGGACCTTCCAAATTCTACTCAAAGCAGGCAAGGGTTGGTTTAACATACACATTAAAGTGACCCTGGTGCTATCAAAAAAGGTTTAAATCAAGCTATAACTATAAATTACATACTTTTCCTGTAGCCTGTACTGGCCATCACAACTCTGATCCTGAGAAGCCTTTTGCTGAATTTTGAAAAAAAACCACGGCTGTCAGTGGTTGGCTAAAATGTTTATTTAACATAGTTAATCTTCACTTTTTGAGTTTGGTTGTACTATATATACCTGTGCCAGGCAACCTAGATAGGCTACTTTTGCTGATTGTGCTAGTTGTCTACCTAATCCAGTGGCATCAACACATTCAGAATTGTTAACCGAATTATGAATACATACAAAGTTCTGATATTGCTTGGACTTATATACTTTATATTTCTATTCAGATCACTGGCTCTAAAAAAAAAGCCATTAGCATTGGCTCAGCATGATAGCCAGATAACATTTAGTACCTTCAGAAGAAGAGTGATGGCAATGGGAGCATCTGGATAACCCTCAGCATAGTTTTGTTAGGAGTATGCTGATTTGAATTTAGATCATAAAATGTATTTGTTTATGTATGATAACACAAAACAATAATTTGGAAAATTGCAAAGAGGATGTAGATTATATGAAAAAAATAATAATCTTACAACTATTCACATAAGTAAGGCGTACATCAAAAATTATTGATGTAGATTCCTATTTTTTTTAACTGAATGTATGATTTTACTGACATTTGTCCCCACTATTTAGATGAATTTATCCTCCCACAGAACGGACATGCAATTTTAGATCATTATTTCTGAGCAAAGTTTCATTAGTTATAGCCCTGTCAGAATTGTAACTAGTGTCAAATGTGTTTGGAAAGCACACTAATACAGGTATGGAACTCATCAAGGCAGGTCAGGGGTCAGCCTCATTAAGGAGTTAAAATGAAAACTTTCAGTGTCTCTAACACATCTCAGAGCTGTGGCAGACACCCCTCTGCCCCCCCTTCTAAACTCCAAGGCCAACGTACTTGTCCCGACAGTCAAACAAGACCAAGATGACAGGTCAGGTAAATTATTCCTCCTTCATTTTTTTTTGGCTGGACTTTTTATTATGGTACCAATTGGTATGAAAATATCACATTTTTTGTTTGCATGGTTACAATGCCATTTCCTGGGCTTAAACATAATATTTACCAGTGGAGCCGCTATGATCATGCTGACATGGTATTTTGCTTATCAACTGACAGGTTGTTGGATGCAATAATAGTAGCTATGATAACATATAAAATGGTTAGGGGTAATTACACATCATTTAAAAAAGAAACATAAAAAGCAACTCTACACATCAAAGAAAATTTGTAAAAAGGTAAGGTTATGCTATTCCGGAGACTTTGGAAATGTGCCCAAGTGCAGAACACTGAATTTTACAATGCTTTCAGAACTGCTACCACAGGGTTTTCTGGGTTGAAAAGACACACAAGTCCATTATGTCCACCATCTCAAATCTCCACCAATTATACTGTTTAGCAGAGGTAGGCAACATTGTCACACCAGCTATTGTGGTGCTACAAGTCCTTTAAAACATTGCAAGACTCTAACAGCCATACATATCACTCCCAGAGGCAGAGGCGTGATAAGATTTGTAGTTTCACCACAGATGGTGTGCTGATGCTGCCTGCCACTGATCTAAAGCAAGGCAAAATTACCACTTCAACTACTTTGGCTGATTTTACAGCACAGAGAGTACATTTTATAGCTTAAAACATACACATCATATATCTAGGCAGTTAATTATCAATAGAAATTGCCTTCCATTTTCTGCTAATACTGTCAAAATACAAAGGCTCAACGGGGAGGAGACCCCCATCAGCATGAAGTGTGTAGATAGGGGAATCAAGTCATTTATTTAATTATAACCCGCTGGTTGAATATATATATAAAAAAAAAGACTCATGTATGGGCTGCTTAAAGAGGAATTCTGGCCGCCCCTTTAAAAATGTAAACTCAGCAGCTACACATACTGTAGCTGTGGACTTTTGTAGCATTTGGGCTTCACGGCCGGGTCCCTACTGCGCATGCGTTAAACGCGTTGCGCTCTCTCACTGGCCCGGCAGAAGGAGAGGGAGGAGGGGGGCCGAGCTGCTGACGTACTTTGCCCTGGACTGGTCTTCCGGAAGTGGGTACAGGATACCTGTAAAAAACAGGTACCTGCTCCCCCCCCCCCGAAAGGTGCCAAATGTGGCACCGGAGGGGGAGGGAATCAGTTACGTGGAAGTTAATAGAAGATAATACAATTTATACGCATACAATTCCATCCCTTGCATTACAGGTCCTTTTCTACATCTTATACATTTTACGATTTTGTTTTATTTTCATTTCATTCTATTTACAATGTATTTTTTAATTTTGGATATAGTAGAGATTGGTTAATTTTTTTATGCCTGCTTGCAGAGTTTTTCCCTCACTTTCTGTCCCAGGGATGCAATAGAAGGTGAGAGAAAATCTCTACAGAGTAAAGGGAATTCCGCTCCTAGACAGTTGTCACCGATAAAGGTGTCTTTATTGGAATTTTAAACCCCACCTCTTGTTCTGGTGACAGCAGTAAAATTAGTTTCAGTGACAGCTTTCCTAGTGGGGAGATAGATATCAATAAAAAATTGACAGGAGTTCTAATCTTCCTTACTCTATCAAAAACAAGATATAATGTTTGAGCTGTACTTACACTTTATTGTATGAATGGCCATATTATTACCACGGTTTTAGTCCAAAACCTTAGATACCAATATTACAATTATTCTGCCTTGTAACTGCTGATGCTGGGATTTTACAGATTCTTCTGTAATAGGTCACTGTCCTGGTGAGTTTTATTAGTTACATAAGATTTTTTTACAAACATAAATAACAATGTTATTCTATTCCATCCACTAATCAATTGCAAAGAACAGGACCAAATAGTGATCCTTAAAGTGGAGCTCCAAGCAGGGGAAGTTCTGCTTTAAGGCCCCCTCCCCCTCTTCTTCCCAGAATGTCACTTTTTTTGGGAGGGGGGGTGCCTGGTTTTGACAGGTACCCACCCCCAATTCCGCTTGGATCGCCTAGGTGATTCAAGCGGAAATTCTCTTCCCCCTTCCCGCAGTTATCTGGGACACGTCACAGGTTCTAGAAGACTGCAGGACTATTCACAATGCGCAGAGTGGCTTGCCCATGCGCAGTGGGCATCTTGCTGTGAAGCCCGAGTGCCCACAGTTGAGATGCTGACACCGGGGACTCAAGGCCGAAGGCAGGGAAGGTTCGGGTGAGCACATCGCTGGATCCTAGGAGAGGTGAGTGTCTGTTGATTAAAAGTCAGCAGCTACAGTTTTTGTAGCTGCAGACTTTTAATAAACACAAAAATTACTGGAGCTCCTCTTTAACCACTTAAGCCCCAGACCATTATGCAGCTAAAGGACCGGGCCACTTTTTGCGATTCGGCACTGCGTCGCTTTAACTGACAATTGCGCGGTTGTGCCACGTGGCTCCCAAACAAAAGTGCTTTTTTTACCACAAATAGAGCTTTCTTTTGGTGGTATTTGGTATTTGGTTTTTATTTTTTGCGCTATAAACAAAAATAGAGTGACAATTTAAAAAAAAACAACAATATTTTTTACTTTTTGCTATAATAAATATCCCCCAAAAATATATAATTTTTTTTTTTCCACAGTTTAGTCCGATACGTATTCTTCTACATATTTTTGGTAAAAAAAAATCACAATAGGCGTTTATTGATTGGTTTGCTCAAAAGTTATAGCTTCTACAAAATAGGGGACTGTTTTATGGCATTTTTAATAATTTTTTTTTTACTAGTTATGGCGGCGATCAGCGATTTTTATCGTGACTGCAGCATTATGGCGGACACATCGGACACTTTTGACACCATTTTGGGGCCATTGTCATTTTTACAGCGATCTGTGCTATAAAAATGCACTGATTACTATGAAAATTACACTGGTAGTGAAGGGTTTACCCTCTAGGTGGCACTGAAGGGGTTAAGTGTTCCCTAGGAAGTGATTCTTACTGTATGGAGGCAGGGCTACACGTTACACATCACTGATCGTCTGTTCCGATGACAGGGAACAGACGATCACTGACATGCCATGGAGAAGAACGGGGAAAGGTTTGTTTATACTCACCTCTCCCCGTTGTTCAGCTCTGTGACCCGATCGCGGGACACCGGCGGCGATCGGGTCCGCGGTTCCCGCGGGCGTGGTCACGGAGCTCAGGACCGGGTCACGAGTGCGCTGCCGGTGGTCCGCGCACGACCCACGGCTGGGCTCTTAAAGGGCAACGTAACTGGACGTTGATGTGCCCAGCCATGCCATTCTGCTGACGTATATCGGCGTGAGGCGGTCCTTAAGTGGTTAAAGTACACCTCTGCTAACATTTATTATAAAATCTAGTGGCAGTGACATTTTATAAGCTTAGGGGTACAGTCGTTCTTTCTGGATAAGAACCCTAGCATGCATGTATAACTACTATCTGTGTCCCCATTGGAGAAACTTCCCTTCATTTTGTGTCCCTTTGACACAACAGAAAGTTATTTCTGTATTCCTCTTGTAGAGATTTTCCCTCACTTTGGGGTTCATTTAGTAAAGGCAAAATGGCTGTTCATGTTGCAAAGAAGGTTACATTTTGCATGGGAATTTTTTGTTCAAATTTAATAAATGTGGCGAAACTTAATTTTGCAAAGAATACCTAATAATGTGCAAAGAAAAATAAAAAAATTAATTTTTGCTTGTGCATGATTGGATGACAGAGCTTCACCTCATTCACTAAGCTCTTGGGAAAGTTATTTTCTACAGTGCAATGTCCCTTTCAACGTGAACATCCCATTTGCCTTTAGTAAATCAACCCCAAAGTGAGGAGAAGTTTTCCCAGCAGGGACGCAGACAGCAGTAAAAACCCGACAGTAGTTCTAACCTGTCTAAACTCTTACCAAATGAAAAAAATGTTTAGGTAGGACTTCTACTTTAAAGTATAATGGCCATTCAAAATAAAATTCATATTTTATTAATACTGGGATATAAGATGATTTTGCACAAAATAAAATTCCTGTTAGGTTCGTACACAGAATATAAAATCACGCACTAATTTAGCATATTTTGTAGGAAAATAAAAAAGCTTTTATTTAAAAGCATTTGTTCCCAGGGACATGTTATACCACACAATTTACCAGATAAAAGAGATCATATAACCTGTAATGCTTTGTATAATAACGATGTAATGATAATATGATGCAATGCTGGGATATCTCTGCACAAATACACACACAAGTATAATATATCTGCTATCATTGTCTACTTGTTTTTGTTCTGCTTGTTTATTAACACCTACCGGCCTTGCAGTGTCCCTGGCTCTTACAAGAGGCTAGGTTCTCACAATGAGATTACAAGCACAGAATGAGTTTTCTGCTTAGACCCTTCAATTTACATGTTAGTAGGGTTTACAAATAATTATACTATCAAATGTTGATATAAATTCTATCTGCCTTTTTGAACAAGACAGGGGATTGAAAATTGACATAGGGCTCCTTGTATTGTTAACAAATGAATGTATGAAGTGTATTTCCACTTTAAATCAACCAAGAATCCCATCTTCAGAACCCTCCCATACAGGACCACGGAGTGGCTGTAGACTTCTACATATACTTATAAAGAATAGTAGGATCGTTGCTGTGCTTTTTATCTTGCACTTACAGGCATAAAGGGATGTATTGTGTTTTTTTAACTATTATGTTCAGGACTGAAAGTTTTAAAGATTATGTTTTTATTAATCTTTTTTTGTCAGGTAAATGTGAAGTATTATATATCAATTTTTAATAATTACCATGTGAAGCCAGTGGGTGGAGATCTAGAGTCTGGTGACTGCAAACTTTTTGCAGTTTTATATTCCTATGCTGCAATGAGAGGTTAAAGGATAAGATCGTTTGGCTGTACTTTTCCTGTGGATCACAGGAGACAGTTCGTTCTGCACTCCTGTGACCCCCTTTCAGCAGACAGTAGGCTGAAGCCCGCTGTTGGCTAACATCACAGAGCCGGTCCAGGCTCGGGGCAAGATCGTGACAATGAAGTCAGGATCCACCCACATGCCTGGACTGGCACCTGGCTCAGCCTCTCAGCTAGCTACTGAGCCTGAGCTGGTGGGTCCTGCCCCCTCCACAGCCCTGCGCTCCAGTGAGACAGGGGGCGGGTGGTCAGAGCAGACAGCGGTGACTGACAGTCACTAGCTCTCTGCTAAGGGAGCACTGATAACCAATCGATCAGCGGTGTTTGATCACTTGGTTCTCAGCCTTAGAGCCAAAAGGGGACAGATGCAGCAACTAGGTATGTATGATTTAGAAAAAAAATTAAAAAACAGATTTTTTTTTTTTAAAGTTGAACACCAGGCAGATACAAGACACAAAATAAAATACAAATTAAAGGTAACATTTTTTTTAATTTTTAAGTTTTGGATAGAGTGGAGATAGATTAAAACATCTATTAGGTTTTTATTGCTGTCTGTGCTCCCGTTAGGGAGATTCCCCCTCTCTATATGACATGTTTACCATTATCATTGAAAGTGAAAGTAAAAGAAAATCCCAAATATTGGGTTGTCCCCAGAAAAGTAAGGGGAAATCTTCCAATCTGGACACTAGTTGTAGTTACCTGGGGGGCCCCAAGGGATTCCCTTAATTTGCAAGGATTTTCTCTCATTTCCTGTTTTGCTATGGGACAGGAAGTAAAGGTAAATATCCCCAATCAGACACAGCAGTGACTAGTTTTTATATCACAGAGGCAAATTGGATTACTGCACAGATCTGGAAGAAATATTCAAATCACACCACGATTCAAGTAAGAATACACATGCTTCTTGTAATTAGGCAATATTTGCTTATCCTGGAGCACAGCTTTAAATGTTTTTAGAAACCAGTGTCATACTATGTGGTGGGTGCAGCAGAATGTGCCAGTGCACTAGCTGTTGGTCTGTTTGTTTGTAGTCCAGCTCAGGAGTGTGAAGGAGGACAACAGTGCGGCTGAACTGAGTGAGTGCTGTCATCCTAAAAAAGAACCTTGTTGGTGTGAATTCATTGAAACTAGGAAATATAGAAAAAAAAAACAATTAAACTTTTTGGCATTACAGAAAAATGCAATATTATATTTGGTTTAAGTGTTTGTGTTTAGATACACTTAACTTGCTGAAATGGCAAACAATCAACACATAAAAATGTAACTATCTGCTACATAAGGAGGAGCTTGGTGGACTCCACAGTTGGAATTCAATCCATTTTCTAAGCCTAGTCTATAAGAATTTCCCTAAGTCATGGATTGGTGAAACATTACCAGTTTGTCTAGTGGCCCATATGTTGGCCGCCAGCATCTGGTAACCCATCTCATAGTCATAGCTAATCTGTGATTGATGCACTTGGCCTAGAACTTCCACCCAGTTCTATTCAGGAAACAGGAGGGCTGGAGAGATACTACTCAGCTTTCTTTTCGAGTCCCTGCTTCCTCACTCTAATCACCTTCTGCTGTGGGAAAGAGATGAGATGCGGCCTAAAAAACAGATCATTGTCCGCCTCCTAGCTTAATGCAGAGAAAGCAGTATTGTCTGTTCAATGGATAAACCTTCCTGCTGTCACTCAAAACCTAAATTCAACGCTACTTCATTTCTAAGAGGCTTATCTTCCTTGAATAGACCCTTGCAGCTCAAGTAAGAGGCGATGTAATGAAGCGTGTTTTTTTCTTAAGTGAGAAACCTGCTGGAAAGAAGTGGAGAAGGCTGTGCAGCTGTTCTAAAGGACTTCTGCAGCCTCTCGAAAGACTTGTCATTTATCTGGTCTTGCATGACATCAAATGATAGAAGATCAAGTTCAGTCTCTGGGAGGGAGACGAAGGGGAAAGGGGTTCATCTATCCGTTTTTAACCCCTATTCTAGCTCAGGCCCCACTTCTAGCGAATTGGTTAAAATATACAGTGATGATTCATACTATGTGAACTTAATTTACCTTACTGTATTAAAAAACAAAAGTCCCATTTTTTCCAAGGCAACAGTAACTTGGAATAATATGTAATCAGTTCATTAAGAGACTATGGGGTGAAAAAAAAAACGTAATTGCTAGATTCTATTAAATAAGTTTGAGATGCTAGAAATTGCCTTTACGGTCATATCTAAAGTAGTTGTTCCAGATAAATAATTATAAATTAATTTTAAATGAAATTGAGACCACAACCCAAAGGGTGTATATTATTATTATTATTATATTTCTTCTTTTGCATTCATGCTTTTTTTTTTTTTTTAAAGACGATCCACTATGTTTCTTTCTATATAACATAACGTTAGTGTGAACTTGCCATTATTATTTTTGCAATCAGCACACTGAAGGTTTCAAGGCCAATGAAAATCCACAGTTCCTTCCTATGGGTGTTTGCACCCAAAACAAACACGGAAAGCACTGCCTTAAAGTATATGTCCAGCCAATTTTTTTTTAATTAGCTAGAGTGGAAAGGATTAGAACCTGTCAGATTTATGGTGCTATCTGCCAGCTTTGTTAGAGAAATGTCCCCCCTCCCCCTACTGTCTTTGTTAGAGAAATGTCCCCCCAGTGTCTCAAAAAAGTGTGGACACAAATATTTTTTCATGAATAGGGATGGTCTAGAACCCTCATCAACTTTGTATTGCAATCTGTATTCCTGTTTCAGATTTTTTCCCTCCCCACTTCCTACCTGGTCACCAGGACAGTAAGTGAGGGGCAATCTCTCCAAGGCACCTTTCACATGGGCACTTGGGCAGTAAACTTTATTGCTATTCTGAAAAATGATCTGCAGATGTTTACTTTTCATGCAGTTGAGCGACGGTTTGCAAGTGTTCAGGAAGCGATCCAAAGGGGGATTTTACATTAAAATATCATACCGCTCTAAGAAGCACATTTGGCAAGTGACATCACTGGCAAATGTGACAAGCCAAGTAAAAGATGAATTTCAGGTACAGTGGAACCTCAGATTGCGAGTAACGCGGTTAGCAAGAGTTTTGCAATACGAGCACTGTATTTTTAAAAATCGTAACTCTGTTTGCGAGTGTTGTCTCGCAAAATGAGCATGATTCAGGCCAAAGCGGTTGCACTACCACGTTTGGCCTGAGGTGGGGGGTGCCGGAGCCGAGCAGAGCCGAACGCCGCCGATAGGCGCCGTTCGGAAATGCATGGAAAGGCCAGAGGACAGCACGGCTGACCTCGGAAAATCTCGGGAACAAAGCCTTTCCGAGGTTTGCCGAGGTCAGCCGAGGTGTCCTCGGGCCTTTTCGGCCGTTTCCGAGGCTCTCCAGTGCCCCCCCGCCTCTGGCCGCATGCCATTGAAGTCAATGCGGAACAAATTATTTGCGTTTCCATTGACTTTAATGGGGAAACTCGCTTTGATATGCGAGTACTTTGGATTACGAGCATTCTCCTGGAACGGATTATGCTCGTAACCCGAGGTTCCACTGTATAATATATTTTTACATAATTATATTGGTCCATGTTGGACCAATGTAACTGTGTACTATATATACTTTATCTGGCCAATACCCCTGCCCTGGAATCTGGAAATCACTGAAGTAGACACAGCTATTTCAGTGATCTTCACTTTATCCCAATGTCAATGCCCTGCCTTTCCACCTCGTCCAATTGGAGAACGCTTTGCATTTTCAGAATGGCTCCCATGCTGATAGGCTGACCTCCTTTGTTCAGAAAAATTCAGGCTAACCGCTTAACATGGAATCCAGAAGCAAGTGGAGGTCACTGGAGTAGTGGTGTTTACTCCAGTGATTTCCAGGCTCCAGGGGCATCAGTCAGGTATAGTATATTTATAGTTACATTGGATCAAGCTGGACCAATGTAACTATTTAAAAATATACCATACCTGGAATTCATCTTTAAATGTTCTTCACCATGAAGTGAGGCTTTGTGACCCTGACAATGGGAATCAACAAGCCTTTGATTAACCACCCGTTTTTACCATCCCTTTAAAATCTTTGTGAACTTGGACTTGAGTTCTGGATATCAGTGAAAACACATACTGAAGTTGCAGTTTTCTGCCCAAAAGTAAAAAAGGCTTTGGCTTGATATACACTTTAATAATGCTTAATGCTTAATGTAATAACACATCCTAATGCAACCTTTGATTATATTGACCAAGTTTTACCTGGTACTTTGTTGGGCAGATAGAGCTGTAGGGGAGCATGCAGAGGGTAAATAGCAGCAGAGACAACAAGCTATAGAATTAGCTTGTGACCTTACTCTGGATGGGCAAAGTATTGATTTCCATTAGGTCAAGCACACAAAATTGCATTCAACCTGACCTGCTAAATGATAGGCTCCAATTTTCGCCTGGTATTTGTCTTCTTCAACCTGCAACAGAATGTCCTGTGACAACCTGTAGTTGCTGATATCCTCATCTTCTAAACAGATAATACAGGCCAAGGTATTCCATGCTTCTGGACCTGCCCTGCAAAATGAAACTGCTGCAGAGCACAGACTCATGTGACCAGAGATTCTACTACTGCTTAAAAGTAGTCTGAGGAGCCTAATAAGGCTAGCCACAAAGGACTGAATGAAACTCGGAATGATATCAATTTAGAGGACGTTCTTATTTGCATATACTGTAGTTGCCATGTTTCTTGCCTAGAATTAATAGTTCACAGATTGTCTGGTTTCCCTCTGCCAAATGTTTTTTGGTTCTGGGGCTACAGAATCAAGGTGGAGTTCAGCTGTCAACAGAGTTATGTATTTCTAGAAAGTGAAGAATGGACAAATGGGACAAGGAATTTGAGAATTTGGAGGAGCCTCAGAGCATTGAAAGGCACTTTTTGGAGTTAAGAATACATGCTTGAACCAATGGCGGACGCTCATTTGCCGCCCTCCTAATCCATGTGCCTGGCCCCTAATCTACATGCAGACACCGGACACCTGGATTCCATTTTTTTCGCAGCACATGATTAAAGTCAGAGACTTTAATTGGCTTCAAAAAGGGTGGGCTCGGGGCGCAGAGCACTGCGCTCAGAGCCCACCCAGTTGTGAGACAATAGCAAAATAATATAACGTTTCTTCTCCTGGCCAATCAGGAAGCGGGTCCTAAGCGGGAGACCTAAGACCCGATTGACCATGAGTCCTAAGTCCTGATTGGTAATGAGTCCTATATCCTGATTGGCCAGGAGGAGAAGCAACCGCTGGGACTCAGGAGGAGATGCTGGGGGAGATGCCGCCGAAGTCGCGGCCTGGATGCGGTAAGTGCGGGGCTGGAGGGGGGCCTTGCGGGTGTTGGGGGAGCGATGCAGTGATCAAGCGATGGGAGGGGGAAAGGGCTAATGAGTGGTTGGTTGACTGGCTAGCTGGCAGGGGGGAGGGGGGTGGGTCATGGGCCACGCCCCCAAGAAAATTGAGCACCAGCCGCCAGTGACTTGAACTGAATTTTCTTTTTATAAACCAAAGTTTAGTTTTACTTTAATTATTAAACTGATATTAAAGGTTAGTTTTCTTTTTTTTTTAAAACCAAGCGTGTCATACTTACCGGCTCTGTGCGATGGTTTTGCACAGAGCAGCCTCGATCCACTTCTCCTCGGGTCCCGTGCTGACGCTTCTGGTTCCTCCTCCTTGATCAGTGCCCCCAATAGCAAGCTGCTTGCTTTGGGGGAACTGGCGTGTGCTCGCTTCCGAGCCCCGCTCTATGTGTTCATAAGACACATAGAACTGCGGCTCAGCTCCGCCCCCGTTCTCTCTTCATTGGCTCATTGGCTGTGATTGACAGCAGTGGGAGCCATTGGCTCTTGCCGCTGAGTCTCAGCCAATGAGGAGAGAGAGACCCAGGACAGCCAAGGCTCCCGTGCACATCGTTGGATCGAGAGGGGGCTCAGGTGAGTATTAGGAGGGGCTGTGGGGGAAACAGCAGACAGAAGGATTTTTACCTGTATGCATAGAATACATGAAGGTAAAACACCTTTAGCCTTTACAACCATTTTAGTTTTGAACAGTTTTCTAAAAACATATATATTAGGACAGTGTACCTTGTAGAAAATCCTAGGATTATAAAAGGAATGTTATAATGATGCTGCTATTGCATGTTTTGTTTGTCACAAGAAAATCAAGGTATAGTTTTAAGGAAGTGGACATCTTACAGACATTCCTTCTCTGGTATAGCGTCTTTGTTAACACCTGCATCCGAGCATTTTTTTTCCCAGTGCATCACAGCAGAAACTATTTCCTTTTCTACGGTACATCTGTCATCCAAAAATAGAATTACATTGGCAGCTGAATATACAAGCTTTCTTCACATTTATATGACTAAACATGCTTATGACATGATTTAGATATAGCAAAGAACATGCATTAGCGTCACATTGGTTCAGTGTCCACACGCCAACTATGGTCTTTTACTGGAATTACACTGAACTTTCAAACAGCGATTGAACATTTATACTCCATAGCATCTGTTATTATTACCATTGAATATGTTCTGTGTATTGTTGAATCCATTTAACATTTTCCTGATAAACCAGACACAATTCAAGTCAACTAAAATTCAACTTCTTATTATCTTGACTTTGTTGAGCCAACATATCCTGTCGCACTTTCCAATAAAGGAGTATGGTGATAAACATTGTTAATAATACTGCACATATCTGGAGACAAAAGGTTAAGAGGCCTCTCTTATCAGAGTTTAGAGTCTAATAGGAAATGTCAAAGCAAGTATGGAATCTGGAAAAATTTGCGTGATTAAATACATTTGGAGCACTGAAAAGTGTCTATGCCATCCGAAACAATCAATCAGATTCCAGCTTTGATTTTTTTTAGATCACTTAAAAAAAGGAATCTGATTGGTTTCTATGCATCTTAGACAGTTCTCTTTTTACCTATTTATATGAAGCAACCCCAATAGCGGAACGTATTTTTATTTCCATATATAACAGATAAACCTGATTTTCCCTGTGATTGCAGGATATAGGTTTAACTATTTCTCTGTTTGGCTCAATGGTAACATCTTTTGTTAATTTATGATAGTCATTATGCGATCTGCGTAATTTCCATTTCTGCTGCTTCTTCGAACAGATTATGCTTTTTGGGTGTTCCTCTGTAGATGTCTTTCCAGTGACTTCACTTGATGAATGTGACAAGTTTTGTGTGTGTTTTTTTTTATCCCTCCCCTCATTGAATTTTAAAGATTTTTTTTTTTTTTTTTTTTTTATAAATACAGGCCAATAAGGGCCCAAAGGCAGTATTTCAATGGCTGCTAAATCTTTCAAGGTTAGGACTTAACCTCCCTAATTCAGCTTCAACCTTCAGTCTGAAGCCAATCAAGAATATCAGATGATACTTAAACAATGAGGGATTTCTGATATTCAGGTACAGCCTCTCTTCAATAGGATTGCAAATGCTTTGTGTGGAGAAAGTCGGTTTTGCTCAAAAGTAGTGTCACAAAAAGTGAAATTACCATTTGCTTGGAATGATGCCATTCATCATTGTCAGGGTACTAAGCGTTGTAAAGAGTTAGGGCTCACCAAATTAATGCCTTGTTTTGCATCAGCTAAATTTCCCAAATCCTTGAGGATGGATCATAGAAAACTCATCTCTCCGTTTTAATTTATCAAGCCAATATGAATTCAAAAGCAGAAAAGAAAAAGGGGTCCCTGCTTCTTTTATTTACAGTCTAATTCAGAAAGAAAGGAATGTAAGATATGAAAATAAGTTGGGAAATAAGATAAATCTCTGGGTGAAATCACCAGATCTACCCAGCCCTATAGCACAGCCTCCATAATTCATTTGTAGGTCAGCTCAAGGGATTAGCCATGACGTATCAGAAAATTCATTTATTTTTATTTTATTTTGCTGTTTCTTATGCATAAGGGTAATGCTGTCCCCAAGGCTTTCCAGGTAGCCCTCAAAATTTGACAACATTTGCTGTCTCTGAGGCCTGAGAAAAGATTAATTTTCAAATAAACAGCATAAAAATGTATGGAGTTGTATAAATTTGAATACAAAATGCATTTGTTTTGCTTGCCTACATGCAGACATGCACACTGTCTGTTCAGCCAAAAATCATAAAATGACATTGAAATTAATGATTTTATGCACATTGTGCAAGTCAGTAAAGTTTTAATTGGTATTTAAAATAAAAAAATGTAAAGGAGACAAATAGGTTGTAGTATGATTTATTAAGTATATAATAACAGTGTTGCAATATATTATTGTATAATAGTTAGCAACAGATATTAGACAAATTATAAAAAATTTGAATGGATAACACTTATCTTACATCAGTGTGTACCTTATGTCTAGGTTAAGGAAATCAAGGAAATCAAATTTTTTTTTCATAGTTCAGATGCGTTGGTTTTTATTCCGATAAGACTTTTCCAGTCAGCATCTTTTGTACAATTGGAAGAAATGAGAGTGTCTGCCAACCAATGATATTCCTGATTTCATTTTTTAAATGCAGATTGGAAAAAGTTCATTATGGCTCTTATTTCATACATATAACATGGGGGCAGGGTGGTTACTAAGAAAGAAGCAGTCAGATTCTGTACCACCCCCTCCCTTTAGAATGTAAGCTCTACGAGCAGGGCCCTCCTGTACTATTTGTATTGAACTGTATTGTAATTGTGTTGTTGTCCCCTATACATTGCAAAGCACTGCGTAAACTGTTGGCTCTATATAAATCGTGAATAATAATAATAATATAATAATAATGGCAACCAATCAGATTCTAGCTTATAGTTTCAAGGCTTAGCTGAACAAGCTGATCAGTTTATTCTGATAGTGATGTGAGAATACAATGACGCGGCAGAGGTATTTCTTCCTCCACCTCATTTGTGTGGCTGAAGGAATGCCTATTTTTTTTTGGGTCAGCCCCCTGGCTTTCTATGGCCAGCTCTACCGTAGCCCTATACTAGGAGATACAAGACAATCACAAGCTCTGATGAACTCCCTTTAGGGCAAAACATATTATCAAAAGCTTCTTGTAGTGATGTCATATGCTGTTGGCTCAATTTGGGCGACATCATTTTTATGTAAGTTACTTGCTTGCAGGCTTTTATCGTTATTGTAAAGTGTTTTTTAATAAAAATGATATTACACTGCTGGAGCATTTCTGTTCTATATAAGTACACCATCTGGGAACATTTTGTTTGGATGTGGAGGACAGTGGGGTTTATTTACTAATGCTGGAGAGTGCAAAATCAGGTTCACTTCTGCATAGAAACCAATCAGCTTCTATCCTCAGCTTGTTCAATTAAGCTTTGGCAATAAAACCTGGAAGTTGATTGGTTATGCAGACGCTATGCAGAAGTAAACATGATTTTTGCACTCTCCAGATTTAGTAAATAAACCCCAGTGTGTCATCTTTGACCCAAATTTCCTAAATATGTATTGCCATCTATATACACAGTGAGGTCTTGGATATTGGTGAGTATATATCTTGATTATCCGATAAAAGTAGTGATTTATCACTATTTGGATCATCATATACTGTATTTATCGGCAAATAACACGCAGTTTTTTCCCCTTAACCACTTGCCGACCGCTCACGGTATATATACGTCGGCAGAATGGCTCGTACAGGCACAATCACGTACCTGTACGTGGCCCTTTAACTGCCGACGTCGGGGTCGCGCGCGCGCCGCCGGCGGCGCGCTTGCGACCCCCCTGCCTTCCCCGTGAGTGGGACCGCGGGTCCCGCGGACTCGATCGCCGCAGGGATCCCCACGATCGTCTCACGGAGGCTCGGAGCGGGGAGATGTGTGTGTAAACACAGCATCTCCCCGCTCCTCTACTGACACTGTCAGCGATCTCCGCTCTGTGTAATCAGAGCGGAGATCGGTGACATGTCAGTCATAGCCACGCCCCCCTCAGTTAGTAACACGCCCCTAGGCACACTTAACCCCTTCAGCGCCCCTAGTGGTTAACTGCCAGTGTAATTTTCACAGTAACCAGTGCATTTTTATTGCACTGATCGCTGTGAAAATGACAATGGTCCCAAAAATGTGTCAAAAGTGTCTGATGTGTCCGCCATAATGTCGCAGTCATGAAAAAAATCGCTGATCGCCGCCATTACTAGTAAAACAAATAATAATTAATAAAAATGCCTTAAAACTATACCCTATTTTGTAAACGCTATCATTTTTGCGCAAACTAATCAATAAACGCCAATTGCGATTTTTTTTACCAAAAATATGTAGAAGAATACGTATCGGCCTAAACTGAGGAAAAAAAATGATTTTTTATATATTTTTTGGGGATATTTATTATAGAAAAAAGTAAAAAATATGTCATTATTTTCAAAATTTTCGCTTTATTTTTGTTTATAGCGCAAAAAATAAAAACTGCAGAGGTGATCAAATACCACCAAAAGAAAGCTCTATTTGTGGGAAAAAAAGGACGCCAATTTTGTTTGGGAGCCACGTCGCACGACCGCGCAATTGTCAGTTAAAGCAACGCAGTGCCGAATCGCAAAAAGGGGCCTGGTCATAATGGCCCGTATTGGTCCGGGGCTTAAGTCTTTAAAAAGGGAAAATCATGGGTACATGTTATACACAGATCCCTTCTGTCTGTGAGGGGAAGAGGAGCGAGCACCGCTGAAATAGCCAGAGCCGAGTGTACTGTGTACTCGGCTCGGCTCGGCTCTGCTCGACAACGCTCTGTCATGCCCAGTCCCGCCATTGGACCTGTGTTATGTCCATCAAAGAAGCCGGACCAAGGGGTGGGACTGGGCGGGACTGCGAGAGGAGCCGAGAGGAGCTGAGTACAGCCGAGTACCCAGGACATCTGGCTCTATTTCAGCGGCAAAATTTAAAAACGATAAAGCTTCATTTTTGGGCACGGCTGCAGACGGCCACTTGGGATAGGCTGGCTGCAGATGGACACTTGGGACAAGCTGCAGATGGACACTTGGGACAGGCTGCAGATGGACACTTGGGACAGGCTGCAGATGGACACTGATCATTCTGCAATGATGGGCAAGGCTGCAGATGGACACTGATAAGGCTGCATTGATGGGCATTTAAAATGTATTTTTTTTCCTTAAACTTCCCTCCTAAAAGTTTTTTTCCTTAAAATTCCCTCCTAAACTTGGGGTGCGTGTTATACGCCGGCGTGTGTTATACGCCGATAAATACGGTAATTACTTGCATGCAATTTTTGACCTCTTTGAGCTTTTGAGGTCATTATATCTGGGAGTACTGGCACTATGCATATGCCTAAGAGGGCCCTCTGATATCAATAGGAAATTAAAGTGTTTCTAAAGTCACATTTTTTACTTTAATGCATTCTCTGCAGTTAGAAAAAAATTATATTATCTTTCCCATACTCCCATCCCTAAACAGTTACCTGTCTCCTCTTACTGCTCCAGCGCTGTTCAGGCTGCAGCACTGCTCTCCTCTCTTCCAGGTCTCACAGGAAGATGCTGAGAGGGGGGCATGGCTTACCAACACTGTATATGTGTGTATGGAAGCACACAGCTCAGATCGTGCATGCACGAATACCCCCATAGCACATGGCTTACTAAAAAGGCACACAGAGGAAGAAGAAGCAGAGCTGGTGGGGGACTACCAACAAGAAGGTAGGTAAGAGAAAAGGGGTCAAGAGACTGATCTGTGCAATATTGTTGCACAGAGCAGGTTAGTATAAGGTCTTTTAATTTGAACCTTGAATATCACTTTAAAGAAGTCTCACTTCTAGTGCGGCAACTGTGTTTATATCAAGATTGAAAAGTTTTGTATATAGGTCCTTATTATTGGCTGTTAATATGACACAAAGTTCATATACACTAGTGTGGATTTTTTTTTATGTATAAATAGTGCTGATTGCTTCTGAATGAAAATGTATTGGCTTGAGAAGTAACTCCACTTTTGTTGAGAAAAAAAACCCTCTGGGTGATCTATGTACATTGCAAGGATTTTACCAAACGTTGTAGCAGATTTTTGCTTGTTTCTGTTCTAGGGAAAACACTG
This sequence comes from Rana muscosa, assembly GCA_029206835.1. Classification (NCBI taxonomy): domain Eukaryota; kingdom Metazoa; phylum Chordata; class Amphibia; order Anura; family Ranidae; genus Rana; species Rana muscosa. The sequence continues at coordinate 707,453,999 of CM055122.1, forward strand.
TTTGACCATGTTCTTTGGATACTAATTCTGAATGGGAGGGTCTAGTTCATTATAACCACCTGGTGCACTCTTAGTGTTCTGATGGGAAAAGGTGTTGTGATGGGAAAAGTTGGAATTTTGACAACCCTCTAGATGTAATTAACCCCTGGGGAATGTGTAAAAAGTGAATAATACTGCGCTAACCCAATGGTGAAATGTGGAAAGCTGCTACATACAAAATGTGACAAAGATTTGTGAACAAGGTAAATGGAAAATGTAGCGCTAAACAGTTGAGTAAGCAATATTCAAATAATCAAATGTTGCTATACACATGAATGGTAGGTCACAAAGTGTGAAAACATAACATATATAAATATAACTCATATATGGAAGAAATGTCCAAATGAATGAACCAATCCATTTAGTGAACACATAAAGTCCAGTATAAAGTAGTTGTTGCTCAGAAGTGAAGCACAGTGATATAGTGAACATGTAGAAACATCAAGGTGTTGTATCTTCAATCAAAATAATGGGGTGTGTACTCTTACCAGAAAGGGTGGACTCGAATGTCGATGACAACGAGTCAATCGAGCAGAGAGAGACAAGATGGGCAGTCTTCCACAATGATCATGGGAACCAAGGCATTTCCTAGAGCAGCTTCCAGGGGTCTTGTAGGTGACCGGAAGGTTTTGAAACCAAGTTGAAAAAGCCGGCTGGAAGGGCCAAAAAAAACTCTCATCGAGGAAGATGTAAAGAGAAAAAATAAGAGCTCCACATGGTATAGATCAAAAAGGATAGGTTTTATTGAATAAAAACCGATTGGCATCTGTAGTAATAAAAATTTGTGATCACAAAAGTAAAAAGGAGCAATATGGAGAGCAATAAGCCAAGCCTGACGCGTTTCGTCTAAGTAGACTTCATCCGCCCCATTTTCCATTTAACCCTTGGGAAATACCTCACCAAAAAATTTGTTGCAGAGGATGCCTATGATTTTGACTTGTAACTTACTATGGATTTATGGGAAAATCATTGAACCAATCACACAAGCAGGAATTGAAATTTTGGAGGTGTTCTCTAAACCAACGGTGTACAAAACATTGTCATATTGCATTGAATTTTTACAGAAAATTACAGTGCTGCAGATTTAAATGGAAAGCTAATTTCTAATAACATTAAATTAAAATATGGCATGTGTAGCATTTGTAAATGCAGTATTCTTTCTTTATTTGCTATATTGTTTTTTCCACAAAAGTGGAGTTACCGTTGGTGACAGGAGGGTCATGTTGGACACAGGGTGAGCCAGGAAACCATGGACATTAAGAATATGGCTTGGATCGCTTGAAATTGAAATAGTAATATTAGTCCACAATATTGTTTTATTCTGAACTTAACAGGTTAATTGAGAGATGTGTATTGAAGGTCGTCATTGAGTAAAGTCTGTTGATAATGGGAGTTAAGCCTGTAATTATAGGTGTTGTAGCAGACAGAGTGGCTACAGATCCTTTCATTGTAAGATGTGTATTAAAAGTTCGTTATGCAAATATTGTGTGAAGTCTTTGATAGTTGGGAGACAAAAGCTAACCTGTTGTCGTCTAGGAGGTGTCAAAATAATGTGTATTGGGTCTTGTTATGTTGTGGGTGGAGCTGGACCATTGTTCAATTTAGATTAATGCAGTATTTAAAAGTTACAGTGTTTTTCAATAAAGGTCAGTCTATTTTTTGGAAAGATACAGAGCGTGTTGTCTCGTTCTTCCAGAAGGATTAATTCCTATGGGAAGTGGTCGCCTGGCTGTGGAGGATCGGCAGTGAATTTGTGTCCAGGAGAGGGAAGATCTTTAAACGGCGTTACCCCCTTTGATATTTGGGGTGCCGTTACATTGGTTGGCAGCTGTGTGATTTTCTCTCCAGTTCCTGGGACACTCCAAACCACCACAGTGAATGACCAGCTATGCAGCCTACAGGAAAGCCATGCTGAAAGACTTACTTGAGAGCCGTGGAGGGACCAGTGGGACAAAGAACAAGGCCATCCTGATCAGTGAACTAGCCGAGATGGATCAGAGGGATAGTGATGCAGGACCCCGGTCAGTTGAAGACTTGTTTCAGCAACGAGTTCAAGAGCGGTTGGCATTATATGGTGCTAACCCATCAGAGACCGCCATACAGAAAGCCATTAAAGACATCCAGCTGCAGGATGAGCGACAAGAGAAAGAACGAGAGCGACAAGAGAGAGAACTAGAGCGGCAACATGAGCAGAGAATGGCAGAAATACGGCAATCGGAGACAACACCTAAAGATGCAGCGCCTTTCCGTAAGTTGCCCTTTCGGGCGTTCAAACTATTTAAGGAAGGAGAGGAGGAAATTGAAGCATTCCTGCAGGACTTTGAGAGACTATGCCAGATACATGAAGTACTGCCCCAAGATTGGGTCGCCTTACTGGCAAGTAATTTAACGGGCAGAGCGGCAGATGCGTATCGGGCCCTGGAGGATGAGGACGCTAAAGACTATGACCGGGTAAAAGAAGCTCTGCTAGCCCGATTTGCCATTACACCCGAAGCCAGACGGATTAAGTTTCGAGAATCCCGGAAACAAACCCACATAACATACGTGGAGTGGGCACATCGTCTGCAGCGAAACCTTAAGGGCTGGTTCCAGGGAAGCCGCGCTCATACCATAGAGGACATCACCCAGCTAGTACTCTTAGAACAGTTCTTTAACCACACCCCTCTGGTACTACGGGATTGGGTGCGAGATAAGCAACCACGGACTGTACAGCAAGCGGCTACTTTTGCCGATGAATATCTGGACTCTCGAAGGGCAGGCAGAAGCGAGCGCTATCCACTATCTCGGCCCAGTTTATCAGCCTCTAACTCAGCTTCAGCACCAACCCCAGCGGCCACTTATCCTCAGCAGCCCAGGTTCAACTCCCAGGACTACGCACAACCCATCAGGTGTTTCGGATGTAAACAGCTAGGGCACAAAAAGACAGACTGTCCGTTGAATCCAGCCATCCAGTCCCAGTCATGGAGACAACCAGCAAGGGGGAGCCCCCGCACATCCATGCCTGCGGCCCACTGCGTTGAGGAGGAAGAACATTGGGGCGTCTTGCACGAGGCTGATCCCATACAAGCAGCTAACCGGGACAACCGGCAGCAACACAGGCAGACTGTCTGGGTCAATGGAAAGGTAGCCAATGGCCTACGTGATTCTGGTGCCACCATGACCCTACTACAGAAAAACCTCATCCCAGAGAGCCAACACACCGGAGACACTGTAGCCGTAAGAGTAGCGGGAGGTACCATCTTCCGGCTACCCGTTGCCCGGGTTCACCTGGATTGGGGGGTTGGTTCGGGACATTTGAATGTAGGGGTGATGAAGGATTTGCCAGCGGATGTACTACTGGGGAATGATTTGGCCCCCCTCGTTTCTGCTTACGCCCCGATGGGCCCCGCTGAAGCCAACCCAGTGACTACCTGTGCCCAGACCCATGCTGCTGGAACCGGCCTGATTGCGGCTGAGAACGGGGTAAGATTACCTTCCCCGACATGTACCTTAGATCAGGCACAATATTACAGTCTAAAATTGGAATGTGACAAGTTGGCCAGTGAGAAATCAGAGATGCAACGACACTACGTCATGTATTATGAGATGTCCCATGGCTTGAACATTGAAATGCACAAACAGGCTGAAATTGTCAAAAGGTTAAATGGGATTTGCGCCCAGGTTTTGCCTTACCTTTCCCAAGAGCACCAGCAACAAGTTTTGGGAGCCATTGAGAGAGCAAAGCAAGTGACTGTTCCAGAACTGAATTCCATTATTCGTCCCGCAACCTTACAACTGCACCATCAGCTACTGACCCGGTAAGCAAAATGGCAATGTTGATGGGTTATCCAGACATTAGAAGAATGGAACTATGAACTAACTTCAGAGTCAACCCGTCTGGGGTCACCTCCTGTGTTAGTCTCCTGCCGAAAGGGGAGATGTGTGACAGGAGGGTCACGTTGGACACAGGGTGAGCCAGGAAACCATGGACATTAAGAATATGGCTTGGATCGCTTGAAATTGAAATAGTAATATTAGTCCATAATATTGTTTTATTCTGAACTTAACAGGTTAATTGAGAGATGTGTATTGAAGGTCGTCATTGAGTAAAGTCTGTTGATAATGGGAGTTAAGCCTGTAATTATAGGTGTTGTAGCAGACAGAGTGGCTACAGATCCTTTCATTGTAAGATGTGTATTAAAAGTTCGTTATGCAAATATTGTGTGAAGTCTTTGATAGTTGGGAGACAAAAGCTAACCTGTTGTCGTCTAGGAGGTGTCAAAATAATGTGTATTGGGTCTTGTTATGTTGTGGGTGGAGCTGGACCATTGTTCATTTTAGATTAATGCAGTATTGGATGTGTATAAAAAGTACAATGTTTTTTCAATAAAGTCAGTCTATCCTAGAAAGATACAGAGTGCGTCTCGTTCTTTCAGAAGGATTAATTCCTATGGGAAGTGGTCGTCTGGCTGTGGAGGATCGACAGTGAATTTGTGTCCAGGAGAGGGAAAATATCTTTAAACTGCGTTAAACCCCTTTCGTATTTGGAGTGTCGTTACACCGTTTAATTCATCAAAGGTAAATATCAACTCATAGAAACCATAGTGTCATTCATTGAGCTACAGAAAACGGAAATCTGATTGGTTGCCAATGGTTTTTGATCTTTGTATATACAGTGCCAACTGAATTGCGTTATTGTACAGGATGACCGACGGGAGTCGGATGTTTTTAGAACAGGTAGTACACGGTAAGTTGTGATGGGAGGGGGGAGGAGCTAGGCGTCTCCCCCCCCCACTGAAATGCCAATTCAGTCACAATGAAGCAGCGGACGTTACAACATCGTTTGCTTACAACAGCTTTGTTATAAGTGGTGGGTCTTTCACAGTAACACAGTGGCTATTTTGGCGAAAATTAATTGTTGATCGGCATGGGGCTGTTCCCAGATGCAATAATCATGATGAGCGACAAAGCTCATTTTCATTTGAACAGGACAGTAAATAAGCAGAACCTTTGTTACTGGGCTCCTGAAAACCCTAGGAACACTCAAGAAAGACCTCTCCACTCTTCATGTGTTACAGTGTGGTTGCCCCTTTTGGTGTTATCGGCAAGTAGTTTTTCAAGGAAAATGGCATAACAGTGACTGTTAACCTGTTACGTTACATTCACATTATTTTCAGCAGGATGGTGCCACAGCGCATACTGCCAACGCACCAATGGAAGTTCTTTGAAACATGTTCCCTGGAGGCCTTATTTCACGTTTCAGCGATGTGCCATGGGCCCCAAGGTCTTCTGACTTGTCATCATGTGATTTTTTCCTATGGGGGTACCTGAAGAGCTGTTCGTACACTCACAAACCCCGTAATTTGAATGAATTGAAGGATGCCATCCAAAAAGAAATGCTCACAGTTGATCAACAGCTGTTGGCTCGAGTGATGGACAATTTCAAGCGAAGGATTGAAAGCTGCATTCAAGAGGATGATCGTCATATAAAAGACATTCTTTTTCATAACTGAATAAGTAACTCAAGGGGCATGTCTTGACCTCTGTTTTTGTAAAAATAAATACATTTTAAGTTGAAAATCTAATAGCCAAGAAATTGTTGAAACCTTTGGATAGATTAATTTTCGCCAAAATAGCCACTGTGTTACTGTGAAAGACCCACCACTTATAACAAAGCTGTTGTAAGCAAACGATGTTGTAACGTCCGCTGCTTCATTGTGACTGAATTGGCATTTCAGTGGGGGGGGAGACGCCTACCTCCTCCCCCCTCCCATCACAACTGATTTTTTCAAAACCGTCCGACTCCTGTCGGTCACCCTGTATATGCCCATGAGTATCAGATGAAAAAAAGCGAATGCTTTCACAGGTACTAGGCAGATACCGTAAATGGACGTGAGCTGAGGAATATGTGTAAACTGCCATTGTTGACTTGCTTCTGAAAATGTGAATTGCCTGGTTGCAATCCATGATCTCTTCTTTTCACTGACCCAGAACAAGCATGCCGCAAGTTAAGTCAGAGTGGACTGAGAAATCCTCATTTTCATACCTGTTTATGATTAATAGCCAAGAAATTGTTGAAACCTTTGGATCACAAGACAGCCAGGCAATTAACATTTTCACAAGATGAACTCAGCAATGGTAGCTTCCACATTTCTATCAGCACAAGTTGACCTTTTTTACTGTGTGAATATAGCTGTGAAAAGCTGTCTTCTACATTTTAATACAGCAGTAACTAAACTAAATAATTAGTGATTATATAAATGTTATCTTATTTCTCCATAGATACAGCAAGTGATCATGTCCACATTAAACCCTCAGGCTTACATATTGACACCAGCCAGATTAGTGCTCAATAGATATGCCCCAAGCATGTAGCATCAATCAGGGGAATTCATAAAGGGTGTCATAGACATCCTCTAGAATTCTTTTGGGGAGCAGCACTGAAAGTGTTGATTCTTGTGTCTGATTCATTTACCTGTCCCATCAGGTCCCCTTTACTGATGGACAGCACACACCGGTGGGCGGATCCATAGCCAATCTTAAGTCCAATAGCAGCTTCCCATTTCGCCAACTGCCGTGCACTGTAAAACAAAAGTACACTGGACCTGATGGGGAACCTAATCTCTCAGTTTCCCATCAGGCTCTGCCCACCTAGTGACATGCCTTTTTCCAAGATTGGGCATTGCCAATATTTGATAATGACTTCACTTGTATCCCCATTTACATTTATATTTCAGCTGGGGAATTTCCCTGCTGACTGTTGCATGAGGCTAGGGATAGCCCTGTGCGGGATACTGTCACATTCATGATAGCTACCCAGCACAGACACTGCCCGCTCTGAGAACTGGCATACCTCTGTACTCCAGTACCACCAGTTTCTTAATCTGAGAGGTGATTCGTTAAGAACTTATGGCTGTCATAGCAGTAAGAAAGAACAAATTAGCTACACCTGTTGGTAATGTTACTGATACTGGTGCAAATGCTTGCCTGAATTAGGGGCAGGTAGTTAACTTTTTTTTGAGTTATTTGGAATTATGTGCACTATTATCATGTTTGCATAAAGTATGTTAATTGTGTGGTAGTATTAGGATCAGTAACTTTATTTGAGAAAGCGCTTCACTATATTGATTTATTGAGTTCTTAAGAAAACTACTGACAGAAAAGTGCCGTTAGGGTTGTTTTGAATTCCCCTAAATGTCTCTTGGATATTCTGAATAGATATTGGATGGACATCTGATTTAAAGAAAAAAACAAAACATTTGAACAAAGACTCACTAATAGGCACATAGATATGCAGATAAACAACCTGATATCCTACAAGTGTTTAACTATGTGAATACATTCTCACCATGGGTAAACTGTACATCCACTCCAATCAGCAGGAAGCATAAGGTTTGTTGTTGCAGAGATATAGGTCTCAGCAAGGGCCTTACGGGACCTCTGCAGAGATACCACTGCTTCTATGGTGTGAAGAAAACTCATTGTAGGGCTTTGCACACATTTTAATCTGGCTTTAAGACACTTTAAAATGTGCTTTTATTACATGCAAATTTATATTAATTCCTCATAACATTGAGAAATTTACAATTCTTTTCATTTAAATTGAAAGAGTTGGCTATAAAGGCAAAAACTGGGAAAAAAGTAGGCTGCTTATAACAAGATTCAACAACATCCTCAGCTTATCTAGCCCCTGACATGAAATGCTCCTCCGAAGTGTAGTATGCTGGATGTCTAATATATAGATAGTATTAGAGAGAATCTCATGGCAATGAGAGAACAGCGGGCCACTAAAGCCGGTGGACGGTTTTCATCAGACCAACCGATCTTGTATGGTACCCATCGGTCTTTTTTCCATCGGTTGTAAAAAAAAGAACTTGTTTTAAAATTTTCCGATGGATAAAAAACCGATGGGAATTTCCGATCGTCTATGGGCAAGTCCATCGGTTAAAAAACCCACACATGCTCAGAATCAAGTCGATGCATGCTCAGAAGCATTAAACTTCATTTTTCTCGGCTCATCGGAGTGTTTTACGTCACCGCGTTTGGAACGGTCGGTTTTTTGACTGATGGTGTGTGGCCAAGACTGATGAAAAACAGTTTTATCGGATTTCCGATGGACAAATCCATCGGACGAAAATCCATAGGTTATCCGATCGTGTGTACGGGGCTTAAGAGTCAAGCATATGATAAAGCCCGTGAAGAGCCTGTTGGTACAAATATTTTGGAGATAAAGTGGGGAAAAAGTGATTTTACAACTGGAATCTTTTGGCAATTGGAAAGATCGAGCACAATATGCACAAAGATTTAATGTACTTAGAAGCATTATATTAATGTTATCTGGTACTGTCACATCTATGTTGTGGGATAATACCGTCTAATATTTTTACTGTTCCTGCAAAGATCTTGTAGGGATCTGCTACCCTCTATTGTTAGCTGCTAATATCACAGTGTGATGTTTAAATATGTATCATCACTTCCTGTCCCTGTAAGGCTGGGTTAATAAACCCAAGAAGGAGGAAGTGGAGAGAGAGAGAGGAAGAGAAAGAAAGTCACAGCCACATGTTCTGCCCATGTTGCTAAATCCTGTCAGAAGGAACTATTATGCAAGTATTCCTATGTTCTAATAGTCTAAATGCAGCTGTCCATAGCTTCTTGTAGCTGAATTGTTATTATCTCACATGAACAGTGCCAGATAGCTAGGCCTGTGCTACTGTATGTGTGTAGTGGTCACCTTCCAGTATATTAGTCGGTGAACTTGTTTATTGCAATAGAGTTTATATACAGCTCTTGGTATTTTAGTTAGCTGTGTCCCCTTCTGGTCTGGGATTCTTTAGTTAGTTTTAGCCAAGGGCTCAATAACCAGCATAGACTAGAGACAAGTTAGGCATCGGATGTCCGCTTCTGGTAGTTAGAGGTCCAGTTGCATAACAGAGTAGAAACTACTTGGGACTAGGAGGCAGAGTAGATAGTTCCAGTGCCACTCCACAGTTTCTGCAAGTGAGAAGCTGCGTTCAAGGCTGGTTGGACAACAGTTGGGGAATCTCCCTATTACCGCTCATCTTGTCTTCAGGTATCTGACACAAAAATGGATGCTACATTGCAATCATCCTCAGTGGTCCCTGAAACTGAACTTTGCTGCACTATTCATCTGGAGGTATCTCTATTATTAACTATATATTCCCGGGTATATGAGCATTATTCCACCAGTCCTCCTGTTAGGCCCTTTTCTGATAATGCCTGTTTGTACTTTGAATGTATGTACGATTAATGATCCTTGCTTATATAAATCTTGTATTATTTCCATACTGATGTGCTGCTACTGTATATACTTATGGTTAATGTTATATGTGGGTTGCAGTAGTTCATCTGCTCCCAATTACTTTGATTAGATTATTAATTCATTTTCCAGGAAGGGAATCCACTCTGCTCTGTTCACAGAGGCCCTATCCTGGTTGGAGGCACTGGAAACTTTATTATCAAATCCACTCTTCCACTTAGCGAAGGTTCTGGTTCTTTTATTTAAAACAGAATCACAAAGGCAATATGCTGCACACTAGTAAAGTCAGGGTATCCGTGAGAAACAAGTAGATAAATTGGAAAAAATGCGTTAATTGGAAACAACCAAAGACATGTGATAACAAGAAGGGCCCTCTGAATAAACACACTCCTGCCAATACATATGTTGGCAGTGCCACTAATAATAAAAGTAACAATCACATACAACCATCCACAGCTACAGTGAAACAGATTTCTAACATTACTGTTGCTGATGTTCATCAAAATGGGATCAGTAACATGAGGGATAAGGATAATAATAATCCTAGATATAGTTGCTCAGAACCACTGAGTAAGCAGGACCATCACTGTAACGGCACCCCCAATCTCAAGGGGATTAACGCCGTTTACGATGTTCCCTCTCCTAGACACACATCCACTCGCTACCGATATCCACAGCTAAATGACCCTTTCCTATAGGAGCCGACCCCTCTGGAAGAAGACGAGACGCACTCTGTCTCTTCTGTAGTAGGAATGAATTTATTATTGACAAACATTGTAACTTTATACACAATTCAGGGCACATGATTTAACATGAACAAGGGCCCAGCTCCACCCACACATCCCAAAACTCAACACCTCATCCTGACATCTGCTAGGCTTCAAAAGATCCCAGCACAATAGAATATACGATCTCCAATACACATCTTCCCACAAAGGGTTGGCAGCCAGTCTGTCTGGCGACAACAGGTTCTAAACCCTTTACATCTTAAATCCCTTTGTATTGTAAATCCCAGTCTGCCTTTACAATACACACAAGTATAGGGTTAATTACTTCTATTCACACCAGACCTTCCCAAGTCATACTGAACAATAGAATGCAAATTACCTTAATTCCTCACAGCCATTACACAAAGTTAGGGCTGTCGGTGATGATATTAGCATCTAAGAGTATGTGTCTAAACATCATGAAGGCGTCACTTTCCAATTAACCTGTTGAGGTCATAATCAAACAGTAGAGAGTTCTTTGCAGGTATCCTGGGGAATATGGTGGATGAATATTACAGACCCAATCTAGATAAAATGTATGTACAGCATTGAATATGGCCATCATAGACCATATTGGGTTTTTCATTCACCCTGTGCCCCTAATAGAGACACAGGGTGATTGACACATAAGAGCCATTGGGGAAGCTGGCGCAAGGGTATTTCATACTTCCTAAGCGATTCTGAGTTCCCCGGGCCTTCCCGTTACAATCACAATTTACCAATTTCCACCATTGAAGACCTTAAAAACATGACTTCCCCTCAGTCCATACCTCCTGAATCATCCCTCCCTTTACATGATATCACCTCAGTATACATAGCTTCAGGGTCCAATGACACATCCACCCTTCCCCCACCCATAAAGGATGGTTATTTGCACCAAAACTCAGTGACCATTGAGACATCTAGTGATATATATATGCCATCCCAACACACAACAAATATGCCCCCTTAAGTGAGGATCTCGAATGATTTAAAAAATAATTCTGAGTCACCCTTGGAAGCCAGGGTGAGCTTCAGCTAGGGGCCCTTGTTCCTCCCACCAGAACCAAACAGGTTAACATCACTTGCGCTATTCAAGACCGGTCCTCCATCTCTCCCTCTTTTTTAGACTTGACCCCCTCCAGCCACCAAGAAAAAAGAAAATGTGAAGATGTAGAAGGGAAGGTTGAAGAAATAGGGCTAAACAAAAAGAATTGGGGGGTGGCCCCCAAAGGAACAAGATAGTACTGTTAAAATCTTTAACCATTCTACCCACATATTAAGTGAATCAGAACATTCTCTGTTAAGCAAAGGATTGGGCTTTGCACCTGCAACCCTACCCAATAAGTTTACATTATTTAAAGATCTTAACCGTTTCATTCGGAAACTCACAGTTAAAAGACATTACATCAATAATGACAATACTGTGAGTACAGATATAGCCATTTCCCAAAACTCAGATGATCATGCTAGTGCTTACAAAGAGGAGGGGGGGGGGTCTTGGAGCCAACCGAATAGTAGTTATGGGATACCTGATGTCATACATTCTAATTTCAAACCTACATCTGTTTTGCTCCCCTCTAAATGAAAAGGATCATTTATTAAAACTTTTTATGAAGCCACTTATAGCGACTTTGTGAAAATATGTGATGTTTCATACTCATACAAAAGGTCAAATTTAAATAAGAATGAGTTTCAAGCCCTCAGAGAATTAATGACCATCAAAATGTCATTGTCTGTCAAGCTGACAAAGGAGGAAGTTTGGTGGTCCAAGATTAGAGTCAATGTCTCCAGGAGTCCCTCAGCTTGTTGACAGATAGTCATACAAATCTTGTGACCCCCTATCTGACTTCATGAAAGAGCTGAGAGCATTAGTTGAAGAAGCATATAGAAATTAAGTTATAAACAAAAAAGAAAAGGTATTTTTCTATTACCAAATGATTATAATACACCATTCTTTTACCATCTGCCTAAAGTACATAAGTTGGTGGACAATCCTCTGGGTAGGCATTTAATAGCGAGCACTAATAGTTTCACAAGTGGCCTTTGTAAATATATCACATTTTTTCTGCAACCTATTGTCTCAACGCTGCAATCATTTAGCAGGGACTCTAGACATCTGTTAAATATTCTAAAGGACTATACAGGGGAACATGAGTATATATGGGTATCATTGGATGTTAGTGCTCTCTATACATTTTTCCCACATGATGTGGGACTTAGAGCACTTTCATATTTTTTGACCAAATGTGATACTTTACACTATAAGCAATTTATCTTTGACTGTACCAAATTTATTCTAGAACATAATTATTTCTGTCTTATGGATCCTTTTAGTTACAAATCTATGGTACAGCCATGGGTGCTAACTACGTCCCATGTTACGCAAATATTGCAATGGGTTATTGGGAAGATATGGCAGTTTGGAATCATAACCCTTTCTCAGAATATATAAATTTTTACTGCAGGTACATAGATGATATTCTGATCATCTGGAGCAGAGGGTTGTCCAAACTTGCTTCCTTTGTATAACTTTGCAAAAATAACTTCCTGTGTTTGAGCTTGTTACTGATCAGCTTCAACTGGTATTTCTTGACCTAGAGCTGTTTCACGAGGAGGGACAGATACTCACGAGAAACTACTTCAAGCCAGCCAGTGGCATTTCATATTTACATTACCATAGCTGCCACCTTCCCTCGTGGAAGAATAATATACCAGTGGGCCAATTTGGTAGGTTGCGGAGAAAATGCTCTAAGGTAGAAGACTATACAACACAGTGTCAAATTCTTATAGATAAATTTATAGAAAAGAAAAACTTGGTTGATTTGGTTATTGAGGCCCACCTGCCAATTTATTGAACATGGTCAGTCAAATTTTCTACACAATAATGTCAATTACAACGTCCGTGAGTTTATAACCTGTTAGAGTGAATTTGTAAAATACATCTAACAATGTCCTTGTAATTTGTTGTATGTTGGGAGAACAAGACGCACATTAAGGAAGGAGATAGGTGAGCACCGCAGGTTTATCCAAAAGGGCGGCACCGAACACAGCGTCCCTCGACATTTCTATCAACACCACAACAAGAATGTGTTTATATGTGTGTGCGCATGCGTATAATTCGTATAAATGTGTATACACACATATACCTGGATGCATGTGTGTATGTACTTATGTGTGGGTAGGTGCAAGTGGGCATGGGTATATATATACACGCATGTATATCACAGAGGTGTTGTGTGTCTGTATATGCATGTGGGTATATACATGTAGTGGTTCATATACCTGGTCCTATGCGGACACGTGTGATGTCATGTATGTAGTCTGTAGGTAGTTTCATGGATCAGTGTCTTTTCGTTTTGTATATATAATGATACTTTATTCAATTATTTATTATTTTTCATTTTTTATTATTTATTCATAATTTTTTTGTCAATTTTTTTATTGTATATTTTGCAATATCAATACCAACATTCCTATAATTTGTATTACAGTATTATCGATTCTTGTATTTTTTTAATTTATTCTACATACACAAAATATGTTTTTTATATGGATGTTTATTTATTCAACTATGTATTTATTATACTCTATTGGCATTTAACTAATACTTACCTTCCTTAACTACCACCCAGGCCAATTCTGATATTTCTCTCCTACATGTAAAAATCATAATTTTTTTGCTAGAAAATTACATAGAACATTATATATGTTTTTTTTAGCAAAGACCCTAGAGAATACAATAGCGGTCATTGCAACTTTTTATCTCGCACGGTATTTGCGCAGAAATTGTTCGAACACTTTAAAAAAAAAAAACAGTAAGATTAGCCCAATGTTTTTGCATAATGTGAAAGATGAAGTTACGCTGAGTAAATAGCTACCTAACATGTCACGCTTCAAAATTGCACACGCTCGTGGAATGGTGCCAAACTTCGGTACTTAAAAATCCCCATAATGCGACGCTTTAATTTTTTTTTAATTATTGCTCTGGCTCTAACGTTCGTGGCGATACCTCACATGTATGGTTTAAACAACATTTTCATTTGTGGGCGGGACTTACGCATGCATTCGCTTCCCGTGAGCACAAGGGCACTGGGCCCTTTAAAAAAAAAAATATATTGTTAATATTACTTATTTTTTTCTAGTTTGACATTTCCCTTGTAATAGGAATATGGCATGATCGGCCCTCTTTACAGTGATATATGGGGTCAATAAGACCCCACATCTCACCTCTAGGCTGGGAAGCCTGAAATAAATAAATAAAAAAACGATCTTGGCTTCCCAGCCGAGGCGACGACGATTGTTTGAATGTAGAGGCCGGGCGTGATGTCATAACATCGTGCCTGGCCTCCGAATGACCATAGAGACTCCGGCGACCATCTGGTCTGCCGGTAATCTCTATGGTAAACATCTGGGAGTAGAAACAAAATTGATGAGGACAGCCGCACTCCGTAGTTTTATTAAAAGGAAACAGGCACTACAAATAACAGCATGAACAGCTGACGCGTTTTACATTCTATTCAGTGTTTACTACAGCTATGAGTAAACACTGAATAGAGTGTGAAACGCGTCAGCTGTCCTAGGTTCATGCTGTTATTTGTAGTGCCTGTTTCCTTTTAATAAAACTACATTGGATTGGAGTGCGGCTGTCCTCATCAATTTTGTTTCTACTGCCATGTGCATTGCCGGCACCCTCGGTCTCTGAGAGTAAGACCTTACCAAGCTATACCTGCCTAGAGCGGAAATTTTTGTTTATCGTAAATATCTGGGGCCGGTGGATCCTGTCTCCAACTCACCGATCGTAGCAGTGAGTCGGTAGAAGCACCGGAGGGCGTCGCCCGTAATAATTATAAATCGGTGTAACAGCCGCTATGATCCTTCTTATGGTGTAGGGAAGCGACGGCTGAAAAAGACGATATCTGAATGATGCCTGTAGCTGCAGGCATCATTCAGATATACCCGCACAAAATCAAGGATGTCAAATAACGGCCAGCGGGTGGGAAGTGGTTAATGGGGTGTAGAATAAACTTTGTAATATAATATATTTGATAATAGTATATACCGCTATACAATTATATTGCTTCCAAACCATTTTTAGATATGTTTTCAATAATCTTTGTAAACAGCACTTAAAGCGGAGTTCCACCCAAAAGTGGAACTTCCGCTCATCTTATTCCTCCCCCCCTCCGGTGCCACAATTGGCACCTTTCTGGGGGAGGGGGGACAGGATACAGGAGAGGAGCAGGGCCTCACGCATGCACAGTAGGGTTCCCGGCGTGAAGCCGAAAGGCTACACTGCCAGGTTCCCGTACCCGCAATGGTGGTGGATCACCCGACAGCTGATAGAAAAATCAGCTGCGGGTGCCGACATCACTGGACTCCAGGACAGGTAAGTGTCCTATTATTAAAAGTCAGCAGCTGCAGTATGTGTAGCTGCTGACTTTTAATGTTTTGTTTTTTTTGGCGGAACACCGCTCTAAGGTGATGACTAAAGGGTTAATAAAACAAATGAATCCATTCCCGCTGCCCACTACATGTGACCTCTAACCACTATTGATCCTCCTTGGTCTCTCGTCAAACTAGATTTGACAAAGAAGCTGGGAGTTTTGAAACGTGTTATCTGATTGTATAGAGAGCCTCCCTGGTCCCTCCCCTTCCTCTGACATGGGGGGGGAGGAGTGCCCGCGTCATCTCCCTTGGCCTGCTGCATTTCTGTCTCCATCCTGCGAGTGGCCATCTTCCTGGTGGGCTCCATCATTACTACACAACACACTGAAGTGTGCCTTCCTTGCAAAACACCAACAGCTGGTCCCAATATGAGCCTTTATGTGCTTTCGTGTGCTTTTTGGCTGGTATGTGAACCTTGAGCCTGTTTCCATAACAAGTTCTGGGCCCTCCATTTAGTGAGGCAGGATGAGTCTTGGGCTTTTACTTTTTAAATTAGACTGTGTTTTTATTGAGACTGTGTGCTTTATCTATGGCCACATAATAAATGTTACTTCATAGTTTATTTGGAAGCAAGTTTTATTCATGTATCCATCTTCATCCAAATTATCTACTTGTTTCTCACGAATACCATGACTTTATCAGTGCGTAGCATATAGCCTTTGTGTTTCTGTTTTAGATATCTCCATTCCTCCAATAGAGGAACGTGACTAGGTCAATAGGATGCATGTTACTACCACATATAACTGCTAGCCCACTCTATGGTTGAGTGTCTTGGGCCTGTTTGTTCCATCTTTATCTTGGTTCTTTTATTTACCTATATGTTTAGAGCAATATCCTGTTTGGGTAGGGCCATTTCTCATAACCCCCCCCCCCCCCCCGAAAAGAGGATTACAGTCTTTCCTGTCTTATTTCTACAGCTAAACTTGGACGGGTCCTATCAACTTGTTAGACAAAGTAATCAATATCAATTCTGGTCTATGTAGCTTTTCATAGTTTTGAGGATGTAAATGTGCATAAACAATTGACTTTTCACTGCTGAATAATAAAAAAAAAAGCTTGTAACCACTTGTAGTGCCGCTTTTAGTGTCGCTCAAAGTTCTCTGCTGGTGAAAAAAAAGCAATGTAAGTGTGCAGGCTGTCTTATGCTTGATCCAGAAAGTAGTGAAGCATGAAGGGATGAGAGACACTGCACACCACTAGCTCAACAGTGGTGGAGAGAAATGGGAATGGCCTCAGCCTGGAACTCCTTCTAAGCCACACCCCTCTGGTGCATTTCACCCGCCCACTGGGGGCTTAGTCATAGAGGTCAGTGTACTATCTAAGCCCTGGTGGGTGGGGTGAAATGCATAAGAGGGCATGGCTTAGTTCCAGGCAGAGGCTGTTCACATTCCCCTCCACCTGTTGAGCTAGTGTTGGGTGGTGTCTCTCATCCCTTCAATGGCAGTACTGAGATACCAGAGAGATCACTATTAATATATATATGATCTCTTTGGTATCTCAGTCTTAATAATTCCATAAAGAAAAGGATTTCTATTTGCCATATAGATTTATCCAATCCCCTCCAATCCCCTCTCACATTATGATTATTGTCATGAATCTTGTTAAAAGGGGGCTTCCAGATCCCGATAAGCCCCCCGCCCGCAGACCCCCACAACCACTGGCCAGGGTTGTGGGGAAGAGGCTCTTGTCCCCATCAACATGGGGACAAGGTGCTTTGTACCCCAAAGCCCCCCCATGTCGAAGGCATGCGGCCTGGTATGGTTCAGGAAGTGGAGGGGTGCTCGCTCCCCCCCTTTTCTTGGTCTGCAAGGCTGCATGCTCAGATAAGGGTCTGATATGGAGTTTTTATTTTTATTTTTATAAAATCCATACCAGACCCTAAGGGCCTGTTATGGATTGGGGAGCGGGAACCCCATGCAGTTTTTTTCTGAATTTTCTATTGCTGGTATTCATTGGTTTACATTTCAGCTGTCAGCAGGGAAGCCCGCTGATAGATGATGAGTCACTGGTTGTTAAGAACGTGGCGGCAGGCTTCCTTGCCTGCTCCTTAGCAACCAGCTATTCTTCACACAGAATTAGAATCAGTCTATCATTCTTCGACCAATCTGAATTTGAATCGTTCCGAGATTTTGGAATTAGAAACATACAGGGGAAACTCGAAAAATGTGAATATCGTGCAAAAGTTCATTTATTTCACTAATGCAACTTAACCACTTAAGCCCCGGACCATTTTGTAGCTAAAGGACCAGAGGTGTTTTCAGAATTTTGCACTGCGCTGCTTTAACTGGAAATTGTGCGGACATGCAATGTTGTACCCAAAGGAAATTTGCGTCCTTTTCTTCCCACAAATAGAGCTTTCTTTTAATGGTATTTGATTGCCTCTGTGATTTTTATTTTTTGCGATATAAACGGAAAAAGACCGAAAATTTTGAAAAAAAAAGATATTTTCTACTTTTTGTTATAAGAAAAATCGAATAAACTCAATTTTAGTCATACATTTAGGCCAAAATGTATTCAGCCACATGTCTTTAGTAAAAAAATGTCAATAAGCGTATATTTATTGGTTTGCACAAAAGTTACAGCGTTTACAAACTAGGGTACATTTTCTGGAATTTACACAGCTTTAAATTTATGACTGCCTATCTAATTTCTTGAGGTGCTAAAATGGCAGGGCAGTACAAACCCCCCCCCAAATTACCCCATTTTGGAAAGTAAACACCCCAAGGAAATTGCTGAGAGGCATGTTGAGCCCATTGAATATTTTTTTTTTGTCCCAAGTGATTGAATAATGACAAAAAAAAAAAAAAATTACAAAAACTTGTCACTAAATGATATATTGCTCACACATGCCATGGTTATATGTGGAATTGCACCCCAAAATACATTCTGCTGCTTCTCCTGAGTACGGGAATACCACATGTGTGGGACTTTTTAGGAGCCCAGCCACGTACGGTAACCCCGGAAACCAAGCACCGCCATCAGGATTTCTAAGGGCGCAAATTTTTGATTTCACTCCTTTCGAAGGCCATAAAATGCCAAAATAGCACAAAACCCCCCCAAATGACCCCATTTTGGAAAGTAGACACCCCAATCTATTTACTGAGAGGCATGTTGAGTCCATGGAATATTTTATATTTTGCCACAAGTTGCGGGAATATGACAAACTTTTTTTTTTTTGCACAAAGTTGTCACTAAATGATAAATTGCTCACACATGCCATGGGCATATGTGGAATTACACCCCAAAATACATTCTGCTGCTTCTCCTGAGTACGGGGATACCACATGTGTGGGACTTTTTGGGAGTCTAGTCGCGTACGGGACCCCAAAAACCAAGCACCGCCTTCAAGATTTCTAAGGGCATACATTTTTGATTTCACTCCTCACTACCTATCACTACCTATCACAGTTTTGAAGGCCATAAAATGCCCAGATGGCACAAACCCCCCCAAATGACCCCATTTTGGAAAGTAGACACCCCAAGCTATTTGCTGAGAGGCATGTTGAGCCCGTTGAATATTTTTTTTTGTCCCAAATGATTGAATAATGACAAAAAGAAAAAAAAATGTACAAAAAGTTGTCACTAAATGATATATTGCTCACACATGCCATGGTTATATGTAGAATTGCACCCCAAAATACATTCTGCTGCTTCTCCTGAGTACGGGAATACCACATGTGTGGGACTTTTTGGGAGCCTAGCCGCATACGGGGCCCCAAAAACCAAGCACCGCCTTCAGGATTTCTAAGGGCGTAAATTTTTGATTTCACTCCTCACTACCTATCACTACCTATCACAGTTTTGAAGGCCATAAAATGCCAAAATAGCACAAACCCCCCCCAAATGACCCCATTTTGGAAAGTAGACACCCCAAGCTATTTACTGAGCGGCATGTTGGGTCCATGGAATATTTTATATTTTGCCACAAGTTGCGGGAAAATGACAAACTTTTTTTTTTTTGCACAAAGTTGTCACTAAATGATATATTGCTCGCACATGCCATGGGCAAATGTGAAATTACACCCCAAAATACATTCTGCTGCTTCTCCTGAGTACGGGGATACCACATGTGTGGGACTTTTTGGGAGCCTAGCCGCGTACGGGACCCCAAAAACCAAGCACCGCCTTCAAGGTTTCTAAGGGCATACATTTTTGATTTCACTCCTCACTACCTATCACAGTTTTGAAGGCCATAAAATGCCAAGATAGCACAAAACCCCCCAAAATGACCCCATTTTGGAAAGTAGACACCCCAAGGAAATTGCTGAGAGGCATGTTGAGCCCATTGAATATTTTTTTTTTGTCCCAAGTGATTAAATAATGACAAAAAGAAAAAAAATATATACAAAAAGTTGTCACTAAATGATATATTGCTCAAACATGCCATGGTTATATGTGGAATTACACCCCAAAAATTTTTTTTCTGCTTCTCCTGAGTACGGGGATACTACATGTGTGGGACTTTTTGAGAGCCTAGCCGCGTATGGGGCCCCGAAAACCAAGCACCGCCTTCAGGATTTCTAAGGGCACAAATTTTTGATTTCACTCCTCACTACCTATCACAGTTTTGAAGGCCATAAAATGCCAAGATAGCACAAAACCCCCTCAAATGACCCCATTTTGGAAAGTAGACACCCCAAGCTATTTGCTGAGAGGCATGGTGAGTATTTTACAGCTCTCATTTGTTTTTGAAAATGAAGAAAGACATTTTTTTTTTTTTTCAATTTTCAAAACTTTGTGACAAAAAGCGAGATCTGCAAAATACTCACCATGCCTCTGAGCAAATAGCTTGGGGTGTCTACTTTCCAAAATGGGGTAATTTGGGGGGTTTTGTGCCATCTGGGCATTCCATGGCCTCCGAAACTGTGATAGGCAGTGAGGAGTGAAATCAAAAATTTACACCCATAGAAATCCTGAAGGCGGTGCTTGGTTTTCGGGGTCCTGTACGCGGCTAGGCTCCCAAAATGTCTCCAACATGTGGTATCCCCGTACTCAGGAGAAGAAACAGAATGTATTTTGGGGTGCAATTCCACATATAACCATGGCATGTTTGGGCAATATATCATTTAGTGACAACTTTTTGTACATTTTTTTTCCTATTTGTCATTATTCAATCACTTGTGACAAAAAAAAAAATATTCAATGGGTTTAACATGCCTTTCAGCAAATAGCTTGGGGTGTCTACTTTCCAAAATGGGGTCATTGGGGGGGTTTTGAACTGTCCTGGCATTTTATACACAACATTAGGAAGCTTACATCCACTCTTCTAACCACTTGAAGACAAAGCCCTCACTGACACTTTTTGTTTACATGAAAAAAAAAAATTTTTTGCAAGAAAATTATGTTAAACCCCCAAACATTATATATTTTTTTAAAGCAAAGGCCCTACAGATTAAAATAGTGGATGTTGCATTTTTTTTTCCACACAGTATTTCCGCAGCGATTTTTCAAACGCATTTTTTGGGGAAAAAACACACTTTTTTTATTTTTAATGCACTAAAAAACACTATATTGCCCAAATGTTTGATGAAATAAAAAAGATGATCTTAGGCCGAGTACATGGATACCAAACACGACATGCTTTAAAATTGCGCACAAACGCGCAGCGGCGACAAACTACATTCATTTTTAAAAGCATTTAAAAGCCTTTACAGGTTACCACGTTAGATTTACAGAGGAGGTCTACTGCTAAAATTACTGCCCTCGATCTGACCTTCGCGGTGAAACCTCACATGCATGATGCAATTGCTGTTTACATATGACGCTAGACCGACGCTTGCGTTCGCCTTTGCGCAAGAGCAGGGGGGGACAGGAGTGCTTTTTTTTTTATTATTTATTTTGCTTTTTTTTTTTATTTTAAACTGTTCCTTCCATATTTTTTTTTTTTACCATTTTTATTGTTATCTCAGGGAATGTAAATATCCCCTATGATAGCAATAGGTAGTGACAGGTACTCTTTTTTTGAAAAAAATTGGGGAGTTAGACCCTAGATCTTTCCTCTGCCCTCAAAGCATCTGACCACACCAAGATCGGTGTGATAAAATGCTTTCCCAATTTCCCAATGGCGCTGTTTATATCCGGGGGGGGGAACATTCCCTCCCACTGCTTGTAAAAGCAGTCTAGAGGCTAATTATCTGCTAGAATTGCTTTTACATGAAAGCCGGCCACTGGCTGAAAAGAATGATACCAAGATGATACCTAAACCTGCAGGCATCATTCTGGTATAAACATTCAAAGTCCAGCAACATACCAGTACGTTGCTGGTCCTTGTTGGACATGTATTGTAATCTTTTTTTTCATGCAGCCTGTTGGCTGAACGAAAAAAAGAGATTGATCGGTGGGTATGCCCACCATTAGAATACCTCCCTTCATCCACCCACCTCTAATGATGGGCATACATGCACCATTTATATATGCCGAAGCATGGGGGCATCCTCCCGCAAAAAAGTTATGCCGCGTATACACGGTCAGACTTTTCCACGGGCAAGGCTCCGTCAGGAATTTCGACCGTATGTACGCGGCATAAAAGGTTATGCTGCGTACACACAGTCAGACTTTTCCACGGGCAAGCCTCCGTCGGAATTTCGACCGTATGTACGCGGCATTAGGATCAAAATCGCTCCTCCGCCCCTGCTGCCCCCATGCTTCGGCATATATGCTCTTTTTTTTAACTGTGGTGGTGAAATCATCTCCTACAGCATTGGAGTCACGGCTTTATGTATCGTGGGAGCAAACGCTGTTGCTGTCAAGATAAATAGATCCGCGCTGCAACTGAATGGCGTACCTGCCAAGCAAATGATGGTTAACATTAAAACAAAGTAACATTACAGTACAACAGTAAGACCATACCATACCTGCAAAGCAAATACCAAAACAAAACCTAGTAAAAAAAAATAAAAAATTTTAACGCAACCTGTGCCTAAAATATATATATGCCGAAGCATGGGGGCATCCTCCCGCAAAAAAGTTATGCCGCGTACACACGGTCGGACTTTTCCACGGGCAAGCCTCCGTCGGAATTTCGACCGTATGTATGCGGCATTAGGAGCAAAATCGCTCCTCCGCCCCTGCTGCCCCCATGCTTCGGCATATATGCTCTTTTTTTTTTAACTGTGGTGGTGAATTCACCTCCTACAGCACTGGAGTCACGGCTTTATGTATCGTGGGAGCAAACGCTGTTGCTGTCAAGATAAATAATTCCGCACTGCAGTTGAATGGCGCACCTGAAAACCAAAAATTACATACCTGAAAAGCAAGCATGATAAAACATTGCAGAATAGAATACAGTAAAAAAGAGCAGAACAATAGAGAGAAAATAGAGAGAGAGAGAGAGAGAACAATAAAACTACAACTATTTTTTTTTTTGTGTTTTGTTTTTTACGTTTTATTTTTATTTTTTTACACTTTGTAACTTTAACAACTGTAATGGTTCGGGTCTCTCAAAATGTGATGGCATCTTGGGAGACCCTGTGTAAGTGTGTCCTAGTCTGTGAAATGCTGTACCCTACGCTAAAACTTCACTTTTGAGTGGTAGCGTTCAAAACATTCACCAAGGCAAAGACCAGGTTTGTCAGGACAGAGTGGACAAAAAACACGGTTGTCACGCCTAAATCCGCGCTTGCTACAGACGCGACATCTTTTTTTGGGGGTTCGTTGGGTAGGGGTACTCTGGAGGGCATACGGATAATGCCTCTCATGCAGCCGGCTTACTGCATTTGGTTGGGGATGGTGAGGTGCAGAACCACCTGGATACAGGAGTTCTGTGACTATCTCATTCTGGAATTTTAGAAGAGATAAAGTCCCGCCTGAAGCTCTGTATAGCACATGAGCATTCAGCAAAGCCAATTGGAATAAGGATAGAGACACTTTTTTGTACCAGCGTCTCGCCTTACGGTCAATTAGATACGGCACCAACAACTGGTCGTTGAGGTCCACCCCTCCCATATTTTTATTATATTCGTGGACACAAAGGGGTTTCTCCACAACACCAGTCGCCGTACGAATTTGGACTGTCGTGTCTGCATGAAGGGAGGTAAGAAGGAAAACATTCTTATTGTCCCTCCACTTCATAGTGAGCAAGTTATTACACTTCAAGCAGGCTCTCTCCCCCAGCCAAAGACGAGAATCTACAAGCTCCTGGGGAAAGCCCCGGCGATTAGGTCGCACAGTGCCACATGCTCCAATCTGATGATCAAACAAGTGACTAAACAGTGGCACGCTCGTGTAATAATTGTCCACATACAAGTGGTACCCCTTTCCGAATAAGGGTGACACCAAGTTCCACACTATCTTGCCAGCGCTCCCTATGTAATCCGGGCAGTTGACCGGCTCAACCTGACTGTCTTTTTACTCATAAACTGTAAAGCTCCATACATAGCCTGTTGCCCTGTCACAGAACTTATAGAGCTTGACCCCGTATCTGGCACACTTGCTGGGAAGGTACTGCTTGAAAGACAAGCGGCCAGAAAATTTAATCAGGGACTCATCAACGCAGACAACTTGATCGGGAATAAACAAGGCTGCAAAACGTTCGTTGAAGTGGTTTATGAGGGGCCGAATTTTATAGAGTCGGTCATATTCAGGGTCTCCACGTGGACGACAAAGTTCATTGTCATTGAAGTGCATGAACCGCAAAATCTGCTCGTATCGTGTCCTGGGCATGGAGGCAGAGAACACGGGCATGTGGTCAATTGGGTGCGTGGACCAATAAGCACGCAATGACGGGAATTTATGTGTGCCCATGTTGAGGGAAAGGCCCAGAAAGGTCTTAAATTTGGAAACCGTAATTGGTTTCCAATCTTTGGCAATGGAAGGCAACTGGGGGTTAGCGGCGATGAATTGACCAGCATATAAATTACTCTGGTCCACAATAGATCTATAGAGATCTTCCGTGAAAAACAGCGAATAAGAATCAATTAGCATAAAATCAGCTGTTTCCACCTGAATACCGGGTTGGGCAGTGAATGGGGGAAGTACGGGTTCTGCAGAAGTGGTGGGGACCCAATCAGGATAGGCGAATTCTGCAGGAAGGGCACTATGGGCACGATGGGCCTGCTTTTGTCTTCTTGGTGGCAGCGGGACACTACTTGTGCTTGCCACCTCGCCAGCTTGAACTGCACTTATGGGACTCGCCACGTCACCACGTGATACTGCAGTGCTGGATGTACGCCCAGGCTGTACTAGGCCGCTGGTGCTTGCCAATTCACCAGAAGGAATAGCAGCGCTAGTACTACTCTGCTCCATGATACGAGAGACCTGCGGTTCTTGCTCCTCAACAACCTCAGAGGATCAGGATCGGGTACGCCTGACCTTAGCAGGGACCTCACCTTCGTCGTCAGAGCTATCTGACGTGGAGCCGCTGACTTCATTAGGTTATATATGGGGGTACCTGAAGCTATGTAAAAACCTGACGGGTAACCTAAATAACTAACTGGCTAACCAGTGTCACCAGTAAAACTTATACAGTGATCACTGGTGAAAGGGTTAACTCTAGGGGCAATCAGGGGGTTAAAATAATATATGGGGGTACCTGACGCTATAAAAATCTGCGGCGAAACTAAAAATAAATAACTGGCTATCTAGGGCACCACCGGCACTAAATACAGCGATCGGAAATACGATTGCTTAGTGACGTTGGCGTTAGGGGGTGAAAGGGTTACCTGGGGGGCGATCAAGGGGTTAAACCTTTATTAGGGGGGGTTAGGGGGCTACCCTGGACCTAAAGGGGCCTAAACCTAACTGCCCTGCAACTTTTTACTGTCACAAATGACACTGATTGCAGTGTTCAGTAAAAAAATGACCATTGCAAATGGTGCACTGTGACTGGGGGTACTGGGGGTGATCTGGGGGTGACTGGGGGGTGAAAAGTGTGCCTACGTGTACTGGTGTCAGTGGGCTGTTGGTGCACTTACTGTGAGATGTCTTCTCTCCTGGCGCCGGATCGAAAAGACCGACACGAGGAGAGATGACATCACTTCCTCTGCCTGTGTTTACATTACACAGGCAGAGGAAGGTTTTTATTCGCCGGGAGCGATCACGAGGGGGTGGCCGGAATTGAACGGCTGTCCCCTCATCCCGGATCGCTCCCGAACAAATAACCACCGCTCACTGTATAGAAGGGGGGTCCGATCGGACCCCCCAACTATACGAAGGCAATCACATACAGGTACGTGACTTTGCCTGTCGGTGCCATTCTGCCGACGTATAATTACAGTGGGCGGTCGTTAAGTGGTTAAAAGGTGAAACTAATATATGAGATAGACTCATTACATGCAAAGCAAGATAGTTTAAGCCATGATTTGTCATAATTGTGATGATTATGGCTTACAGCTCATGAAAACCCCAAATCCAGAATCTCAGAAAATTAGAATATTGTGAAAAGGTGCAATATTCTAGGCTCAAAGTGTCCCACTCTAATCAGCTAATTAAGCCATAACACCTGCAAAGGGTTCCTGAGCCTTTAAATGGTCTCTCAGTCTGGTTCAGTAGGGATCACAATAATAGGAAAGACTGCTGACCTGACATTTGTGCAGAAAACCATCATTGACACCCTCCATAAGGAGGGAAAGCCTCAAAAGGTAATTGCAAAAGAAGTTGGATGTTCCCGAAGTGCTGTATCAAAGCACATTAATAGAAAGTTACGTGGAAGGGAAAAGTGTGGAAGAAAGTGGTGCACAAGCAGCAGGGATGACCGCAGCCTGGAGAGGATTGCCAGGAAAAGGCCATTCAAAAGTGTTGGGGACTTTCACAAGGAGTGGACTGAGGCTGGAGTCAGTGCATCAAGAGCCACCACACACAGACGGATCCTGAACATGGGCTTCAAATGTCATATTCCTCTTGTCAAGCCACTCCTGAACAAACAAACGTCAGAAGCGTCTTACCTGGGCTAAAGAAAAACAGACCTGGTCTGTTGCTCAGTAGTCTAAAGTCCTGTTTTCTGATGAGAGCAAATTTTGCATCTCATTTGGAAATCAAGGACCCAGAGTATGAAGGAAGAATGGAGAGGCACACACTGCAAGATGCTTGAAGTCCAGTGTGAAGTTTCCACAGTCTGTGTTGATTTGGGGAGCCATGTCATCTGCTGGTGTTAGTCCACTGTGCTTCATTAAGTCCAGGGTCAACGCAGCCGTCTACCAGGAGATTTTGGAGCACTTCCTTTCCACAGACGAGCTCTATGGGGATGCTGACTTCATTTTCCAGCAGGACTTGGCACCTGCCCACACTGCCAAAAGCACCAAAACCTGGTTCAATGACGGTGGGATTACTGTGCTTGATTGGCCAGAAAACTCGCCTGACCTGAACCCCATAGAGAATCTATGGGGTATTGCCAAGAGAAAGATGAGAGACATGAGACCGAACAATGCAGAAGAGCTGAAGGCCACTATTGAAGCATCCTGGTCTTCCATAACAACTCAGCAGTGCCACAGATTGATCGCTTCCATGCCACGCCGCATTGAGGCAGTAATTGCTGCAAAAGGCACCCAAACCAAGTACTGAGTACATATGCATGCTTATACTTTTCAGAGGTCCGATATTGTTCTATGTACAATCCTTGTTTTATTGATTGCATGTAATATTCTAATTTTCTGAGATTGTGTATTTGGGGTTTTCATGAGCTGTAAGCCATAATCATCACAATTATGACAAATCACGGCTTGAACTATCTTGCTTTGCATGTAATGAGTCTATGTCATATATTAGTTTCACCTTTTAAGTTACATTAGTGAAATAAATTAACTTTTGAACGATATTCGAGTTTTACCTGTAGAAGTATGGAAATAGTTCGAAAAACGAATAGTCAAAATGAAGTTAAACAAATTTAAACTAAAATTGTTACTATTTAATTCGGAGTTTCGGATACATCCGAATAACCAAATATTTGTCTGAATTTACATTCGGACCAAAACAAATTGCACATGTCTAATGGTGGATTGCGTTTCAGAGATTCTTGACAGTCAGTGGGGAGTCAGTATGTTACCTGGCGGTTGCTGCACAGGCTGATAGACTTGCATGGGTCTTGTGTGGCAAAAGTAACACCCGCTAAATGCAACATGCTGTTTAATTTTGCCCCCTAGCTGCACATGTGAATGGGCCCTTAGAAAGATTTCCCCTCATTTGGTTTCACCGGATAGGAAGTGAGGGGGAAGTTACAGTTTGGTTTTGGATGATTACTGACTCTATTTTTGCAGAAAAAAATACATTTAATCCTCTAAAATTATTTGAAAATAAGAACCCATAAACATAAGGTCGTTCTATTGTCCTGGCTGTAGCTGTCCCTACAATATGGATAATTTCAAGGATAAAAACAGTTGACGAATATATCCTGGCCATTAAAACTGACAGTTTTATGAATATGTTATACTTCCTAAAAGACAATACAGTGTATCTGTATCATTTCAGAAAGTGAGGCAGTTCTATACAGTATAAATAAAAACTGCAAAAGCATTCCCATTGGGTTTATGTATGTAGCCAACTAATCAATATGTAAAACTTTATGTTTCTCTTTACAGTAGCTTTTAAAACATCATTCCACAAGGGGGCTTCTTGCACAGCAGTTTTCCCTATGCGTCCTTCTATAAATCACTGATCTTCTGCTATTTTGGAGCAGCTACACACATCTGTGCACTACAGACGAATGTATGAGCATGCTGTTATTGTTTCATTGATTATATGTAATGAAAAGAAACACTCGACAGTGAGAATGAATTATGCTGCAACAAGTAGTAAAATGAATAATACAGTTACAAATACTAATAGTAACTAATGAAAACAGACAAATAATGTGAATCTGGGGAATACAGGTATTTATGAAATGCAATGCACTGTATCAGAATAGTGCTGCACAGGGCCCAATGAGGTTTTCTGTCACCTCCATGCTGTAACTACTGATTGTAGTTATTTTTTTTCCTGAATATTTTTGTCTATAGAAATGGGCCTAGTTTTTCACACTGACCAAACTGCCATAAAAATCCTGATTTTTTAAACATTTTTTAAACATTTTACAATTTTTACTGTTTATTGTTATCATCTTGGCTTCTACTGTGCTACCATCCTTCAATGACCTTCTAAATAAAGTTTGCCGGGTTATTATATTTAAAATGCTTGGAACTATGTATCAAACCTTATTGCATAGCGTGTTTGTTACTGGTTGGTTCCTCTTATTCAGAGGAAACCCTGACAGCAAAGCAATACACTTGATCATGGTAAAGACACTAATGCCCTGTACACACGATCTGTTTTACCGATGAAAACAGTCCGATGGAATTTTTTCATCGGACAAACCGATCGTGTATGGGCCCCATCGGTCTTTTTTCCATCGGTGAGAAAAAATAGAACATGTTTTAAATTTATCCGATGAAAAAAAAAACGATAGCAAATTCCGATCGTCTGTGTGGAACTCCATCGGAGAAAAAAACCCACGCATGCTCATAATCAAGTCGACGCATGCTCAGAAGCATTGAACTTCATTTTTCTCAGCTCGCCGGAGTGTTTTACGTCACAGCGTTTGGGACGGTCGGATTTTTGACTGATGGTGTGTAGGCAAGACTGATGGAAGTCAGCTTCATCGGAATTCCAATGGAAAAATCCATCGGATTTTAATCCATAGGAAATCCGATCATGTGTACAGGGCTTTAGGGGTTGATTTACTAAAGGAAAATAGACTGTGCACTTTGCATGTGCAATTGCTCCAGAGTTTAGTAAATGAGGGGAAGCTCTGCTGACTTCCATCATCCAATCATGTACAAGCAAAAATGCATTTTTTTTCCCTTGCATGTGATTAGGAATTCTTTGCAAAGCAAAGCTTCACCTTATTTTTTAAGCTCTGGTGAAACTGCACTTGCAAAGTGTACAATCATAGGTGTGTGCAGCCTATTGCATTAGGGTGTGCACCCCAAAGCTCAAACACACACGCCTTTCTCTGCAGTCTCAACTGCACAGGGCAGTGGGCAGTGAATGAATGGCAAGTGCTCTGCGCTGAGCAGCTGTTCATTCACAAACTGAAGCATTGTGAATAGTGTTGAGCGGACCCGAACTGTAAAGTTCGGGTCCGTACCGAATTTTGGCGTTTTCCCGACCCCGGACCCGGACCCGGATTTTGCGCTAAAGTCCGGGTTCGGGTTCGGATTCGGGAATTTAATGGCGCAGTTAGAAATGCTTCAGGGGCCAGCCAATCACCATTTGATTAGCTGGTGTGCCCTTAGAAGCCATCATAGCCATGCCTACTAATGGCATGGCTGTAATTGGTCAGTGCAACATGTGACCCAGCATGTGACCAGCGTCTATATAAGAAAGAGGCACACAGCACAGATCGTCACTCTGCTTTTAGACAGTGTAGGGAAAGGATCCTGGCTGCTGTTGCTGTGAGGGAGAGAATTATATGATAGGAGTTAGTCCTGATTCTGCAATCTACTGATAGAAAAGATAGGGAGACAGTGTAGTGTAGTGTAGTGTAGGGGCAGGATCCTGTTTGTGCTTTCAGGGAGAGAGATTTAGATAGGAGTCCAGATTGAGAGATATAATAGCTCAGCGATCTGCATAGGTTTATCTGTTTGTGTTGCAAGCTCAGTGCACCAGCACTGCATTACGTTGAGTGATACACCTATTCCATACTGTGGCTGTATTGTGCTCTTGCTAAAAGACCTATTTTGGTCAGAAAAAAAAAAAAAAAGGCACTTTATTGTGCTTTTGCTAAAAAGACCCATTTTTGGGCCCCCCCAAAAAAAAAAGGCACTTTATTGTGCTGTTGCAAAAAAAAAAAAGGCACTTTGTTGTGCGCAAAAAAGACCTATTTTTGGGCAAAAAAAATATTTTGCAGTGTATATCTCTAGTGTGAAATAACCAATTTCTATATATTTTTCTTGTACTATGCTATACTAAAAAAAAAAAAAAACTTTTTTTTGAATAGCATTCTCTGCAGCTGTGCGATTCAGCGGTTATATACTGTGGTTGTGTTGTGCTCTTTCAAAAAACGCCATTTAGGGCCACAGAAAATATTTTGCAGTGTGAAATACACATGTGGAGGTGTGTAAAATAAACAATTTCTATATATTGTACAGTGCTATACTAAAAAAAAAAACATTTTTTTTGAATAGCATTCTCTGCACTTCTATAGCTGTGCGATTCAGTGGTTAAATACTGTGGTTGTGTTGTGCTCTTTCAAAAAACGCCATTTAGGGCCACAGAAAATATTTTGCAGTGTGAAATACACATGTGGAGGTGTGCAAAATAAACAATTTCTATATATTGTACAGTGCTATACTAAAAAAAACAACATTTTTTTTGAATAGCATTCTCTGCACTTCTATAGCTGTGCGATTCAGTGGTTAAATACTGTGGTTGTGTTGTGCTCTTTCAAAAAACGCCATTTAGGGCCACAGAAAATATTTTGCAGTGTGAAATACACATGTGGAGGTGTGTAAAATAAACAATTTCTATATATTGTACAGTGCTATACTAAAAAAAACAACATTTTTTTTGAATAGCATTCTCTGCACTTCTATAGCTGTGCGATTCAGTGGTTAAATACTGTGGTTGTGTTGTGCTCTTTCAAAAAACGCCATTTAGGGCCACAGAAAATATTTTGCAGTGTGAAATACACATGTGGAGGTGTGTAAAATAAACAATTTCTATATATTGTACAGTGCTATACTAAAAAAAACAACATTTTTTTTGAATAGCATTCTCTGCACTTCTATAGCTGTGCGATTCAGTGGTTAAATACTGTGGTTGTGTTGTGCTCTTTCAAAAAACGCCATTTAGGGCCACAGAAAATATTTTGCAGTGTGAAATACACATGTGGAGGTGTGTAAAATAAACAATTTCTATATATTGTACAGTGCTATACTAAAAAAAACAACATTTTTTTTGAATAGCATTCTCTGCACTTCTATAGCTGTGCGATTCAGTGGTTAAATACTGTGGTTGTGTTGTGCTCTTTCAAAAAACGCCATTTAGGGCCACAGAAAATATTTTGCAGTGTGAAATACACATGTGGAGGTGTGTAAAATAAACAATTTCTATATATTGTACAGTGCTATACTAAAAAAAAACAAAATTTTTTTTGAATAGCATTCTCTGCACTTCTATAGCTGTGCGATTCAGTGGTTAAATACTGTGGTTGTGTTGTGCTCTTTCAAAAAACGCCATTTAGGGCCACAGAAAATATTTTGCAGTGTGAAATACACATGTGGAGGTGTGTAAAATAAACAATTTCTATATATTGTACAGTGCTATACTAAAAAAAACAACATTTTTTTTGAATAGCATTCTCTGCACTTCTATAGCTGTGCGATTCAGTGGTTAAATACTGTGGTTGTGTTGTGCTCTTTCAAAAAACGCCATTTAGGGCCACAGAAAATATTTTGCAGTGTGAAATACACATGTGGAGGTGTGTAAAATAAACAATTTCTATATATTGTACAGTGCTATACTAAAAAAAAAAACATTTTTTTTGAATAGCATTCTCTGCACTTCTATAGCTGTGTGATTCAGTGGTTAAATACTGTGGTTGTGTTGTGCTCTTTCAAAAAACGCCATTTAGGGCCACAGAAAATATTTTGCAGTGTGAAATACACATGTGGAGGTGTGTAAAATAAACAATTTCTATATATTGTACAGTGCTATACTAAAAAAAATAACATTTTTTTTGAATAGCATTCTCTGCACTTCTATAGCTGTGCGATTCAGTGGTTAAATACTGTGGTTGTGTTGTGCTCTTTCAAAAAACGCCATTTAGGGCCACAGAAAATATTTTGCAGTGTGAAATACACATGTGGAGGTGTGTAAAATAAACAATTTCTATATATTGTACAGTGCTATACTAAAAAAAAAAACATTTTTTTTGAATAGCATTCTCTGCACTTCTATAGCTGTGCGATTCAGTGGTTAAATACTGTGGTTGTGTTGTGCTCTTTCAAAAAACGCCATTTAGGGCCACAGAAAATATTTTGCAGTGTGAAATACACATGTGGAGGTGTGTAAAATAAACAATGTCTATATATTGTACAGTGCTATACTAAAAAAAACAACATTTTTTTTGAATAGCATTCTCTGCACTTCTATAGCTGTGCGATTCAGTGGTTAAATACTGTGGTTGTGTTGTGCTCTTTCAAAAAACGCCATTTAGGGCCACAGAAAATATTTTGCAGTGTGAAATACACATGTGGAGGTGTGTAAAATAAACAATTTCTATATATTGTAAAGTGCTATACTAAAAAAAACAACATTTTTTTTGAATAGCATTCTCTGCACTTCTATAGCTATGCGATTCAGTGGTTAAATACTGTGGTTGTGTTGTGCTCTTTCAAAAAACGCCATTTAGGGCCACAGAAAATATTTTGCAGTGTGAAATACACATGTGGAGGTGTGTAAAATAAACAATTTCTATATATTGTACAGTGCTATACTACAAAAAACAAAATTTTTTTTGAATAGCATTCTCTGCACTTCTATAGCTGTGCGATTCAGTGGTTAAATACTGTGGTTGTGTTGTGCTCTTTCAAAAAACGCCATTTAGGGCCACAGAAAATATTTTGCAGTGTGAAATACACATGTGGAGGTGTGTAAAATAAACAATTTCTATATATTGTACAGTGCTATACTAAAAAAAACAACATTTTTTTTGAATAGCATTCTCTGCACTTCTATAGCTATGCGATTCAGTGGTTAAATACTGTGGTTGTGTTGTGCTCTTTCAAAAAACGCCATTTAGGGCCACAGAAAATATTTTGCAGTGTGAAATACACATGTGGAGGTGTGTAAAATAAACAATTTCTATATATTGTACAGTGCTATACTACAAAAAACAAAATTTTTTTTGAATAGCATTCTCTGCACTTCTATAGCTGTGCGATTCAGTGGTTAAATACTGTGGTTGTGTTGTGCTCTTTCAAAAAACGCCATTTAGGGCCACAGAAAATATTTTGCAGTGTATATCTCTAGTTGTGTGAAATAACCAATTTCTATATATTTTTCTTGTACTATGCTATACTAAAAAAAAAAAAAACAACTTTTTTTTGAATAGCATTCTCTGCAGCTGTGCGATTCAGCGGTTATATACTGTGGTTGTGTTGTGCTCTTTCAAAAAACGCCATTTAGGGCCACAGAAAATATTTTGCAGTGTGAAATACACATGTGGAGGTGTGTAAAATAAACAATTTCTATATATTTTCCTTGTACTGTGCTATACAAAAAAACACAACCTTTTTTTTTGAATAGCATTTTCTGTAGCTGTGCGATTCAGCGGTTACGTGCTGTGGGTGTGTTGTGGTCTGGCAAAAAACGCCATTTAGGGCCACAGAAAATATTTTGCAGTGTGAAATACACATCTGGAGGTGTGTGTAAAAAAACAATTTATATATATTTTCCTTGTACTGTGCTATACTAAAAAAAACAACCTTTTTTTTTTGAATAGCATTTTCTGCAGTTCTGTAGCTGTGCGTTTCAGCCATTACGTACTGTGGGTGTGTTGTGGTCTTCCAAAAAACGCCATTTAGGGCAAGATCCTAAATTTGGAAAATATGAGGGGAAGGTCAAAGGGACGTGGTGGCCCCGGTCGTGGTGCTGCTGGTGGAGCTCCTGTTGCAGGGAGAGGACGTGGTGGATCTGTGCCAGCTACACGCACAAGTGAAACACCTTCCTCAGGTGCGAGTAGGCGACCGAGCCTGCGGCGGTATTTTGTCACGCCTAATGAGGCTGTACCAATGTTTAGGCCAGGACAAGTACAGGCGATAGTAGATTGGGTTGCTGACAGTGCCTCGGGTTCCTTCACATTGTCTCCCACCCACTCTTCTGCTGAAAGATCAGAGTTGGCACCTGAATCCCATGTCCATCAGTCTTTCACCTCACCCCCTTGCAAATCAGCCAAGCAGTCTGAGCCCCAAATCATGCAGCAGTCTCTTCTGCTTTTCGATGACTCTGTTAGCAGGGTTTCCCAGGGCCATCCACCTAGCCCTGCCCCAGAAGTGGAAGAGATTGAGTGCACCGATGCCCAACCACTTATGTTTCATGATGGGTACATGGGAGGACCATCGCAGCACGTCTCGGATGATGACGAAACACAGGTGCCAACTGCTGCTGCTTTCGCAATTGTGCAGACAGACATGGAGGGCAGGGGTGAAGACTGGGTGGAAGATGATGTGGAGGACGATGAGGTCCTCGACCCCACATGGAATCAACGTTATGCAGGTGACCAGTGTAGTTCGGAGGAAGAGGCGGTGGTCGCACAGAGCCACCAGCACAGCAGAAGAGGGAGCAGGGTGCAAAAACGGAGCATTCGTCCCCTAGACAGTACATCTGCTACTGCCCAACGCAGCAAGGGACCGAGCACACCAAAGCCAGGTCCAAGGACTTCCCTAGCGTGGCAGTTCTTCACACAGTGTGTTGATGACAAGACACGAGTGGTTTGCACGCTGTGCAATCAGAGCCTGAAGCGAGGCATAAACGTTCTCAACCTGAGCACAAGCTGCATGACCAGGCATCTAAGTGCAAAGCACGAGCTGCAGTGGAGTAGACACCTCAGAAACCAAGAAAGGTCTCTGGCTCCTCCTGCTTCCTCTTCTGCTGCAGTCTCGGCCTCTTCATCCACCTCTGTAGTGACAGTGGCACCTGTCACCCCGCAAACAGAGGATCTGCCAGCAACACTACCACCTGGGTCACCGACCATCTCCACAATGTCCCATGGAAGCGTTCAGCTCTCTATCTCCCAAACATTGGAGCGGAAGAGGAAGTACCCCCCTAGCCACCCGCGATCCCTGGCCCTGAATGCCAGCATTTCAAAATTCCTGGCCTTTGAAATGCTGTCATTCCGTCTGGTGGAGACGCAGAGTTTTAAAAGCCTGATGGCATTGGCTGTCCCGCAGTACGTCGTGCCCAGCCGCCACTACTTTTCCAGGCGAGCCATCCCTTCCCTGCACAACCAGGTGGGGGACAAAATCAGGTGTGCACTGCGCAACACCATCTGTGGCAAGGTCCACCTAACTACGGATGCGTGGACCAGTAAGCACGGTCAGGGACGTTATATCTCCCTAACAGCACACTGGGTAAATACAGTGGCTGCTGGGCCTGAGGCAGATAGCGGTTTGGCGCATGTCCTTCCACCACCGAGGATTGCAGGGCGCTTCAGTTTGCCTCCTGTTGCTAACTCCTCCTTCTCCGCTTCCTCATCCTCTACCGCCTCCTCATCCATTCAGCGTAACACCTTCACCACCAACTTCAGCACAGCCAGGGGTAAACGACAGCAGGCAGTTTTAAAACTTTCCTGTTTGGGGGAAAATCCCCACACCGCGCAGGAGTTGTGGAGGGACATGGAACAACAGACCGATGAGTGGTTGCTGTCAGTGAGCCTCAAGCCCGGCCTGGTGGTGTGCGATAATGGGCGAAATCTCGTAGCAGCTCTGGGTCTAGCCGGTTTGACGCACATCCCTTGCCTGGCGCATGTGCTGAACTTGGTGGTCCAGAGGTTCCTTAAAAATTACCCCAATATGCCAGAGCTGCTGCAGAAAGTGCGGGCTGTGTGTGCGCACTTTCGGCGTTCTCACCCTGCTGCTGCTCGCCTGTCAGCGCTGCAGCGTAACTTCGGCCTTCCAGCTCACCGCCTCATATGTGACGTGCCCACAAGGTGGAACTCCACCTTGCACATGCTGGCCAGACTGTGCGAGCAGCAGCAGGCAATAGTGGAGTTTCAGCTGCAGCAATCACGCGTGAGTCGCTCTGCGGAACAGCACCACTTCACCACCAATAACTGGGCCTCCATGCGAGACCTGTGTGCCTTGTTGCGCTGTTTCGAGTACTCCACCAACATGGCCAGTGCCAATGACGCCGTTCTCAGCGTTACTATCCCAGTTCTATGCCTCCTTGAAAAAACGCTTCGTGCGATGATGGAAGAGGATGTGGCACAGGAGGATGAGGAGGAGGAGGAGGAAGCCGGATCATTTCAAAGGCTTTCAGGGCAGTCTTTCACAAGTGGCTACGAGGGTGGGTTCCTGCACCAACAAACGCCAGGTACACAATTGTCCGGCAGAAAGGGCACAGTTCTGGAGGATGACGAGGTGGAGGAGGAGATGGAGGAGGAGGAGGAGGAGGAGCCATGTTCACAGCAGGGTGGCACTCAGACCAGCTCGTGGCCATTACTGGTGCGTGGCTGGGGGGATACAGAGGACACAGACGATACACCTCCCACAGAGGACAGCTTTTCTTTGCCTCTGGGCAGCCTGGCACACATGAGCGATTACATGCTGCAGTGTTTCCGCAATGACAGCCGAGTTGCCCACATTTTAACTGGTGCTGATTACTGGGTGGCCACCCTGCTGGATCCCCGTTACAAGGACAACGTACCGTCCTTAATTCCCTCACTGGAGCGGGATCGTAAGATGCGCGAGTACAAGCGCACGCTGGTAGAAGCGCTGCTGGTGGCATTCCCACCTGACAGCGGGCGTACGGTGGAAGCACAAGGCGAAGGCAGAGGAGGAGGAAGAGGTCGCCAACGCAGCCGGGGCACCGGCAGCACCTCAGAAGGCAGGGTTAGCATGGCCGAAATGTGGAAAAGCTTTGTCAGCACGCCACAACAACCAGCACCACCAGCTGAGATGGAACGTCTTAGCAGGAGGCAGCATTTCACCAACATGGTTGAGCAGTATGTGTCCACAGGCCTACACGTACTGGATGACGGGTCTGCCCCTTTAACTTCTGGGTCTCCAAATTGGGCACATGGCCTGAGCTTGCCGTTTATGCCTTGGAGGTGCTGGCCTGCCCTGCAGCCAGTGTATTATCTGAACGTGTATTTAGCACGGCAGGGGGCGTTATCACAGACAAGCGCAGCCGCCTGTCCAGAGCCAATGTGGACAAGCTCACGTTCATTAAAATGAACCAGGCATGGATCCCACAGGACTTGTCCGTACCTTGTGCAGAATAGACATGTATACCGGTGTTGTGACAAAAACTGTCCGGCCATCGGATTGTGCCCGGCCCGTACTGCGCAGGCGCAGCGCTTGCGCAGTACAGAGGACAAGGAGATTCACAAAATCTCCGAAGATGAACGGCGCCTGCGCTGTGAGTGCAGGTTCAAGCCCCACCATCCAAGAGGACATACGGTAGCACATAGTAACAGGGCCCCTCACGGGCTCGCTTCGATCGCGGCCTTGCTTGGCTCGGCTTGAACCACGGATGGTGTGGCCTTCACCTGAACTCAACACGCAGGCGCCGTTAGTCTTGGGAGATTTTTGAAATCCCCTTGTCCTACATACTCAGCAAGCGCAGTACAGGGCGGACACTATTCGACAGGGGACAGAATTCGACACATCACCGGCCTTACCCAGCCATTGTTGTATTTTTGAACCAGTGTTGGCTACCTCGTCCTCCTCCACCGCCGCTTCCACCTACACAGCCACATCCACCGCCACCTCAACCTCCTACTCCATATGGACCTTGTCCTGCTAGGCCAAGATTAAAATTTTTATTTGATTTTTTTGTAGCGCACAGATCCTTTCCCCCTTACCTGCCTTTATGTTGTTGGCTCTTCGCAGGAGGGAGAAAGGCACACCGCACTACCAGCCCGTATCATCCTATATAAAGAGGTTGAGCGGTGTACTTGACGGGCCGTGTCCACAGCCGGAGTCAAAACTCCTCCAGAGGATGATTCTCACCTCTACTGTAGGTAGAGGCAAGTCCTTTAATTGCCAGTAAAGTCAATGTCCACACCAGCTGAAACTCCAACTCTTATTCTCTCATGGCAAAATAAACTGTACTCAGATAGAAAAGGTTAGAGCAAAGAAACAGGACAGCTTAAGGTGTGGAGGAGGTCCAGGCACAAACGTAGCACATTCACTTCACTGCTTAGGTTTCTCAAACAGTTTTTGGCGCACGGTCTCTGCCACAGACATTGAGGTTGGTCTCTGCCACAGACCGGGTGTACAAGGCCCCTGCCACGGTCCTGGAGAACTTTGGTCTCAGCCACAGACCAGGGTGTATAAGGCCCCTGCCACAGGCCGGTTGAATAAGGCCTCTGATACAGTCAAAGTGACCTTTAGCTTCTCCTTCTACGAACCTAGCCCATATCAAGGGGAAGACATCTCTCCAGGGAGTCAACAGACCATTCCTTCACCGTGACTCCCGCATCGGTCCATCAGAATGATCCTCCCTTCCCTGGAACAGGGTCCCCTACACGAGGCGGCTCTGGACTCCAGGCTTTACTCCCGCCCCTAGGCCTCCATACCCAGGGCAGCAAGAACTCCAGGATAGTACCTCACCCCGGGCTAAAGGTGCCCGAGATGGAACAGGAACACATGCACCCAGGCCGAAGGCACCTGGGCGCGGACCCCACTGGACATCAGCCCCCAGGCCAAAGGTCTGCCCCTTTTATATGCTCTCCCGGCATGCACAGCAGGTTCCCCGCCCCGCTGTACTACTGCCAAGAGGGGACACAAAAGGCGCCACCTGTAGGCCGCAGGGAACTGCACACCAATACTGTCCCCCGAGGACAAAATGGTCCATGAATCCTACAGAATTAGGGTATTTGAGCCTATTTACCACTCAAACACTTTCCTTAAATTTAGCACCCCGCTACATTTTTATTTCAAAGTATTTTATTTTCCCACTAGCTTATCCATTAAATTAAATAATTTATTCCAGAAAGGGCGTATTCTGGGGCATTCCCACCATATGTGTGGCATTGTGACGTTGAGTTTCTGAGGTTCTTAATGACTTCCTGTACCTCTTCTGCTGAAAAGGGGGCCTCCAGCATATTTTTTTATTTTTTAATTTTTTTTATGTTCTTTTAAGTTATTTCCTATCCACATTTGTTTGCAGAGCACTTGCCATGTTCTTAACAACATTTTGCTGCCATTTGCAGCCCTCTAGCCCTTTCCATTACTTTTTTAGAGCCTTTTTAGTCATCAGAAGTCCGGGTCCCCATTGACTTCAATGGGGTCCGGGTCCGGGTCCGGGTTCGGGTTAAAGTTCGGTCCCGAATCCGAACTTTTTTCCAAAGTTCGGCCGAACCCGCCGGACCCGAATATCCAGCTACCCACTCAACTCTAATTGTGAACACAGTTTACAATGCTTACAATGCTTACAATGCTTCAGTTATGAATGGACACAGTGAGCGCGTGTTCACTGTGTTCATTTAGAAAAGGAAGGGGCCGATAAATTACATATTTACTAGCCCCTTCCCCCGCTCTCCATCCTGAAATATCCCCTGAAGCAGCCAGGGAGAGGAGAGGAATGCAGTGAGCAGCACTGCGGGGTGGGGGGGGGGGGGCAACAAGGGGAGGGGGGAGCCTAGGCAGTAGGATGTAGCATGTCTACAATCTATGTGCCTTTAGTAAATAAACCCCGTACTAAAAGCTAAAACCATATATGGAGCTTTAACACTCAATACTAGGGATAAGCTTTATGTTCGAGTCGAACATGAGTTCGACTCGAACATTGGCTGTTCACCCGTTCGGTGAACAGCGAACAATTTGGGTTGTTCGCTGCAAATTCGAAAAGCCACAGAACACCCTTTAAAAGTCTATGGGTGAAATCAAAAGTGTTAATTTTAAAGGTTAATATGCAAGTTATTGTCATAAAAAGTGTTTGGGGACCCGGGTCCTGCCCCAGGGGACATGTATTAATGCAAAAAAAGTTTTAAAAACTGCAGTTTTTTCAGGAGCACTGATTTTAATAATGCTTAAAGTGAAACAATAAAAGTGAAATATTCCTTTAAATTTCGTACCTGGGAGGTGTCTAAAGTATGCCTGTAAAGTAGCGCATGTTTTCCGTGTTTAGAATTGTCCCTGAACAAAATGTCATTTCTGAAGGAAAAAAAGTAATTTAAAACTACTCGCGGCTGTAATGAATTTACGGGTCCCCGGCAATACAGAGAAAAGTCATTAAAAAAAGTCAGGGGTCCCGGCCCCCCCCCAGTCCATTACCAGGCCCTTTGGGTCTGGTATGAATATTAAAAATGTTCAATTACTTTTATCTGTATGCGTGGGGGTCCCCCCAAAATTCCATTACTAGGCCCTTCAGGTCTGGTATGGATATTAAGGGGAACCCCACGAAATATTTTTTTTTTAAATGGCATGGGGTTCCCCCCAAAAATCCATACCAGACCCTTCAGGTATGGATTTTAAGGGGAACTCTGAGCCCAAAAACGAGAGAGCGCCCCCCCTCCTGAACCTTACCAGGCCACATGCCCTTAACATGGGGAATTTGTCCCCATGTTGATGGGGACAAGGGCCTCATCCCCACAACCCTTGCCCGGTGGTTGTGGGGGTCTGCGGGCGGGGGGGCTTATCAGAATCTGGAAGCCCCCTTTAACAAAGGGAACTCCAGATCCCGGCCCCCCCTATG
This sequence comes from Rana muscosa, assembly GCA_029206835.1. NCBI lineage: Eukaryota > Metazoa > Chordata > Amphibia > Anura > Ranidae > Rana > Rana muscosa. The sequence goes on from CM055122.1 coordinate 707,494,817, forward strand.
TAAATTGGTAACGGGTATTTCACAAAGAAAGTGTAAAAAATTGTAAAAAACACACAGACACAGCTGGACAAGTCCTTTATTTAAAAAAAAATAAAAAATTTCCAGCAGATTTTTGGGGGAACCCCATGCCATTTTTTTTAAATTACGCGGGGTTCCCCTTAATATCCATTCCAGACCTAAAGGGCCTGGTAATGGAAATTTTGGGGGACCCCCACACATTTTTTTTTTTACATTTTGGTTCCCTGCGCAAAATGTCATTTTTGAAGGAAAAAATTGTCGGGTCAGCAATACAGATAAAAGTCATTGACTTTCAATTACTTTTCTCTGTATTGCTGGGGACCTGACAATTCATTACAGCCGCGAGTAGTTTTAAATGACTTTTTTTCCTTCAGAAATTACATTTTGTGCAGCGACAATTCTAAACACGGGAAACATGCGCTACTTTACAGGCATACTTTAGACACCCACCAGGTAAAATTTTTAAGGAATATTTCACTTTATTGTTTCACTTTAAGCATTATTAAAATCACTGCTCCTGAAAAAACTGTAGTTTTTAAAACTTTTTTTTGCATTGATACATGTCCTCTGGGGCAGGACCCGGGTCCCCAAACACTTTTTATGACAATAACTTGCATATTAACCTTTAAAATGAGTACTTTTGATTTTTCATGTTCGTGTCCCATAGACTTTAACGGTGTTCGCCCGTTCAAACAAATTATTTGCCCGTTCGCATGTTCTGGTGCGAACAGAACCGGGGGGTGTTCGGCTCATCCCTACTCAATACATAAAAGTGCCTAGTGAAGTATGGGCTTCACATTCTGTTTTGGTACGATAAATGCCATTTGCGGTATCTTTTGTTTGTGATCCAGAAGCACATGTTTAGCTTGTGCAATTAACTCCTCCACTGCACTGAGCACACCACATTAGGCTGGCTGTCCAATCACAGTCTAAGGCTGGGTTCACATACTGTATGTGAAGGGGGGGGGGGAAGGTTTGGGACTTTGAATGAGGTGTGTTTGTACAGACCGAAAAAGAGCATATAGATAGAACATCCATGTGTTTATTCCTAAAACATACATTGGCATGACATGGTAAAACATAACATGCATGATACAATTTAACAAGCTTGCATAAGAATGATGATAAAACGCATGCGTTTTATCATCATTCTTATGCAAGCTTGTTAAATTGTATCATGCATGTTATGTTTTACCATGTCATGCCAATATACACTATAGGATTATAAAAGACCCAGGACAACTTTGGGTGCCCCAAGGAGAGTAGTAACTATTCGCACTGTGGTGAAAAGTGGGTGTGGCCAAACTGCTGTTGTGATCCCAAACCTGCCCCCACACAGCCATCCGCAGCTCCCATACAGCAACAGATTTGTGTGTGACTATCTGGGTTACTTGGGGAGCCATAGCCCGGTCTGAATAATGTGTCCATGTGGCAGACTGAAACCCGGACACATAATTCAAAACCCAGACTGTCCGGGTGAATCCTGTACAGGTGGCAACCCTACACAGGACCCTTTTGGAATCCGCAGCGCGGCCAGCCCAGACATGTGTAAACTGGTTCCATTGAGAGCCGGTAACACTTGCATGTCATATGAATTGGATGCAGTGAAAACCGCATCAAATTCGCACATGTGTGAACCTGGCCTGAAATCTTCTCCATTCAGTTTGCGTAATTACTAGTTCCTAAAGTGCAAGCCTAGTCAAATCCAAACTATACTTAAACCTGCTCCCACCCCAATTCTAAGCCTATTCTTACTACCCTGTAAAGGAAACATGTATATACTTACCTATGCTGAGGGCAATCCAGTCTGGTCACATCATCAGCTCCTAGCGCCGCCTTTAGAGGAGAGACAGCCGACAACGAATGCCTCATAGTAAGTCTACGGGTGATGTCACCACATAGTCTCTGCAGCCTTTGTCAGTGATCTCTCCTCTACACTGAAGCCGACCACTGGAGAGGGAGACATCACGTGATTGAACCTGAGCTCCCTCAGCATAGGTACTGCTCTGTGCTGTATAGACATCTTTCCTTTACAGCAGGGGTAGGCAACTTTAAAGTGGAGGAGATCTACCTGAACAATATGGGAGAAGTCAAAGATCTCCGGGCACAGTGTCACCTCTTCACACCTCAATTTTATCCTCTAGTTGCTGTACTACCGTGTCGCAATCAAGTACATTGCACGGCAATCATGGGTTTAAATCAGGTGGTGAGGAGGCAATATATCGCCTCCTCAGCACCTGTCAAACACACTTGGATCTCTTTTCAGGGGAGCAGCAGTCACTTTTGCACTTGTGAATCAATGCTTACTGTTCTGAGCCCCCTTCAAGGCTGCTTTCACACTGATGTGCTGCGGTTTACCCACACCGTGGATGCAGTGCAGTGCATCTGCGACTTTCCTGGGTTAGCTGCGCTTTGCCATAGACTTCTATTATATCCTGCAGGTGTGGTGCAATTTCTGAAAGTGCACCAAAACTCCTGCATTCAGAAAGTGCACCAAACCCGCAGGATATAATAGAAGTCTATGGCTAAGGAAAGCTACTGGTACGCTGCACTGCACCCGTGGTGTGGGTAAACAGCAGCGCATCAGTGTGAAAGCAGCCCTGTACTATTATGCTCAGTGTATTGCTTCACACTGACCTGAAGATCTCTTCTTTCCTGCTGCTGGCATCACTCTGGAGGCCGCTAGCCGGGAGAAGAGATGGAGTGCAGCTGGTATGACTCCACATGGGACAGGAGCCAGCACTACAGAAGAGTAATCAGCTTATGTGGCTCTTGCTCCCTACTACAGCTCCAACTTTACAAGTAGTCCCTCTGCATTTCACTCTGAATGATGCTCTGGAATGGCGAGTCAGCAAGCCTAAACTGCGATCTACCAGTCACCTGTATGTATAATACTGGTTGCTGACCCCCGCTTTACAGGGTCATTAGAATAGGCTTAGAATTGGGGTGAGAGCAGGTTTAAAGTGTAAGTTCACCTTTACAGAAAAATCTGTAAAGTGAACTTACACAGGACCCCCACCTCGCCCCCCAGTCCTGCTAACCTGAATGGTGGCAATTGCCCGTTCTGAGCCCCAGTATAGCCGCCTCACGGTGCTTAGAAATCCTCTCAGCTCTCTCCTCGGACTACGCAGCTTCTGATTGGTCCGCGCCGCCCATGTGATGGCGCTGACCAATTAGAATGCTCCTGAACGTACCTCCTGACGGGGTACATTTAGGAGATTAAGCTCCAGGGACTTCTAATCCCTGGAGCCGTGAGGTGGCTATTCCAGGGCTCAGAACGGGCGATCGCTGCCATTCAGGTCAGCGGGACTGTGGGGGGGAGGGGGGGCGAGGTTGGGGTCCTGTGTAAGTTCTCCTTACAGATTTTTCTGTAAAGGTGAACTTACCCTTTAAGTATAGTTAGGATTTGACTGAATGCTGAATGTAATATAATCACAGCTTACCAGTCTTTTGATGTAGTGGTTATATTAGTTTTCTTTATCAGGCTTTTGCCTTTATTTTCATCCTATTGACCTAGGGTGGCAACATTTACTTACTGTACTATATCACTGGAGGAAAGCTTACTCACACTAGGACAGTACGACAGAACACCTCCCACTCTCCTCTTCTCCATAACATAGGAGGAGCTCTTATTGCATCAAACATATGATAAAATGCTTTCATTGGTTGGTTAACAGAAATTAACAAATCAGAGAAGTTCATAGTTAGGGTGTACATACACATATCTTAAACTTTCAATGTGAAAACCTTACAATCTAAAGGCCCGTACACACGATCGGATATTCCGTCAACAATTGTCCGACGGACGTGTTTTGTCGGATAATCTGACCAACTGTATACTCCATCCGAAAATTGTTGGCTGTGCATGCTCTCAAATTGTCCGACAACACATGTGTTATGTCGGATCATCTGATTGTGTGTACACAAATCAGTTGGACTAAAATCCAAAGTACAAACACGCATGCTCAGAAGCAATGCTAACCATAAATTATATAAAATACTAAAGCGCAAAAATGGTGCAAACAATGGTGCTTAAATAGTGGTAAAACAATCAACGAAGAATACCTAAATGATTTTAGCTGCACTCAATCAAAATGATCTGAAACTCAAACATATGTGTAAATTAATAACAATATAAGTAAAAAAAAAAAAAAAAATAGGGTTTTATTATACTATGTATTATACTATATGTGGCATTTTAATAGGTGTATATATTTTTAAACAGTCTGAAGGATAAGACGAATAAAGTTGTCAAAGTGTATGTATTAAACATGTAGTTGTAAAAACACACATTGCCTGCCAGCAATGATGATTGGATGATTCCCTTTGCCGTTATGGCAACCAAGCATGCCACTTGTGTATAAATACACTTGTCTTCCTGTCACGAGGCTAAACCCATGACTAAGTCACGTGACGAGTGACGTAATGCGTAGGGGGAGTAGCCTAATCACGCTAGCAGTGTTCGGAGGGACTGAAGCCGCAGCAAGTGAAGGAAATCGCTCCAACTGAGCTGGATAGTGGCTACTGTGCGCATACTTTGTCTATGGTCACGTGAGTGAGATGAGTAATTGGAATATCATTGCTTGTAGTATCTGCAGCGCTGCGCAATGAATGTATCTTTTTTCTTCATTCCAAGATTCGTTTGTTCTGTCTAAACTACCCATCGTACTGCTCAAGCAATTAACCTGATAGCTGTTTTGGACCTATGTACAGCTGAGAAGGAGAGACATATTGAGGGATTCTCCAGCTGGTTGCTGTTAGGTCTGAGAAGTGCAGGTGTGGGATTCTCCTGGCTGTTTTTAGATAGCCATCCAGGTTTAGAGGCTGCTCAGCACTGGTATTGGGAGTCTTATGGACACAGTATTTCAAGTTTGAGTATTGCTTTTTTGCACTGGTTTTTGCACTGTGGATATCACTTATGTTTTATTAGTCACATTTGTTTTATTTGTGTATCTTTTGGATATTCATCCAGTTATACTGTATTCACTAAGGGTTGATTCACAGCGCACCAATATTGTTATTAATGTTAACCATAAGACAACATTAGCAGAAGTTGCCCAAAGAGTGGCACTTTAAGAGCTGAAAATCCACATAGTATGTCTAGTACGTCACTACATTTGTGTTGCATGCATGCCAAGCTCACGAACAAGGCCTTTCGGACAAAAATCCACGGATTTCTCCGATGGAAGTCCGATCTGTGTACGAGGCTTAAGCTATAATAGTATGAGGTAGGATTAGTGGTATAGTAGAGTGTGGGTTGGTAGCACAGGATGTGGTAGGATTAGTAGTAAATTAGAGTATGAGCAAAGCTGGCCATAGTCAAATTCGAAGGAGCAGGATGGAAAAAATTTCCTGAACAAACAAATTTATAACAGTATTTTTTGTTTGGTAGAGTCCATTCATTCCAAAATCAACTGTTAAAAGCAGTTGAAATCTTTTGAAAGACATTCAAAAGTTCTGAGAATTTTCATGCAGATTTTTCTAAGAATTTTCATTGAAGATTTTATCCATCTATGGCCTCTTTAGTAGTACCGTCGAGTGTGGAAGCTGGTACTACAGCTTACTTGTGAACTGAACATGGCCAAAGCATGAATCTAAATGGCCTACCACCAAAGAAAGTTTCATTGGTGCAAACCCAATAGGCAAATTATGTAGATCATGCAGGGGTAACTTTGCACACAAAAACAAGAATTTGACAAAACACCCAAAGAGTTACAAAATAATTCAAAGTTACTCACCAGAAATTCATGTCTATGGTAATGAGTTTCCATTAACCAAATACTAGTGTTAATACTCAGAGAAGAAAAGGAATACAGGGGTTTTTAAAGAAATTTACAAAAACAAATCATGTAAAGTGCAAGTTTAGCTTTACAAAAAATCACACTATGCTGTCCCATATTGATATAGCTGCAAAGTGTGCTAGTCTTTCCTACCAGCCAGAGCTCCTTTTCTGATCAAAATACAAAGTCTGTAACTGCATTTAGGAGAAGCATCTTCATATCCTCTGCAGCCAACAAGAGCTCTGTCCTAAGCTATTGAGGGGATGGTGCAGCGGCTGGAACCAGTGCCCCCTAGTGTCACAGGAAGGAGTCATGCTCTTTTGAGCCACACATGAACACAGAGAAATGAGAAGAGGGTTCTTCAATCCTTCAAAAGCCATTAGGACCAACGCAGTCTAGTGTCACAATAGCTAACGCTTTTCTGTTCTTTTGGCCACACATGCGCAGTGTACACTCCCTCCTGTCACCTATGATGAGCTCAGCAGCCTTGACAGAAGAGAGTAAACACTGTGCATGTGTGGCACAGAAGAACAGAACAGTGCTACCTCCTGTGGCACTAGGGGACACAGGTCCTAACAGTCAAGATGGAGCCTTTTCTGGCTTAAGTAACTGCTGGCAGCTCAAGCATTTAAAGAAGCTTCTTCTAAATGTGATTGTGAACTTCATTGTTTAAACAGAAAGTGAGTCATGGCTGAAAGAAAGGTTTGGCACACTATGCTGCTATACCCATATGTGACAGCATAGTATGCTTTTTTTTTAAGTTAAACTTACACTTTAATAATAATAAAGTTGTACTCCAATCCTTTCACAAATGGCCCATTTGCACACCTCTCTTTAGCATTAATTAATATTAATATACAGGATATCTATAGCACATACATTTTGCACAGCACTTTACAATATAAAGAGAAACAGCACAGCTTAATACAAGAGGGTTAGGAGGACCCTGCTTACAAGGCAAGTGATAGAAAAGAGAAAAAATGTGTGGAGAGCAGTTGATGAAATGCATGCGTTAATGTGCAGTTTTTTTGTGTGTTTGCTGGCAATAGAAAAAAGTGAAAACAAAAATGGCATGGGGGTCCCCCCCCAATCCATACCAGGTCCTTCTGGTCTGGTATGGATTTGAAGGGAAACCCCACGCCAGAATAAAAAAAAAGGCATGGGGTCTCCCCCTAAATCCCTACCAGACCCTTATCTGAGCATGCATCCTGGCAGGAAAGGAAAAAGTGGGGACAAGCCACATGCCCTCAACATGGGGGGGTGCATTGGGGCAGGATCTTGTTCCGAAGTTATTGAATGTGTACGTTTCGGCGGGGGGAAAGCTGCTTTTCTCAAGACAAATATAGTAGTGGCACACACAGGTATAAATTCCCAGAACCCCTCCCACCATTGATCCCCAGTGATGACATCACCAAAAATAAGTGCCTAAAAAAGAATTAAAAAAATACAATGTACCGAATAGGACATTTATTTTCCCACTGGGGCCCTCTTACCCTCTCTCATTGCTGTGCTAAATTAGATATGCCCCTATATGAATGGTTTCATTTCCATCAAATAGTTAATCTTTTTAACAATGGTGCGCTAAAGACCAGGGATCTAGGGGTGGTATCTCAATGGTGCATGACTCGCTGTTCACCCCAACTCAGAAACAACCACACATGCCGGCATGTAAGAGGGACCTTGATTGTGAATTGAAACCAGAGTCTTGGTCTTCCAGACTTTAGGTTTCATAAAAGGGCAATTTGAATGTATCCTTAGAAGAGGCTAGTCTTAAGGTCTTGACAAGATGGTATTTGGTTCCCACTCGCCTGGCCAGAATGTACCAAACAGCTTCCACTGAGTGTTTCAGGGATTGTAAGCTGTATGGCACCATGCTCTACATTTGGTGGGAATGTCTCAAAATCAGGAACTGTTTGAACAAGCTGTTTTCCAAGCTCCGCAAATTAACAGGGTCTCCAATCAAACAGCGTCCACATCTTGCGCTACTTAATGACTTTCCATCAGGGTTACCATGTCCAATGAAATGTTTGGTATATTTTGTCCTGCTAGCAACCAAAATTACTATTGCAGGGGCATGGAAGATGCTTCAGTATCTTTCAGGCAATTGTAACACAAGCTCTCATGGATCATGATCCACAAAAAGGTTGCTAGTATTATTAATGACATTCTATTGGAAATTATTGGGGAACTGTAGACTGACTGCTAGTGCTTATATACATGTTCCGCTCTCTTCAACAAAGGTGTCCAACCAAATTTGGGGCACCCTTGACTCGTCCTACATCTCCTTCTGATTTATATCTTTCTTCACTCTCTTCTTTTACTCTTTCTCTATCGAGCTTCCCCTTCTATTTATTCTAATTGATTTATTCAGTTTTTCTCTTTTTTTGGCACATTAATGTCAGACATTTTTTCTTTACCTTTACAATGGTGGATATTTAAGTACTGGTTAATACTAATTACTGTCGAGATGTAGTCTGTGGACGATAGCTCTCTCGTTAGTTTAGACCTGACATTGACAGATTAGTAGGAACTTTTGCTATGGTGTTTCATATGTCTCTTTTTCTTCAATCTTTTTTTTTTATATACATATTTACATTTTATTTGGATTGTATACCTCGTGCAATGGTATTGTTTATTATATGCTCCTTATCTGCTTTAGATCCATGCACCTTTTTTTCAGATGGCTGACTTTATATTACATTGATAATCTGTTGATACTATTGATTCTGACACAAAAATCTTTAAATGTAAAAAAAAAAAACAATGCAAAATGTAACTAGAATTAATCACAGATATCTCCTATTATAAATGATAGCAATGCAGATTAAATACCATGGAAACAAACAAAGTAGCAAAAGGAGGGAGGAGCCCAAACTATGGAAAGCAACGCACATGGTACAAGTGCAACAGAACCAAACAAAAGCTCAGTACTGCAACACACCAGTAGGCAAATCTTTTAAAGAAGGAGAGAGAAATGGACAACCTACCATAAAATAGCCTCAGAAGAAGCAATTATAAACTTTGCAAAATAAACAATATTACCTGAAAAGAAAGCTACATCATAGAGCAGAACAGAGACACCAACTGTCAAAGGACGGAAGGGGCAACATATAGGTATAAGATGCAATTGATCAAGGATATCAAGAAAAAGGACCATACAAAGTACAAGCCAAACTAAACAGAAGCCTAGGGATAAAAGGTAAAACCAGGGCAGCCAGAAACAGAAGAAGAGCCCCGAAGGCACACAGAAATTTTCCCCAAAATAAAAAGGTAAAAAACAATATAAAAGATGAATACAGCATATCATGAGTAGGCTTAAATCAACAAGCCTTATAATAATAAAAAATAAAAAGCAAGAACTAAACAATAAGGGGTCAGGGTAAGTGCGACAGTGGGGGAAATCTCCAGTCAGTTCCACATCCTCTCATATCCCCAAACCTCAGGAGATGGAGTCATATAATATGTATGGAGTATAGTGCCCATAGAAGTCTGTTGCCATGGCACACAATTGAATTCTCAGTGGATCAGGGTTAGTGCATACAACTTAAACCACCCATCATGTCAACCATGGGTTGAAGTCACAGAAAACAGTTTAAACCTAATTGTTCATTTATGTCCTTTGGTGCTAGGGTATATGTATTGAGCAAACGTGTCTATACCCACGTACAAATACCACTAAAAGCTATTTGGCTTTTAAAACACATATCTTAAAAAGGATAAAAGATTAACTTAAAAAAAAAAAAACTTTAAAGTGATACAATTTTGGCATTGGATGAATTTTGGATTCTTTCATCGTTCTTGTCTGTAAAGTGGATAAGACAAAGGGATCTTTCTTTATTACAAAGGAGTTTACTATGGTGAGTTCTTATATGAACAGTTTGTCTGCCTCAGTAAACATATAGAGAGAATAGATCCTAAGAGCAGGAGTGCTGATAACGGTGGATTTGGAGGAGCAATTGACCTTCTGCCAAGCGGTGCAACTTGAGTTAGAGATGAGAGTATTGCTCTCAAATGATGAAAGATGATATACCATTAGGTGCAATATAAAGGATATTTTTTATGTCTCAAGTACCATTTTCCAGTACTCTTGTAAGTACTAAAATCCATTTGCAATTTTTTTAATATTCACATTTCTAAAAAAGAAATCCAAACTGACAGGCAGAAGAAATTGCAAATGGCTTAATTAAATGAGCTTCTTAAGTATATCTTATAAAAGATCTTCGCTAAACACCACCTTTATCTACAATGAGCACATAAAATGAACACATTAAAATTATTAAAAAAAAGAAAGAAAAATAAATCATCTTTGCATTAATGGACATGCAGTCCATTATGTGAAAATGTTTTACATTTTTGTTGCTGCGTATGATTACTCCTGTCCAAAGCACATCAAGGCTGAGTGGATCTGAATAGGGAAAACGTCATATTTTATATTACACTGTACATTTTTGAAAAATTTACAATTTTTATTACGTTTCTACACAAACAATTCAGGTTTACCATTAGTACAAGTACAAAAGTTCCAAGGCAAATGAATCCAAAATAATACTGTACATTTTTAATACTGTACATTGTGAAAGCTGTGCTGTCAGTAATAGGGTATGGAAGGGGCCCAGATGCAACATTTTTAAGGGTGTCAGTTTTTGGGCTGAAAATTAGGTATTAGTATTGCAATATTACAAATTCAGGAAACGTTACACGTAAAAACTTTGCCCCAAAGAGCTTGCAAGAGATAAATGCAAGTTGGTAGCAGGCAATATATGGTGCCTACTCCTTTTCTGTCTGCATTTCTCCACCACTTTTTCTAAGACCTGTCCCTGGGCAATGAAGGCCCAACAGCTCTCTATTAAGGGAGGATGGCAATGGGAAGCTAAGCCAAGAATTTGGTTTAAAAGCCTAATAATCAACATGATACCCAAGCAACTAGGAGGAAGTCAACAATGGCAGCCTACATTTTTTTTTCTGTTTGTATATTGTATCAGGTTTCGGTCTGCTCCATCAGTATACATTTTTTGCACATAGATTTGGCTGGCGTTTGAGATTTATATTTCCATTCCCTTGTAATGACATTATTATAAGTTTAATAAAAATGAATGGTAAAGTACTCTGCTTGTTCCCTTATTCAGCTTCATTCAGTCATTGCAGGTTCCCCTGCTGAAGGCAAACCATCAACACATGATAAACACAGCTGAAGAATTATTATGGCTGGAGCATTTGGAGTCACATGCCACGCAAGTGTCAGTTCATAAATATCCCACATTCTGCTCTTGTCACTACGTCAAATGGAAAACTTAAGCCATACATTGCAATGATCATTTCTAGGAAAACAAACCTTGCTTATTAGTAGAAATACTTTTCACTATCAGTTTAGGAGGGGGTAATGATATTTACATTCTCTACAATTGTATGTCCAGTTATGCAGACCTTAATCTTCTTTGGGACAAATTATGTTCCCAATTAGCAATTGCCATTTCTTGTGTTGCGGCTCTGAGTAGGAAGGTTTTCTTGTTAATCTTTTGACAAGCAGTGACTCAACTTTTTTCCCTGTTGCAAAAGCACCTGCCGCTCTTAGCAGAGTAATCTGTGAATCACTAGTTCTGTAGTCCACTTATTGTGCTGTCTAGTGCACTCCATGCTGGAACTAATCATCTGCTGTGAATGAGGCATTGATTGCAAACTGAATTCCTAGACCTCGAGTCCTGAAGTATTCAGCAATGAGGGGAAAAATTCTCTTATGATTGTTTCACATTCCAGATTCACTTGAAAATACAGAACAGACAGCAAACAGATCAAGGCCATTGCATTGGCCTTTAGCTTGTCACCTAGACTAGATCTGCTCAAAGCATCAAAAGGTAGAGCCTGCATCTTATCCTGACCTTACATTATCAGATATTTGTTAGCGATATTATTGACCCAAGCAGCACCATTTTTCTTTTGTGAAATATAGGATCATAGACTGCTAAGACACAGCAAATGTTCTCAGGAGCAATCACAGGACAGTTCCTGCTAAACTGAGAATTTGTCTAATTACACCTGAACTATCAACTATCAAAAAAGATATATAAAATTACTGCACAAGTTATTTTGTGATTTAAAGCCAAGTTGAACCTTCCTACTATATTACTGCTCTTATTTTCCTTCTTTTTTTTTCTTCAAATGCTAAGTGCGGCAAATACTAAAATATAGGGCTGTGGAAATTAACTATTAATCCCTTGATTAATCGATTAATGTTTTTGATCGATCAAAATTCTTTTGATCGGTACTCACCTCTCCGCCGGCTTCCGGGTCTTCAGGGAGTTCCGTCCGAGATTCGGTGATGTCACGGACACCGGCGGGGCTTGCCGTGTCCATCTGAAGGGCTCCTTTGCTGTGCCTTCATATCTGCATGCTGGCGGGACCTTACTATCTGCCACACGCAAGGGCTGTTACACTTCCCTCTATCACTTCCCTCTATCAACCTGGGATTCTACAGCCATCCACTGGGATTTGTGATAGTTCCCTTCACGGGACATCTACATGCCGACGGACTGATGTTAACCCCTCCTCATCTGGATTCAGCAGTGGCATCGTTGTACACATTTTTATACCAGTATCATACTTAGCTACATGTTTTTATTACTGCTTTTGCTACCGTTAGGTATTCCTCGCTTTTTAAAATTTTTTAGATTTTATCTCCAGTGCAATATTTATTTTGTTACCTACTTGAAGACTATAAAAGTTTTAATGCTATTCCCATCGAGCGCTGCCTTTGTGTGTTTTTTGTATCCTGCTATCCATTTTTCCAGTGGTTGGTGGATGCACTGGGAATCAGCCTGCAAGGAGATCAGCTAAAAGTAGTTGGATCTGTATGTGCGTTATAATTAATCGAAATTAGTAGATTAATCGATTAAAAAAAAACGATTAATCGAACACAAAAGTTTTAATCAGTAACAGCCCTACTAAAATACCCTGTGCTGGTAGCATGGAGGATAGTTCAACCGCCGCTCTCTCTCACAAAACAGCAACCAGCAGTGCTCTAATCAACAGTGCTCTTGGGGATGCTCTTTTCACAAGTATTTGTGGCTTTTTGCATAATTGCCCACCAGCTTCCGACATTAAGTTTTCTTGCATTTATTCTTTCTGAGCATTTCCTTGGTGAATTTGCTTGCGTGCTTTGTTACTGCATCCATATCTGGTTCAATTTCAATTTTTGGAAAGATGATCTCACATTCTCATCAAGCAAACTTTGATATGATGTAGAACTCATAGTTGACTTGATGACTGCAAGCTGCTCAGGCCCTAAATCTGAAAAACAACCCCAAGCCATAACATTTCCACCACCATGCTCCACAATTATGCCTCGTACACACGATCAGTTTTCCCGACAAGAAAAGTGTGATGTGAGCTTTTTGTCAGGAATTCTGACCGTGTGTATGCTCCATCACACTTTTTCTGTCAGAACTCCTGCCAAGAAAAGATTGAGAGCAGGTTCTCTATTTTCGTGACAGGAAAAATTCCTATTGGGAATCGCGCTCGTCTGTATGCAATTACGACGCAAAAAAAAAAAAAAACACGCATGCTCAGAATCAAGCAGAAGAGCCAAACTGCCTATTGAACTTAATTTTTCTCAGCTCGTCGTACGTGTTGTACGTCACCGCGTTCTTGACGTTCGGAATTTCAGACAAGATTTGTGTGACTGTGTGTATGCAAGATAATTTTGAGACGTTTTCCTGCTGAAAAAAAAACACGGTTTTCCTGTCGGAAAAACGAATTGTGTGTACAGGGCATACGTATTAAGCCGCGTACACACGATCGGTTTTACTGATGAAAACAGTCCGAGGGATTTTTTTTATCGGACAAACTGATCGTGTATGGGCCCCATCGGTCTTTTTTCCATTTGTGTCAAAAAATACAACATGTTTTAAATTTTTCCGATGGATAAAAAACTGATAGCAAATTCCGATCGTCTATGGGCAAGTCCATCGGTTAAAAAACCCACGCATGCTCAGAATCAAGTCGACGCATGCTCAGAAGCATTGAACTTAATTTTTCTCGGCTCATCGGAGTGTTTTACGTCACCGCATTAGGAACAGTCGGTTTTTTGACTGATGGTGTGTGGGCAAGACTGATGGAAGTCAGCTTCATCGGTTTTCCGATGGAAAACCCATTGGTTTAAAAACCATAGGAAATCTGATCGTGTGTACAGGGCTTTAGGCTCTTCTTCTGAAATGCTGCCTGTGGTTTGCACCAAACTGTTACTTTGGCTAAACAACTCTCTCTTTGACTAAGCAGTCCGCAGCGTATTGTTCCACAAGACCTGGACTTTGCCTATATGTTTGATGGCAAACTGTAATATTCTTTTTAAACAGCAAAGGCTTTTTTTCTGTCCTTCAGCTTAAATTGGTACAATATCATTCTGATTCTAGATTCTTGCACTTCAGTACCGACTGTTAAAAGAGTTACCTGCAGATCCCCAGATGCAATTGTTTGTTTTTTGGAGACTTTAACAGTAAAAGAGAAGTGTGGTATTTCATCATAACAAACATACACATGGGGTTTTTCGCCTTCCTCTGGATCAACTGTGGGTATAGAATTAGGTATATGGGATTGTATGATATTATTATTTTATTTTTTTATGGTTGAACTGGATGGACTTGTGTCTTTTTTCAACCTGACTAACTATAACTATAAATATAAAAGTGAAAAAACTGCGCTAAACCAACAGTAATAAGCTGCTGACTCTCAAACAAACAAAGTGATAAAGCAAATATAGACAAATAGTGCAGCGCTATAAAATGTGAAAATTGCTGCTGAAGGCAACTAAAACAAACATGAATGACTGATATTAAAGTGAAATGAATCCTAATAAACAAATGTATAAAAAATTCATGAAACATCCACTTCAATGGGCAGCCTCGCATGTGAACTGTCCTCCATAAGAGTCATAGAAGTGTAACACACGAAGGCTACACAAAACTGAAGTGAAAACACAGTGTAAAAAGTCCAAACAATATGTGTACAATTTGAATGGATGTCTTCTCATGGACTACACCACCACAGCGCAGACTAACGGGGGGACCACAATGTTGGTGGTGGGATTCACAATACAAGATACTGAAGATGCTGTTGGGTACTCTTACCGCAGATGGTGGACCCACCTGTCGTACGACAGTGGGTCAATCAGGCTTGGTGGTCACCGTGACCAAAGGACGATGAAACTGGGTGTCCTGGATACCTCAGACCGTCTCAAACGGGGTGGTTGGATGAACCACTCACAAGATGGAAATTCCTCCGATCATGCAGGCTCCAAACCAGTCCAAAGTAGACACAAGGGTGGGAGAAAAGAAAAAAACTCCAGATGGTGCAGGTCAATAAAACCAATGGGGAGGTTTATTGAATAAAATTTGTCTTACAGACATAGGACAAATATAAAAGTGATCACAAATGGGAAAGATATAAAAGCAATGTGGGGTGCAGCATCATATAACTATGACCTAGGTGGATGCAGCATCAGTCCGATACTGCATCTATCTGCTGCCACTTATACACGAGAACAACCAAAGGCCACTGATTGCTAAGTTCTCGTGTTCAGTGAGCAGTCACCAACTCTGTGCTCTGTCTTTCCAATGCTTACTGGAATGCTGGGCTGTTGAGGGGGCAGAGGTGGCTGGCTCAGGCTCTCAGAGGCTCACCGTGAGGCTGAGCCAACTGCTGCTCAGACATCTAGATGGATCCCAACATTAAAGTTGGGATCCCTCCAGAGCGTGGATCAGCTGAGTGACTTTAGTTTGGCCCTACTTATCCTTTAAGAGTTTTCCCCACTTCTCATTTAAAAAGGCAACTCTTAGGTTGAACTTTCTGGACTAGTCTGTCCTCGGAAAATGTGCAATTATTCAAAATATACACCACTTGTACTCTATTTTCCTTACAGTAAAATGATTGATCTAAAATAATTTAGTAAACTTTTTAAACCCTTTGACAGATTTGTAGGCATCAACAACTTCCTTTCTGAGGGATTTAGATAGCTTTTCTGATCATGGCATGATGACACTACACACATCAATAGCAAAGAGAACAGACCCTAGATGTCTGAAGTTTAAATAAGACAGGTGCTACCTGCATATTCTCTAAGAAGGTTCCAATCATTGGCACCTAATCTAAAAGATATAATTCTAATTTCTTGGATTTAAAGTGGAGGTAAATGTTAATGGAGGTGGAGGTGTTCATTTTCATGTGATAAACCTGAATTTTCACTCATTTAGATTATGAGAATAAATACACGTGTCATTCATTCAAGTATATCATCTTTTTCTGTAGGCACTTTAAATTAACACTTAATGATTGCCTGTTCAAATATGTTAAATAGATAACATTGTCCTTGGAGTGTACTCCTTTTCATGTGTCTATGCATTGCATATGATCAAAAGTCCCTCCATAAAGAGAGACCTTCAAAGTCTCTCTTGCTAAAAAAAAAAGTTTGCCCCATCTTCCAAGCAAGTTTATCTTTCCTTTGTACCTGCATGGCACATCAAGTGGCTGCCCAGTGGCCAGAAGAAGAGCTATGCAGTACTTGCTGGGGGATGGAGCAGCAACTGCAAGCCTGGACCTGCCATTGCTGGAGGAGGGCACGCTAAGTGGTAAGTATGCCATACTATGCATGCTCAGAATACTTGCAAATTATGGCAAAACCCATGGCACTCTTTGTTTTTCTCTTTTATTTTTTATGAAAAATAACCCCCTGCTATTGCATTTCATGTACAATTGTAACAATTAAATACATGAATATGATAGGCTATAGGGAAAACTTTTGCACCAAGCTGAGTGTTGAAGTTTTGTCTCTCCCACTTAAGGCCTGTCTATATTTCTAAGCTTTAACCTGCCTACAGTTCAGTGTGCTTTTTACATGTTTGTACATATTGCAGAAAGTTATGCTGGTTTATTGTTTAATATGTGTTAAAGTATACCTTGCGTGTCATTTATTGTAATTTTCTTGAGATATATATATATATATATATATATATATATATATATATATATATATATATATGCAAAAATCTTGCATATGATTTTATGTGTAACTGTTCCTTCTTTTGGGTCTGACACCATGTCTTACTGTTGGAAGACTGCAGCACATACATTTAGATTGTTTGTATTCCATTTGTTATTTTATTTTACCACTCTTCTGTGGTTTAGAAGCAGTGCGAACATGTTTTAAATTGTGGGAAATCTTACTTATTGGGTGCCCCAATGGGAACAGGTCAGGAAGCAGCACTCATCACATAGAGGAGTCACGGACTCTTCTCTGTCTCTTAGAGCCCGAACTGTCATGAGTACCCTTAGTGGGAAGTGTTGTGTACAGTTGTAAGAGGATGTCCCCTGGGAGAGGCAGGATAGAGGTGTTTCCTAACTAAGAGAATTCTTGAGCATCTAGATACATGAAGAATGTGATATGTTGTCTTGTAACCTAATTAGGCTACTACTTTTATGAGAAAAAAAAGCCACCTCTGATGATAAGATGCCTGTAGTAATGACGCTCTTTTGAAGTATAATTTTGAGTTACTTTGCAAATGAACCTGCCTAGGCTACTTAAATGGAATTCCAGACAAATTAAACAGGTTTCATTTGTGTCTAGCACATATGCATTACAATTTGTACAATGTTTCCTGAATGGAAATCGCATTCATGGTTAGAATTTTATTTGTTCAGATAAGAAATAAGAAAAATGTTACATCCTGCTCCTAAAAAAAAAAAAATCTTGTCAACGATTGTCGATTTGACTCATCAGACAACAAAAGTTGCTAGAATAAACTTTTCAAGTGAAATTCTACTGGTGTATGGCCAGTGTAAGTTTCCCAAAGTCAGCACTCTAGCTGTAAAGAGGTGAGCAGTGATATAGGATGATATCTCTAATGTGGACTTTGTTGAACCTACAAGTAGGCAAATATTATGTATGCATGTCATGTCTAATACACAAAGCAGTAAGTGGGTCTCAAACCCTCCATACTGAAGAAAGTCACTTGGGAGCGGTTAGGTTCCAACCCCTGCAGGCAGGGGACATCGCTCGCCACCTTTTGTCAGCACACATGGTGTTATACATGTCTGGTGTAGTTGGTCTATAAAGAAAAGAGCTTAGTATTTGAATGTCCTTGTACTCTAGCAACGGTATGCCGAAGTCTTTCAAAAATGCAAGTGCATCAACACACAGACATATATGTCAACACAAAGTGTTAGTGTTCTGGTGGGAAAAAGCTCTACAAAATTAACCTGAGGATAATATGCACGTGAAGTCATATACTAGAAAATGTGGAAAGACTTCCTAAAAAAGTAATTGTTCTTTTCTTTTTTTGGTGTAGAAATATTTTCTTAAACTACAAAGTAACAAGCAACTGTGCAAATTTTTCTTGAACATCAAGTCATAGCTTATTGGAGCAGGGAAATAAGACTTACTGAGCCTCTCTCAGCATGGCAAAATCATTCCTTGCACTCAATCATAACAGGTAGAACTGCTGGAAATGAATATTTTCTGTAATGTTAAATTACTGCTGGCACGTGAAGAAAAAAAGAAATGAAATGGAGTTATGCTGCTGGCTTTGAAATGCCACAATTTATATTTTGTCATTGTTCACCATTTTTATGTCTATAGCTAACTTCATTTACACTCATTCTGAAGGTAAAATAATGTTTGATGTTTCATGTTAAATAACTAGATTGTAAATCAAAAACTTGCTCTGGTTCCTCACTTTTTTATTAAATTGGCTCATAAAATGTTAATGCTTCTTGTATAGTGAAAGAATCTTAATTTAAGCTTTATTTTCAACATTTTGCAAACAGATGTTGCGGAGTAAAGCAAGATTTAATAATCGTGGTGTGTTGGGGAAAAACATGCAGCTTTCAGATTTGGTTTAATACTAAAATCAGGCTAGTGTTTCACAGGAGACTAGCTTATCAGGCTGCATTTAAAGGGAACCTGTTAGAACAGCTTTAACCTGTCACAGCCAAGATATCCATCCAATGCTGGAGAATGTCAATACTCACATTCAGTGCTGGAGAATGCTAAGACTTCCATCCAGTGCTGGAGAATGTCAATACTCACATTCAGTGCTGAAAAATGCTAAGACTCCTATCCAGTGCTGGAGAATGCCAAGACTCCCATCCAGTGCTGGAGAATGCCAAGACTTCCATCCAGTGCTGGAGAATGCCATGACTCCCATTAAGTGCTGGAGAATGCCATAACTTTAACCCAGTGCTAAAGGATGCCAAGACTCCCATCCAGTGCCTGGGAATACCAGGACTCCCATCCAGTGTTGGAGAGTGCTAAGTCTCTCATTTTGTACTAAAGAATAGATTCCCATCCAGGGTAGGAAAATTTAAGGACTCCCATCTAATGCTGGAGATTGCTAGGACTCCCATCCAATCCTGGGGAATTCCAAGACTCCCATTTAATGCTGGAGAATGCCAGAACTCCCATAAAGTGCTAGAGAATGCCTAGACTTTAATTTAGTGCTGGAGAATGCCAAGAAACAAATCCAGTGCTGGTCCTGCAATGTGGAAACTCAATGAAAGCCTCCTACAGGATCCCACTGTCTTGGAGGATGTCCTCAGGGAGGTGACATGCTTTTTTCAGTCCAATGATACTCTCGAATGCGCTCCTGGAGTGATTTAGGAAGCCCACAAAGCAGTGATCCGGGGTGTCTTGATTAAACATGGTGCTACAATTAAGCACGAGAGGGATCCAAAGTTAACATCTCTGCTAACAGATATATACCGATTAGAAACACTTCATAAACATGCCCCCACTCTGGATTTAGAACAAGACTTTTTAACCGCTCGTAGACAGGTTATCTGCCTACTTCTTTATAAAGCCAAAAGGGCAATACAGGTAGGATGTAAATTCCAAGACTCCCATTTAATGCTGGAGAATGCCAGAACTCCCATAAAGTGCTAGAGAATGCCTAGACTTTAATTTAGTGCTGGAGAATGCCAAGAAACAAATCCAGTGCTGGTCCTGCAATGTGGAAACTCAATGAAAGCCTCCTACAGGATCCAACTGTCTTGGAGGATGTCCTCAGGGAGGTGACATGCTTTTTTCAGTCCAATGATACTCTCGAATGCGCTCCTGGAGTGATTTAGGAAGCCCACAAAGCAGTGATCCGGGGTGTCTTGATTAAACATGGTGCTACGATTAAGCACGAGAGGGATCCAAAGTTAACATCTCTGCTAACAGACATATACCGATTAGAAACACTTCATAAACATGCCCCCACTCTGGATTTAGAACGAGACTTTTTAACCGCTCGTAGACAGGTTATCTGCCTACTTTTTTATAAAGCCAAAAGGGCAATACAGGTAGGATGTAAACACGTTTACAAATCCGGCAATGAATGCAATAAAAACTACTTGCTAAAGCCTTGTGGGAGCACCAATTGACAACTTATGTCCCAATGATTTTAGGTGTCGACAGGGAAAAATGTATTTTACCTAGACAAATAGCCCAGAAATTTGGTGATTTTTAATCCTCTCTTTATAATTTCCATCTAGATACTCCTGCTCAGTCTGCAGTAGATGACTACCTGGCATCTTGCAGAATGCCTGGTCTCACGTCTATTGCACAGCAGGAACAGGAATCACTAATTACATTAGAAGAACTACAAGTTGCGGTGAGCTCTGCAAAGATGGTTAAAGCGCCTGGTCCAGATGGTTTTACAGTTCAATACTATAAGCTTCTCTTGCCCACTTTGGGGCTCAATCTCTTTCCATACAGATTCCTTGAAAGCCCTTATCACAGTAATATCTAAAGATGGAAAAGACCCTATGCAATGTGGGAGTTATAGACCAATTTCTCTTTTAAATGTCTAAAACTTTTTGCTAAGATACTTGCGATGTGATTGAAACAACAACTGCCCTCCCTGATCCATCTTGACCAAGGGGGGTTTGTCACGACACGGGAAGCACGGGACAAAACTATTAAGGCCTTGAATTTAATCAACTTGGCCAATTTATCAAAGACTCCTTGTGTGTTTATTGGAACGGATGCAGAGAAGGCCTTCAATCGGGTTAATTGACAATTTATATTTTCAGTTTTGCGACATGTAGGGCTGGGAGACAATATGCTTCGGTGGATCTCAAGTATTTATACTTCACCAGCCGCACAGGTTAACGTAAATTGAGTTTTGTCCCCCCCTTCATGGTCACTAATGGGACCAGGCAGGGATGTCTGTTTTTCCAGTTTATAGACCATAGGTTCAAGTAAGGCCAACTCAATTTTTCCAGTTTCTAGAAAAGTTTAGGCTAGGAACACATACATTAACTTATTTATTTCAAGTACTTATATAGCACCATCAATTTACGGAGCGCTTCACATTAGTCCCTGCCCTCAAGGAGCTTTCAATCCAAGATCCCTAACTCTCATTCATACACATATTAGGGCCAATTTATATAGGAGCCAATTTACCCTACCAGCATGTCTTTGGAGTGTGGGAGGAAACCTACGCAGGCACAGGGCAGAACATGCAAACTGCAGGCAGGTAGTGTCGTGGTCAGGATTTGAACCAGTGACCCTTTTGCTGCTAGATGAAAGTGCTAACCACTACACCACTGTGCTGCCCTATTACTTGGCTACTTAGTTACTTCGTTACTTAGTTTTAAGTGATATTAACTTGTAACTTACTCAATTTTTTTAAGTTGGTAAAATTTATTTTCCAAATGTATTTGATATATGTTTGAAGGTTTTTATATAAAAATAATACAATAATATTGTTTTTAAAAAACTGAATAGTCTTATAAAACAGGCTATCAAAACAAATTAACATTTATTATTTATAAAGTGTTACAAATGTAATATTATTAAAGCAGCATCAAATGTAAATGTAAACATTTAAAAAAAATAAAAAATAAAAAATGCCTCTTTCTCAGATAACAAATCAAACTGAAATACATGTATATACAGTATATCACCCCCGGAAGGATTTGACTCCTTAATGACCAGGCAATTTTTTGCGATACGGCACTGCGTCGCTTTAACTGACAATTGAGCGGTTGTGCGACGCTGTACCCAAACAAAACTGACCTTCCCTTTTTCCCCACAAATAGAGCTTTTTTTTAATGATATTTGATCACCTCTGCGGTTTTTATTTTTTGCGCTATAAACAAAAAAATTTACTTTCTGCTATAATACATATCCAAAAAAAAATAATTATTCATCAGTTTAGGCCGATATATATTCTTCTAAATATTTCTGGTAAAAAAAATCGCAATAGGCGTATATTCCCTGGATGTTGATCCAGGGAAAATCCGATTGCCTCTCGGGGGATCAGGAAGGAATTTTTTCCCCTGCTGTAGCAAATTGGATCATGCTCTGCTGGGGTTTTTCGACTTCCTCTGGATCAAACTGTGCATATAGAATTGGGTATATGGGATTGTATGATATTTTTTATTTTATTTATTTTTACGGTTGAACTGGATGGACTTGTGTCTTTTTTCAACCTGACTAACTATGTAACGATATATTGATTAGTTTGCGCAAAAGTTATTGCGTCAACAAACTATGGGATAGATTTAAGGACTTTTATTTTTTTTATTGATTTTACTGGTAATGGCAGCGATCTGCGATTTTCAATGGGACTGCGACATTGCGGCGGAAAAATCTGACCCCAAACTACACTTTTTGGGTACCAGTGACATTATTACATTTATCAGTGCTATAAAAATGCACTGATCAATGTATAAATAACACTGGCTGGGAAAGGGTTAACACTAGGGGGCGATCAAGGGGTTAAGTGGGTGTGTTCTAACTGTAGGGGGGATGGGCTACCCGGGACATGACAGAGATAGCTGTCCCTGATCACTGGGAACAGTAAATCTCTGACATGTCATCTGGCAAAACAGGAATCGCCTCGTTTACATAGGCAGATCCTCATTCTGTCTCTGTATACCGCGATCGTGGGTCATCAGCGGACATCGAGTTCGACGTACCCGTCGGCACGCTCCCGCGGTATGTGGCAGGCGCACGTTATCTCCTGTGCAAAGACCAACGTACACGTACGGCGGTTTGCGTAGGAGAGCCGACCTGCTACAGTATAATGACGTTGGCTGGTCGTCAGGAGGTTAAAGTGTGAACTTTTGAAGATAGATTCCCCACATCTAGCTCTAAAAAGATCTTCTGAAAAACTTCAAAGGTATATTTTAGGTTTTCAGGGTAGCTCAGGCTAAAAGCGTAAATGAGTCCCATAATCATTCTTTCTGATACAAAATGAGAGTGCTATATGAAAAAAATACACTATACCAATATGCTTGTTTTTCCTGCCAATGCAGCATAAATATGGTATATTCGTTTTTGAAATGTAATAACATAGTGCAAAGTGGGCGGGGCTTTAGGTTACATAATCTAACGTTGAATGTCCAATATCTCAAAAACCGAACAAACAGAAAGTTTGTTTTTGTGGTACAAATGAGCACAAACGCAGCACAAACAAATTGTATAATTGTTTTTAAAATGTAATAACATGTGGTGCAAAGTGGGAGAGGTTTCATCAACTATAATGCGCAATATCTCTGAAACCAAACCAGCACATTTGTTCGTTTTTGCAGCACAAATCGGCACAGATGCAGTGCAAACGAATGCCCTATTTGTTTTTAAATTTTAATAACATTGGGTGCAAAGTGGGCGGGACTTGATGTTACATAAACAGCTGGCGGTCCCTCACCCTGCATCTTGGTTGCATTCTGCCGCATGCAGTAAGCACAAACTTTGCGTACGCACCAGTGAGTTATCTCAATAGGTGTATACAATGGACGTATGTCCATTTATTATAAATATGTTATTATTGGCAAAAAAAATAAACATTTTGGATGGTATGTTAAGCAACATTCAAAGCATGTGAATGATACAGTAGGTGCCGCCGACATTGTATATTCATCGCGCTTTTATCGAGGAGATTCTCTGCGACAGGGGTGCCGACATCTCGGCGACAGGGTGGCGACACATCTCACGTTCGCTGCAATAGCGAGGATACACGGCACTGTATTGAACGGGGATCCGACGTGGATTCCCGCCAATACCAGGCACTGTGTTTGGTATGAATCCTGAGCGGGAATTCCACACCAATTTTTAAAGAAAAAAACGGCATGGGTTCCCCCTCCAGGAGCATACCAGGCCCTTGGGTCTGGTCTGGATTTGAAGGGGAAACCCTACGCCGAAAAAACGGCGTGGGGGTCCCCCTCAAAATCCAAACCAGACCCTTCTCTGAGCACGCAACCTGGCAGGCCGCAGGGGAAGAGGGGGGACGAGAGAGCGGCCCCCCCTCCCTTCTGAACCGTACCAGGCCGCATGCCCTCAACATGAGGGGTTTGGTGCTCTGGGGCAGGGGGGCGACCTGCGGCCCCCCAACCCCAAAGCACCCTGCCCCCATGTTGATGAGGACAGGGCCTCTTCCCGACAACCCTGGCCTTTGGTTGTCGGGGTCTGCAGGCAGGAGGCTTATCGGAATCCGGGAGCCCCCGTTAATAAGGGGGCCCCCAGATCCCGGCCCCCCACCCTATGTGAAAAAGTATGGGGTACATAAAAAAAACACACACAGGTTTTTAAAGTAATTTATTGCACCGAGAAGCCTATATAAATCGCTGCGGCCCGAAGATTTAGCATTACAGCGAGAGGAAGCGACGAGCCAACATCGAGGAGGAGAAGAGGGAAGAAGACGCCGACGGCGATGACGGGAAGACCGGCCCCTCCACTACCAAAAGAGCTGGAAGAAGATAGTGGAGGGGCCGGCAGAAGGACAACGGAGAGCCGGACGAGACGACGGGGAAGACCGGGCCTCTCCGCTAGCAAAAGAGCTGGAAGAAGATAGCGGAGGCCCGGCAGAAGAAAGAAAGAACCGGAGAGGAGAAGAGGGAAGAAGGCGACGGAGAAGACCGGGCCCCACTAGCAAAAGAGCTGGAAGAAGGTAGCGGTGGCCCGGCAGAAGAAAGAACTGGAGAGCGCGGTGACGACACCGGAGACCCCCGAAGTCGGAAGAAGACCCCCGAAGCTGTGCAATAAATTACTTTAAAAAGCTGTGTGTGTTTTTTTTATTGCCATTTTTTTCCACCAGGTGAATGGGTAGGGGTACGATGTACCCCATACTCATTCACATAGGGTGGTGGGCCGGCATCTGGGGGGCCCCTTATTTAAGGGGGCTCCCGGATTCCGATCAGCCCCGCCCGCCGACCCCGACAACCATCGGCCAGGGTTGTCGGGAAGAGGCCCTGTCCTCATCAACATGGGGACAGGGTGCTTTGGGGTGGGGGGGCTGCAGGTCGCCCCCTGCCCCAGAGCACCAAACCCCCCCATGTTGAGGGCATGCGGCCTGGTACAGTTCAGGAGGGAGGGGGGCACTCTCTCGTCCCCCCCTCTTCCCCTGCGGCCTGCCAGGTTGCGTGCTCGGATAAGGGTCTGGTTTGGATTTTGAGGGGGACCCCCACGCCGTTTTTTCGGCATAGGGTTT
This sequence comes from Rana muscosa, assembly GCA_029206835.1. NCBI lineage: Eukaryota > Metazoa > Chordata > Amphibia > Anura > Ranidae > Rana > Rana muscosa. The sequence goes on from CM055122.1 coordinate 707,520,075, forward strand.
CCTCTTCAAATCCAGACCAGACCCAAGGGCCTGGTTTGCTCCTGGAGGGGGAACCCATGCCGGTTTTTTCTTTAAAAATTGGCGTGGAGTTCCCGCTCAGGATTCATACCAAACACAGTGGCGGGAATCCATGTCGGATCTCCGTCTACCGGCAATGCGTGTCGCTCATCGTGAAAGGAACATTTTTCCTTTCCCGATGACGAGACAGCTCGGTGCTGGCTCTCGCGATGGAGCTCATAGGGTGTCAATCTCGCCGCTAGAAGCGCCGAGATTGACACAATATCGGCGGCACCTACTGTAATTTGTTCAATGTTCAATCTTAACTTTCAATGGCATTGAATGTCTTTGTAGTGACTTGGAAAAATTCTTGTCACTGGTGGTGCTCTTTTGTCCTGATGGCCTCAAAGGTATGGGAACTGCCTTGTGCAGGCTTTCAAAGTTCCAAAAGACGTCAACCTCTTTAAAATATACAGCATCAAAACTCGTCTGGTTGCACGTTTGGCAAACTTGTCCCGCAATTTCAGTCAAATGAAAAGATAATTTCTTTAAGTCAATGTAACTCAATTAGAAAATGGCAATGCATATACCTTAAAAGTTTTGTCTAGATTACTTAATATTATACATTATTTTCGTAAATGTAAAAGGTGTGTTTTAAGAACGAATGGAAATTAAGTAAGGTACTTAAAATATCAGAGGAAATTAATTAACATCTATTTTTATGTTGAAAATTATAAAAATGTTATGTTAAAATTACAATCCAACAGTATCATTTTTATCAGTGCTGTCACCCCTCCTTTTTTGCTCTTGGAGCCTTTCCTCTGTATGATCTGGTTAAACTCTGGCTCTCAGGGACTGAAGGTCGGAATAACTCAGCATAAGGTTTTGGCTTATCCCGATGATATGCTCTTTTCATTGACCAATCCGATGATATCCCTCCCCAATCTTTTCTTTGAAATGGAGATCTATGGTTCCCTATCCTATTTTAAGATTAATCTCTCCAAGTCGGAGGCTATGGGAATAGCAGTTCCTAACGTTCTGGTATGGTCACTGAAATCCAGCTATAAATTTAAATGGACCTGTTTAAGCTTTGAAATATCTAGGTACTTCTATTCCAGTAGACCTTTCACATACATTTGAGCTTAACTTTCTACCACTTTTATTTAACGTGCATACTCTTTTGGAGAAGTGTAATATTATCAAAATTAATATTCTACCAAAGTTTTTATATTTATTCCAGGCTATACCCATTGTTATACACATGCATTACTTTAAGTGGATACATGCACTCTTTACTAGATTTATATGGGCACATAAACATCCAAGGATTAGAATATCTTTGTTGATCCCTCCAAAGCAATATGGTGGGTTGGCGGTACTTGATTTGTATAAATAATATCAGGCAGCCCTCTTAGGTCATCTGATTGACTGGTGTCGGCATGGAGACTTTAAAATCTGTCCGAGTCTAGAGCAGGCACAGAACATCATGTTGTTGCAAAAGGCCCCTTGGTGTTTTAGCGATCTTTCACCTTCTATTAAGGCACACCCACTGGTAGGGCCCACAATATATCTTTGCTATGGGCTTTTCTCTAAAGGTAAGTTATTAACATTTGAGTCCCTATTGTTCCCCATTTTGGGGAACCCACAATTTGCTCCAGGTTTGCGTCAGGGGGCCTTCAATACACTGCTGGACCAGAGGTTATATCAGGTCTCCCACTTTGTGTCATCAGGATCTTGGCCTACATTTTAGACGTTGACGTCTTTAGCTGGCCGTTATCAGTTGCATTTTTGGCGAGCGGCACAATTAAGACATTTCTTATATACCTTACCGGCTCCTGACATTTTCGAGCGTAATCTACTCCCATTTGAAGAATATTTTACTGAGAGAGGATGACTCTCTCATACTCTCTCTAAGATATATGCTCTGTTGGCGGCACCTCCGGAGGACTTCCAATTACCATTGGACAGAACCTTTTTGGAGGAGCAGCGTACCAAAATAATACATTTTATATTTGAATCTTCAATTTGCACGAAAGCGCAGGAAACAAACGTTAAGTTTTTTTCTCAATGGCATCGGACCTTCATAGATGCTTCCTGGGCACTTCTGAAAGTTGCTGGCGTTGCTGGGAGGAACGCAGGGCACTATTACACATTTTTTGGTCTTGCTCCAGAGTTGAGGGCTTCTGGAGAGAGGTCCGGAAGATCACTCAGAGGAATTATTGGTTTTTCTCCTTATGGCAGCCCCCCCCTTTTTTTTATTTTTTCTTTATTCTTTCTTTTCTTTTTCTCTTTCTTTTCTGTTTTTTGATAAAGGCAAGAAAAAGAGGAAGGGAGGGAGGAGATGATTTGACATCCTTTTAACAGATGAGGGCTTTCCTTGTAGGTTGTGGCATTTTAGGTTCCTTATCTGGGGTTATGTTTTTTAAGCTCATGACCCAGGTGGGATAGTTATTTTGATTAATATTTATGTATCATGTTTTTTGGACAGATTGGATAAAATTTTCTATGTGCCTATTGCCATGTTGTTCGGTTATCAGCACCTCAGTTGTGTATGTTTTCATGGAAGGTGTCTTCCCTTTTCTTCTGAAATAAATGATTATAATTAAAAAATATATATATATGATAATGGAGGGAACAATTCATTATCGTCTCTTTTGTATTTTGAGCACTGCAGGTTGTATGGATGTTTTCCCACCACTGGATTTATGCCATTAACAGTGTCCAAATAGCATAGTCCTGGCAAACAAGGGTGCGCCTTTCACAACTCTAGCTCAATTAGAAGGTCGCTCAGTTCTTGGAGCTTGTGATGATCCTTGTTTATTTTTGGAAATGTTTGAAGTATCAAAAATAAAGCACTTTATATACAGTGCCTTGAAAAAGTATTCATACCTCTGGAAATTTTCCACATTTCATGTCACGTTACAATCAGAAACAAAAATTTATTTTATTGGGATTTTATGTGATAGACCAACACAAAGTGGCACATAATTGTGAAGTGGAAGGAAAATGATAAACGGTTTTAATTTATTTTTACAAATAAATATGTGAAAAGTGTGGCGTGCATTTGTATTCAGCCCCCCTAAATCAATACTTTATAGAACCAACTTTTGCTGCAATAACAGCTGCAAGTTTTTTTGGGTATGTCTTTACCAGCTTTGCACATGTAGAGTGACATTTTTGTCCATTCTTCTTTGCAAAATAGCTCAAGCTCTGTCAGATTGGATGGAGAGCATCTGTGAACAGCAGACTCTGATGCCTGTACACACGATCGGATTTTCCGATGAAAAAAGTCAGATGGACTTGTTTCATCGGAAATTCCGATCGTATGTGGGCCCCATCAGACTTTTTTCCATCGGAGTAAAAAAATAGAACATGTTTCAAATTTTTCCGATGGGAAATTCTGATCGTCTGTGTGGAATTCCATCGGAGAAAAACACACACATGCTCAGAATCAAGTTGACGCATGCTCGGAAGCATTGAACTTCATTTTTCTCGGCTCGTCGTAGTGTTTTACGTCGCCGCGTTTTGGACGGTCGGAATTTAGTCTGACAGTGTGTATGCAAGACTGATGGAGGTCAGCTTCATCGGAATTCCGATGGTAAATTCCATCAGATTTCATTCCATCGGAAATCCGATCGTGTGTACAGGGCATAACAGGTTTTCTTCTAAGATTGTCCTGTATTTGGCTCCATCCATCTTTCCATCAACTCTGACCAGCTTCCCTGTCCCTGCTGAAGAAAAGCATCCCCACAACATGTTCCTGCCACCACCATGTTTCATGGTGGGGATGGTGTGTTCAGGGTGATATGCAGTGTTAGTTTTTCGCCACACATAGCATTTTGCTTTTAGGTCAAAAAGTAAAAAAAAATTCTCTGACCAGAGCACCTTCTTCCATGTTTGCTGTGTCCCCCCACATTGCTTCTTAAAAACTGCTAACGGGACTTCTTATGGCTTTCATTCAACAATGGCTTTCATAAAGGCCAGATTTGTGGAGTGCATGACTAATAGTTGTCCTGTGGACAGTTTCTCCCACCTGAGCTGTGAATCTCTGCAGCTTCTCCAGAGTTACCATGGGCCTCTTGGCTGCTTCTCTGATTAAAGGAGAAGTCCAGCCTGAGCTTTTTAGGCTGAGCTTCTCCTGGGTCACAGGAGTGCAATTCGTTTTGCACTCTTGTGACCCATTTTTAGCAGAGAGCTGTCTGAAGTCCGCTCTCCGCGGACGTCACTGCAATCAGTCGAGTCAGCGCGTCATACCGACTTCTAAAGTCTGGATCCGCCAGCTGCCTTGACTGATGGCAGTCTCAGCGACTCAGCGAGCTGCTGAGACAGCTGCTCCCTGCCCATCCACAGCTCAGCGCTCCAGTGAGCGTGGAGGGGCAGAGGAGTCAGCAGCTCTCCTCTGGGGGATCTGTGAGAACCGAGCCATCGGCGGTGTTTGATGGCTCGGTTCTCAGTGCAGAGATGGCGGGGGACAGCTGCAGCATCAGTCTGATGCTGCATCCACCTAGGTAAGTATGGTTACTTTTAATGCTCTCCTTGCCCGACCTGTCAGTTTAGGTGGATGGCCATGTCTTGGTAGGTTTGCAGTTGTGCCATACTCTTTCCATTTTCAGATGATGGATTGAACAGTGCTCCGGGAGATGTTCAAAGCTTGGGATATTTTTTATAACCTAACACAGCTTTAAACTTCTCCACAACTTTATCTCTGACCTGTCTGGTGTGTTCCTTGGCCTTCATGATGCTGTTTGTTCACTAAGGTTATCTAACAAACCTCCGATGGCTTCTGATGCACTTGGGTTTAACACTCCACTCTACAATATCTGTAGAATCTGCATCCTGTATGACTGTGTGGGCCGAATTCTACTCCTTTTTGGCTATAGCAGGGGACAGTGAGCAGACAAATTCAGGGTTGCCAGTTGATTAGAGTATATGTATGTAGAAATTTAAGCAGAGCTCCACCCAAAAGGAGAAGTTCCGCTTTAAGGCCTCCTCCCTCGCTCCTGTTTGTGAAATGGAGCTTTTCGGGAGGAGGGGGGGGGGAGCAGGTACCCGATTTTGACAGGTACCCTTTCCCACTTCTGCTCCGACTGCCTAGGCAAGATGCCGGGTGCCTATAGTAAAGATGCCAGTACTGGCCAGAGAGGTCACAGGTAGAAAACAGGGGTGTGCACACCGCTGGATCCTGGCACAGACGAGTGGCTGTTTATTAAATGTCAGCAGCTACAGTTTTAGTAGCTGCTGACTTTTAATTTCCACTTAAGAAACTGCAGGAGATCATCATTATTTAGGTTCAGACACCGGGCACCCACTAGCTGTCATCTGGATCAGCCCCAGACCCTCGCTGCAGAGATGATTCTGGGTGATGCCGGGGTGATCTTCTGGGTGCAAGATGGCTGGTCTGCACCTTGCATAGGCCAACTACATTACCAAGACGACAACTGTCCTCTGGAGACATGTGAGTGTTGGCACTGGAGGTGTATGAGGTGAGTGTGGACTTTGGGGGTGTCTCTCTCATACTCCCCTCCTCTCTCCCCTTCTTCCATTTCTCTCTTTTTCCATGTCCCTCATCTCTCTCTCCTTCCTATTCCTATCTCTTCTCCTAGCGGGGGGGGGGGGGGATAGCACTGCGATAGGCTAGTATTGAGTTTCGGGGGAGCACTGTGGCAGGCTAGTGGGGGGGATTGGGGGGTCAGCACTGTGGCAGACTAGCGGGGGGGTTACTACCCCACAGTCCAACAGAGACCCCGCACAGCCACCAGAGACCCCGCACAGCCACTATAGCCACACTAAAAAGGAAGAGGTGGGAGAAATTCAGATGGGGGGGCCCAATTTTTGTCTTGTCCAGGGCAGCACAAAACCAAAATACACCACTGTTTACATCTAATTTAAACAACTTCTAAAGTGATCTAAAAAACAGTGTCACTTTGTAAAAGTCAGACTATCCTCTGATCCATGCAAATACAGTTTCTTTACAGCAGAGCAATACATCACATTCCTAACTATAAGTTGCTTGTCCTAACCAAAGCTGATGGCACAAGTCTTTTAGAAGATGCAAGAGTTTGTGTGACCTCCTGTAACGGGAGGTCAAAAAATATTTTCAGTGTTGCTAAAGCGGGTCATACATGGATTGACATTGGGCCAGTTCAGCAGGGACAGACAAATTTGTATGGGCAGGAATTTTTCCCACTCAATTAGCGCTGCCAGCTATAGCTGGCAGCGCTGATTGGTATATTCTGATGGTGGGTAAGTCTCCTAGATGTTAGAATACAATAGCTCAGTGGGGAGGATTCCTCCATCCACACATTTGATGTGGATGGGGGAATTGGATCAGTATTTTTTGTTCAACCCCCCGATTTAAAGAAAAACAACTAATCCATCTATGGGCTTCCTAACATATTTGGTGCTGCTCTTAGGTCACAGAGATGCTTTGGGGGACACATTCGTTAGACAGGGATTTATTATTTCAAAGTTGACAATGCTAGTTTGCAGACATAGAGAAAAAGATGCTTGAGTCTATGTATTTTTTCTTCCCAACAATTATAATGTGGAAAAAATACCGTAGCTATTATCTTTTTGGATATATAATCCTACATCACAGCTCTCAGAGCAACAAACTATTAATGGCATGCCATGTTCAGCTCAGGAGAAAAATTCTACAGAATCACAACCCAATATAGCATATTTATTCTCACCTATATAGGCTGTCAACAGAGTGTAAAGATACACATTAATATGTGGTTGTTTGGTATGCTTCTATGTTTATTATCATATGATTACATGTTTATGTTTTATGTATATGCATATAGTGTATGGTGGGACCATTTTAGTAAAGGAGCATAAGGGCATTGGCCTCAGGCCAAGAAGAAGAGGGGGCTGGAAAGGGGCTCATATGTCACCCCCCCTGAGGGTTCCTTTGTTTTAAACAAGAGAGCATAGTCGTTCTGTTTATAAGATTAATGGGATCATGATTATCCTCCTGAAATTGAAAAATCAATGCATCCTAAGGTTTAACCTTAATCTTTCCATTTCTACTCATAAAACGAAAACAACCCATTTTTATGTCAACAGATTCTTAAATTGGGAACACAATTAATTAGATAATTTCACGTTGTGTAGTTTGTTGGAGTATAAAGGAAAAAATCACGTTACAAAAGTGGGTTGCTAACGCGCTGTTTAGTAAATTTATCGAACTCAAAATGAATTTTCATTTAATATTGTAAGCAAAATACCTAACGTGAAGTACTGAGTACACACAAAAAAATAGACATGCAGTGTGTAGATTAGGCATACAATAAGTGTATATATAAAACATATGTGCATGTAAAAAACAGAACATAAGTTCACAGTATAGACTAGAGAGCTGATTTAGCACAGGACAAGATCTAGTGAGGTCTCTTAATTCTGCATTTTTAATTTGAACTAAGAGACATCACTCCTTCTTGTGCTGTGCTGAAGGTGGGTAATCACCTCTGTGCTTTGAATTTATATTCTATGATTTGTATATGCTCTCATTGTATGCCTAACAATCTACTTACTGTATGATTTATTTTTGTGTGTATAAATACTTCATGAATGAGCATTCATTTTGATAAGGTGTGCTAATCCGATATATTTACTATCTGGTGTTTTTGGAGTGATTACAGCCCTATTTGGATGTATATTCTGTTTATGTACATTGTTTACAGGCGTGCAAGGAACAGCTCTATTCATATCATCTCATACCTGGGCCCAGTTATGTATTGGATGAATTGGTGCAAGGTATAGTTTAAATAAACTGACAATTGTGCACATTTTAGATGCCCCAATGATCTACATAGTAGCTTTTTCAGTTTGGTGGTGATCATTACAACAAATACTTAAAGTGGAATTTCACTCAAAAGGGGAAGTTCCACTTGTCTGCCTCCTCCTCCCTTCTCCTTAAGTTTTGGTACTGTTTTTTTGTTTGGGGTTGGAGGGGAGTGAGTGGGTGCCTAGTTTTGCCAGGTACCCGCACCCACTTCCGGTGTCCTGAGGGGAAGTTCAGCCCTTGCCCTCATTCCCGCGCAGCCTACTGGACTTAACAGGTCCCAGAAAGCTGTGCATGCACAGTGAGAAGCTGGCTGTGAAGCCGCAAGCAATCCCAGCCGGCTTCTCAAAGTAAACATGCTCTCACATGGACCCAAATATGGCCGTAGAGCCGGCTCGGTTGAGGACCTCACTTGATCCCTAGACAGGTACGGGTCCTATTAAAAGTCAGCAGCTACAGTATTTGTAGCTGCTGACTTTTAATGTATTTCTAGGCTGAAGAACCACTTAAGAAGCCTTAGGGTGCATGCATAGAGTTAACGCAATTGGAGATCCTTTTTTCAATGTTTTTTTAAGCTTTTATACATACCTTGATAGTAATGTCAACTTCACTGGCCAAATTGAATTTCTAAATATTCATATTATCATCCAGCACTTTGATTACTCAGCCAAAAATTACAGTATCTCCCCTCACATTTTTATAAATATTTTATTATATCTTTTCATGTGACAACACTAAAGAAATGACACTTTGCTACAATGTGAAGTAGTGAGTGTACAGCTTGTATAACAGTGTAAATTTGCTGTCCCCTCAAAATGACTCAACACACAGCCAATAATGTCTAAACCGCTGGCAACAAAAGTGAGTACACCCCTAAGTGAAAATGTCCAAATTGGGCCCAATTAGCCATTTTCCCTCCCCAGTGTCATGTGACTCGTTAGTGTTACAAGGTCCCAGGTGTGAATGGGGAGCAGATGTGTTAAATTTGGTGTTATCACTCTCACTTTCTCATACGGGTCACTGGAAGTTCAACATGGCACCTCATGGCAAAGAACTCTCGGAGGATCTGGAAAAAATGAATTGTTGCTCTACATAAATATGGCTAGGCCAGGGATCCTCAAACTACGGCCCTCCAGCTGTTGCAGAACTACAAATCCCATGAGGCATTGCAAAACTCTGACATTCACAGACATGACTAGGCATGATGGGAATTGTAGTTCCTGAACACCTGGAGGGCCGTAGTTTGAAGACCCCTGGCCTAGGCTATAAGAAGATTGTCAAGACCCTGAAACTGAGCTGCAGCACGGTGGCCAAGACCATACAGCAGTTTAACAGGACAGGTTCCATTCAGAATAGGCCTCGCTATGGTCGAACAAAGAAGTTGAGTGCACGTGCTCAGCGTCATATCCAGAGATTGTCTTTAGGAAATAGACGTATAAGTGCTGCCAGCATTGTTGCAGAGGTTGAAGGGGTGGGATGTCAGCCTGTCAGTGCTCAGACCATATGCCGCAAACTGCATCAAATTGGTCTGCATGACTGTTGTCCCAGAAGGAAGCCCCTTCTAAAGATGATGCACAAGAAAGCCCGCCAACAGTTTGCTGAAGACAAGCAGACTAAGGACATGGATTACTGGAACCATGTCCTGTGGTCTGATGAGACCAAGATAAACTTATTTGGTTCAGATGGTGTCAAGCGTGTGTGGTGGCAACCAGGTGAGGAGTGCATGACAAGTGTGTCTGGCCTACAGTCAAGCATGGTGGTGGGAGAGTCATGGTCTGGGGCTGCATGAGTGCTGCTGGCACTGGGGAGCTACAGTTCATTGGGGGAACCATGAATGCCAACATGTACTGTGACATACTGAAGCAGAGCATGATCCCCTCCCTTCAGAGGCTGGGCCGCAGGGCAGTATTCCAACATGATAACGACCCCAAACACACCTCCAAGACTACCACTGCCTTGCTAAAGAATCTGAGGGTAAAGGTGATGGACTGGCCAAGCATGTCTCCAGATCTAAACCCTATTGAGCATCTGTGGGGCATCCTCAAATGGAAGGTGGAGGAGCGCAAGGTCTCTAACATCCACCAGCTCTTTGAGTGGAAGAGGACTCCAGTGGCAACCCGTGAAGCTCTGGTGAACTCCATGCCCAAGAGGGTTAAGACAGCGCTGGAAAATAATCGTGGTCACACAAAATATTGAGACTTTGGGCCCAATTTGGAAATGTTCACTTAGGGGTGTGCTCACTTTTGTTGCCAGCGGTTTAGACATTAATGGCTGTGTGTTGAGTTATTTTGAGGGGACAGAAAATGTACACTGTTATACAAGCTGTACACTCACTACTTTACATTGTAGAAAAGTATAATTTCTTCTGTGTTGTCACATGAAAAGATTTAAAAAAAATATTTACAAAATTGTGAGGGGTGTACTCACTTCTGTGAGATACTTTATATTATGTTAGGCATGTAGCAATTAATGTTGTTAGGAAAATCTGAAATGTTCTGTTTTTCAAGTATTTTTTTATTACTATTATGTAAACCTCTGATCATTAGATGAAATAACTGCAGAAACATTGTACAAACGTATACCTTATAGAATGTAAAATCATTTGTGGGATAACAGAGAGGAAGAGTTGTCACCACTTGTTATAATTAGCTTTGCATAAAATTAGATTAAGAAATGAAAATTGTTCACGTCTAAGACAAACAGCATCCTTTTCTACTTTCAATGCTGCCTATTAGTATTGGCATCTTTGGAGCAAAGGTTCATCTTTATCCAAAGCTATTTTGATTAATGACACTTTGTTGACAGCTGTTCCTGATTTGCAAGAACATTCCCTGTTTTTAAAGATTTGTTGTTGGTATATGATACATTTCCTCTAGGAGAGCTTGTGCCCAAGCCATGTGCTTTATTTCCTGTTTTATGCATATTTTGGGAGACTCCAAACCTAGACAGGGCATTAGAAATGTCAACACTTAGGTATTTCCTTTGAGTGTCACTGATATGCAGTTATTTGTAGTAAAAATTGGCACGGGCTGTCCCCAAGACATTCCATGTAAGCCCTCCCTTATAGCTGACAGCTGCACTTTGGGTTTCGGCAGAGAAAGAGTTATCTATGCCTACTCACATTATCTTGGATTCCACGCAAAGGCAGATTGTCAGAAGACAATTATGGGTTTTATTCGCTTTATTATGATTGGCCCTGAATCATTTTTCCAAAGAGCACTTTATTTGTAAAAACAGATCATTAATGATAAAAGCAGATGACATGAGGCTGACAGAAAGGGTGGGTGACCATGGCGGATATTTTTTTGCGAGGAATGTCTATACTTCAAGAGCTTGTTTTGCAGACAACTTTTAGATGGATAGAGATTAAAAGCACATTGTTCTACTGTTTTCACAGCACTTGTTGCAATAAAGCATCCTTATCCAGACCGGAAGAAATTTGGATTACTAGACACAAACTGTTAAGGATTAATCATAACAATTAGCTAATGTGTTAACAATTAGGAATTTCCATCAATCTGCTTTCGGTGGGACCTCTTCATATCCATATGGAGGCAAAAAATGTTATATTGTAGTAAAAGAAAGAACAGAGCTGGCTTCTATCTTCATATGTCTTTAGCCAGACTTATCTCCAGGGTATTGTTTACAGTGATTTCTCTTCCATTATGGTGTTATTGTATAGACCCAGGGTGGTAGCTAGATTGCAAATAATCACTTTTTATCCAACTCTTCTCGTATTGTACAATAAGCAAAATGCAATGAAAAATGAACCTAGCCATGGGATTTCAGACTTATGCTAAGCCACTTTCTCAAACAACTCTTCTTAATATTTTGTGTTTTATTTTCCATTGCTCTTAAAAGTAACACATCTCAGTTACCGGTGTGAATTTCACTTGAGATGTCTGAATTGTACATAAGTCTAAAGGGCCTTTTCTCCTTTCAGTACAATAAAACAAAACAAAGCTATTAAAGTAAGCAATACATACATAAAAAGTCAGTGGTTAGAGACCCCATTAGATCTTCATGGAATAATGAAGGCATACAAGAGACTTTACTAAAGGGGCCTGTTCATGCCACATTTTCTGCATTATGGATGCATTTCTGCATGTGTGTTTTTGATGCGTTACAGCGCGTTTTTGATGCATTTTAGATGCGTTCCAGATGTATTCCTTACAGAAAAAACACGTTCTTTTGTTAACTGCACAGAAACGCACTTCACTGGTGTGAACTAGGGCCATTGAAATCTATGTTAAACACTGTCCATGCGGATCTGATGCAGAATAAAAATACACTGGACTGCATATGGTGTGAGAAAACCCTAAGACTGGAGCAGTCAGAATCTGAAGCAGTTGTACAAAGTAACCAATCAGCTTCTACTCTCAGCTTGTTTAGTAAGGCTTTAAAAAAGAAAGATAGAAGCTGATTGGTTGCCATGTGCAACTGCTCCTCTTAGTGAATTTTCTCCACAGTATGTACTCTAGCATTCCTCATGCTAAAGGTATTTTTTTTTTTTATTATGGATAGTAAAGGAAGAGCATAGGATGAACCCGGAGGTAGGTGGGTATAAATTCGCAAAAGTTTGTTTACATTAGCCTGCCCTTTGAGCTGCATGGAGTTTCCAATCAGTGTAAACAGAAAAATCAGTGCTACTACCCATACAACACATAGCAAAGCTCCCGGGTGCTCAATTCACAGTCGTTGGCTGAGTAGAGTAATGTAGGAAAGATGATCCGCACTCTGAAAAAGCCATAGTGCACAAACGCAGATAAAAACATTTGACGCACTTCAGCCTATAAGGCCTTAGTCATAACCACATGACTATGGCCTTATAGGCTGAAACGCGTCAACTGTTTTTATCTGTGTTTTTGCATTATGGGTTTTTCAATAAAATTAAGATTTTTTAAGAGCAACAACCGGAGTGCAGATGAGATTTTCTACAGCTTCCAATCAGGTCCACCCAAAAAACTGACAGGTGGACCTGATCAGAAAGCCCTTGTGAAAGGGGCCCGCTCTGTTGAAAAAGGTGCATCGAAAACACATATGCATTTTTGATGTGTTTCTGGTGTTTTTCTGGTGCATTTTCTGATTGCGTAACTCCCAGCATGCACCTGTAAAGCAAGGACATGTAACTCAAATCCGCACCAAAAATGCAACCTGGGTGTGTTTTTGATGCATTTTTTACACATTTTCTAAATAAACAAGTGAAAGTCAGACACTGCTTCAAGTCAACCCACTATGCATCAGCCCCTCCTCTGTACAATCAGATGCTGGTCTGATCCACAATCGTCAAAATCTAGGAGTAAGAAAAAAGAAGGTTGACTGCACTGCAATAGCCAGGGAAATCCAGCAAGATTTATTGCATATATTCCACATCACAAACACATGACAGTTCAGGATAACAGGGAACAGAAGTAAACGAAACGACTGCTGCTCCCTGTTATCCCGAACTGTCATGGTTTTGTGATATGGAATATATGCAATTAATCTTGTTGGATTTCCCTGGCTATTAGAGTGCAGTCAACCTTCTTTTTTTCTTACTCCTAGATGCATTTTCTATTCATTTCAATGGGAAACTGTGTTTTTGGTGTGGTTTTGAAAAGTGCCCCAAAAATGCAGCAAGTAGGATTTCTAAAAACGCAACTCAAATGCAACTGACCGGTATGATGACTTTCATAGGATTTAAAAGAATGCATTTTTCTTTGCTTTTTTGTAACTGAAAAGCTGATCAATATGAAAGGTCCCAAAGGAAAAAAACAACAAAAAATTCAGAAAAAAAAAGTCTAATATAAAAACGTAGCAAAATCTAAATGCCAGGACAGTACAAAAACCTTTAAAATTACCCCTTTTGGAAAATAGACCCCTATGGCGATCTGATTTTTTGCCACATAATGTAGGAAATGAAGAGAAAAACATGTATTCAGGGGTTAGAACATGGAGCTTGCTAATGGTGCACAAGATACTGTACATTATTACAGTACACAGGGGTATCAGGAGGAGGTTAATATACAGTGGGAGGATGAAGATGAAGGAGTTACTCTACAGAGGTGCAGGAAAAGGGAGGTGGAGGGCTAATATACAGGTCAGATCAGAGACAGGATGGGGCTGACATATACCATAGAGGGGTGATTGATAGTAGAAGGGTGGATTTTATTATTATTGGCATTGTTACTGGATTACATTGGTGCTGACTGGTAGTCAGGAGTCTTTGAAAGAAGACTTCCCAATTACCAGCCAGTAAGTGAGACATGTTTAAAAATGTTTTTGCTGTGATTGGTCACAACAATCACATGGTACAGCAACACTCTCATTGGCTCTGTACCTTTTGCCTGGGATCTGCACATGCACAGAAAGACAGTTCCTAAGGGAATGTACTGTTAGATCCTTACGGAAACATAGTGGAGTGGTCCAGCTGTATATTTAGAGCGGCCAGTCCTCAAAGGTTTAAAATTATTATACACATGGGATAATTCAAAAAGCAACGATGATGTTCACAGTACATGGACTCAGATCAACTAAACAAAACGTAATTGTTGTGTCTTTCCACCATGTACTGAAAAGGCCAGGTCTAATTTTTATTATTTATTCACCATGCTCAGGTGCAGGCGTGAACCCCTTTACAGGGGCGTACCTAGAGCATTTGGCACCCAGGACAGATCCTATATCTGGCACCCCCCAAGAAACCCCTACAAAAATTTGGAATGCTTTCAAGAATATTTATTGCACACATTTCACAGCCCCCCATTACAGTCTGCCCCCCATCTCTCTAATGACAGTGCCCCCTTTTACTCTCTGCCTCCCCTGTCTTATCTTCAACATAAAGAGATAGCTAGTACTATTAGCAATGTGTTTAAGTAAGAGACTGCAGACATGATACAGAAGATGGTTAGACAGTGGACATGATACGGGAGATGGTCAGAGACTGCAGACATGATACAGAAGATGAATAAGTGAGATAAAACTACGCGTCAAACCTTTATAAATATGAATAATTACCAATTTTATATAGTAAAAATTAATATAAACCTGCTGCTCCCCTTAAAAAAGTGTGAAACACTCCCAATGACAATTATAGTGAATATAGGGGGCGCTGTGCCAAACTTAATATAAATACATTAACCTCCCTGGCGGTAATCTTGAGTCTGGCTCGGGTTGAGTTTTTCATGCTAAGAGCGGTAACCCCGAGCCAGACTCGGGATTGCATTGCAGGATACAGGGAAGTTACTTACCTTGTTCCCTGGATCCTGCAATGTCTCCCCACTGTGTGTGCGAGCTGTCTCCTCGCTCGATCCACACTGCCGAGTGCCGAGCTCCGTTCCCTGTGACGTTGCGGCGCACGGGGACGGAGTTCGGCGCCAAATTCAAAAAGTGAAATATACAGTATAGATACAGTATACTGTAATCTTACTGATTACAGTACTGTATCAAATAATTACACATCCCCTTTGTCCCTAGTGGTCTGTCCAGTGTCCTGCGTGCAGTTTTATATTATAAAAACTGTTCTTTCTGCCTGGAAACTGGAGATTGTCCATAGCAACCAAAAAGTGTCCCTTTATGTCAAAAGTGGTTTTAGACCAGCTAGAAAACAGCGATAATAAATTAGAATCACTTGCAGAATTGAGCGATAGCGATTTGTGGGGAAATTCGTCATCAAACACTAAATCTAATGACAGTGACAATTCTGCAACTGAGCAAATTTCTGTGTTTTTGATTTGATTACATTATTGAATAATTTTTATTATAATTACATTACTATTTGTTATAATTATTTATAGTTATTTATTATATTATAATTTATGATTTTGTGTTTCAAACTTTATCATACCCGGGATGTCTACTAGACTCTTGTTTGGTCAGGTTTAAGTAAGTAATTACTAAGAATTGCAGGCCTACAATACATAACACCAAATTTCCATGCAAAATAATTGTACCGCTTTTGGTACATAATTCCAGACAGAATCATGCCGCCAGGGAGGTTAAACATAAATAGTGATTGTAAATATAAATCTCATGTGATGATTCAAACAATTAGAATTCCATCAAAAAATCCTGAATGAGAAAAATCCTGAATAAAAAAAAATATATATATATAGAAAAACACAGTCCCAAAGTGATGAATACAGTTGCAAAAAAAGTCCAGTCACAAGATATTGATTGCAAATTGATGTGATATCCACAATACTGATAGTCTTCCTTCACCAGAATAACGACACCCAAAGTGAACGGTATTGAAATCTGCTTACCAGATGTATTTGACTTCTTTGGTTAGAAAGAAAGTCAAATATCGCTTTGGCAGGATAATGCCTGCTCGCATATGTGTATGACTTGGAGATTTGGAGATATGCCACGGAATCCTCTTCCTCAGAGTTGCAGGTAGGATATATGCAAAAAAAATAGGACATCCATAGCATAATACTGTTTATTTAAAATAGGTTAAAAAAAGAATAAAGCCGAGTGGCTCCTTACATTTAGAAGTGCCTACCCGGCACTGAGGCTGCTGGCCTGTCACAATGGATATGGCTGGATCAAACTCGTGTCCATTATCCTGCCAAAGCGATATTTGACTTTCTTTCTTACCAAAAAAGTCAAATACATCTGGTAAGTAGATTTCAATACCGTTCACTTTGGGTGTCGTTAATCTGGTGAAGGAAGACTATCAGTATTGTGGATATCACATCACTTTGCAATCAATATCTTGTGACTGGACTTTTTTTGCAACTGTATTCATCACTTTGGGACTGTGTTTTTCTATATATATATTTTTTTATTCAGGATTTTTCTCATTCAGTTTTTTTTTTATGAAATTCAAATTGTTTGAATCATCACATGAGATTTATATTTACGATCACTATTTATGTTTAATGTATTTATATTAAGTTTGGCACAGCGTCCCCTATATTCACTATAAATGATACAGAGGATGGTCAGAGACTGAGGACCTGATTCAAGAGATGGTGAGAGACTGCAGACATGATACAAGAGATGGTCAGAGATTGCAGACATGATACAAGAGATAGTCAGAGACTGCAGACATACTACAGGAGATAGTCAGAGACTGCAAACATGATACAAGAGATAGTCAGAGACTGCATACATGATACAAAAGATAGTCAGAGACTGCCGACATACTACAGGAGATGGTCAGAGATTGCAGACATACTACAGGAGATGGTCAGGGACTGCAGACATGATACAAGAGATGGTCAGACTGCGGACATGATACAAGAGATTGTCAGAGACTGCGGACATGATACAAGAGATCAGATTAATGCAGTCTTATCAGTGGCCATCAAATGCAGCCTCACCAATGCCCATCAAATGCAGCCTCACCAATGCGCATCAAATGCAGCCTTATCAGTGCCCATCAAATGCAGCCTCATCAGTGTCCATCAAATGCAGCCTCACCAGTGCCCATCAAATGCAGCCTTGTCAGGGCCCATCAAATGCAGCCTACCAGTGCCTGGATCACACAGATCGGTGATCTCCCGCTGTGTCACGGGGCTTGGATTTGATTTGCCCGGGCGGCCACTGTAAAAAAGTCCTGCCTCCTAGACCGCTCCTATGATACATGTCACACTGATACAATTTCCTGGCATTGGATCAGTGTGCCGTCTACCACAGGAGCCTGTCTAGGAGGCAGGACTTTGTTACAGCGGCCGCCGAATATTTCAGATCCAAACTCTGTGACACAGAGGGAGGTCGCCGCTCTGCGTGACACAGACATACAGGTGAAGAGGAGGATGGAGGGGTGGACTCTGACAGGGGGTTGTCGGGATGACGTATACATTCAAATATATGATTATATTCAACACCCCTACCTGACACCCCTCCCCAATGTGTGGCACCTGGGGCAAGCTGCCCACATCCTTGGTACACCACTGCCCCTTTAACTTCTTGATCCACAACTTCCTGGGTAACTGGACAGTTCCTCAGCTTCCCCCCCTCAGCAGCTCAGAGAGGCCATGCCTGACAAAGGTAGCTAGACAAGTAATTTTCAGCCAGGTGAGAGCACCGGTACTATTAAAACTTGTGCGTGGGCAGTCTGGTAGAAGCCTAATAGCATGCAGCTTCTCTGGAAGATACAGTTATTGTGGGGAGCCCCTCCTTAATAGCTGCTAGATTGCTCCAGTTCCTGTGTGGTGGCTTGAGATCCTTCCAGCTATTCATCTGTGTTACCAGAGCTACCCCAGATTAACTCTAAGTATGATGTTTGTATAGTAACTGTGTACCAAGCGGTTTTACTGAAGTAATGATTCTCAGTTAGACTCTTTGTTGTTATTGAGTCTTTTAAGTAGAACTAGAAACAAAACAAAAAATTACTATATTATGCAGTCTATCACTAGCACCCTGTAGCATAGTTATAGCACCTATTGATCCTGCCAGTTGATCCAATGGTTTTCTGCTTCCTGTAACAAAGTGAAAATGCTATTTGTACTGCAGTTAAATCACTGCATCATTGTCACCCTGAGCAGGATAGTCTGAGATGGGCATGTAGTTTTATATGTAAATGTAGTTAGCAACAAAAAACCCTTAAACCTTTTACTGCCACCAATGTATAATATGTGCTACAGCAGCCGGAAGCATGTGAAAATCTGACCATGGACCCCTTGTCAATTGGCCCCCTTCCATGTTTCCCAGGCTCTGCTATTAATTCTGTGGCTCTAGGATCAGCATGGAGAGTGTCCCAAAAGGAACTAAGGTTTCGGCACTTTTGGTTTCTGCTGTCACTTTTCCCAGCCAAACCAGTGTAAGTCAGCAGCAGCAGTACACCTGATTGCAGCACACTAGTCCCTGGTGTCACCAGACCAGTATAAGCCAGCAAAAGTATTCTTGAGCACTGCCACACCAGTACAGTCAGTGAAAATGTCTCACACATGTGGTATCACCATACTCAGGAGGAGTAGTAGAGTGTGTTTTGGGGTGTAATTCTAAGTATGTTAATGCTGTCTTTAAAAAAAAAAAAAAATATTTGAATTTTCTTTCTCCATTTTCAAAAAACTTGTGGCAAAACAAAGACGTCTTCAGATGACTGGGGTGTGCTGACTTCCATTATCCAATCATGTGCAAGCAAAAATGCTGTTTATTTTCCTTGCACATGATTGCGTATTGTTTGCAAAGTGAAGCCTTACCTGATTTACTAAGCTCCTGAGCAACTGCACTTTGAAAAGTGCACAGCCTATTTGCCTTTAGTAAATCAACCCCACTATGGGGGTTATTTACGAAAGGCAAAACCACTTTGCACTACAAGTGCAAACTACAAGTGCAAAGTGCACTTGAAATTGCACTGAAAGTGCACTTGGAAGTGCAGTCGCTGTAAATCTAAGGGGTAGATCTGAAATGAGGGGAAGCTCTGCTGATTTTATTATCCAATCATGTGCAAGCTAAAATGCTGTTTTTTATCTTCCTTGCCTGTCGCCCTCGGATCGACAGTGACCGCACTTCCAAGTGCGCTTTCAGTGCAATTTCAAGTGCACTTTGCACTTGTAGTCTGCACTTGTAGTACAAAGTAGATTTGCCTTTCGTAAATAACCCCCTATGTCTCTTACAAAAATACCTTGTGGTAATTGCTTTCCAAAATGTGGTAAATTTTTAGGTGTTTCCACTGTCTTGGTGCTCCAGGGCTTTTAAAAATATGATAGGTAGTCAGGAAATTATATGTGTAATATATGCCCCTAGAACTCCTGAAGATGCTCCTTGGATTTTGAATCCCTCTATGTGGCTAGGCTGTGAAAAAGTCTAAGGCCTCGTACACACGACCGATTTTCTCGTCGTAAACAGTCAAAAAAAGTGCCGCGAGAGTTTTTTTGTCTAGAAAAACGTTTGTGTGTATGGTTTTACGACGAGAAACTTGACGAGAATCTCGACGAGAAAATAGAGAACCTGCTCTCTATTTTCTCGTCAGGAGTCCAGATTTCCTCGTCGTGTTTCTCGTCGGCCTGTTTTGTGACGAGAAAATGGTTCGTGTGTATGCTTTTACGACTCTTCCAAAAGCGCGCATGCTCACAAGCAACTATGAGACGGGAGCGCATCTTCTGGTAAAACAAGCCTTCATAATGGAGAGAGCACATTCGTCACGCTCATAAATATTTCATCGTTTAAATGTTCTGCATTGAATTCTTCGTTAGAATGTTACATTAATCAAAACGAGAGACCTTCTTTTGCTGCTGATATTCACACAGAGTTATGCCTTATTTTTAACCTTTTTCATGCTGCTCTTTATAAGATTTATGTGTATTATATCGTGCAAGTTTTTAGGAATAATTTAAATGGTTAGATTTTTCAAAATGATGTTAATTATAATTTCTCAATGTTTTGATAGCGATCTCCCATTTAATTTTCTAATCTATATTTTTAAAATTTCACACCATGTTTTTGAGCTAATCAGATTTAGTTATTCTTTTGGGGGGGTGATATCTGTGCCTTTTATTGTCAGTCAAATGTATCTGCTTACTCCAAAGCTTGTTTTTTTTAATTTAAAAATACACATAGTCAAGTATGAACTTAAACAAAAAACACATTTATTCATGTTTATAAATTAAATAAAGAGAAGGCAGCGCTGGAGAAGCTGCTGCCATTTGTGCATCCCAGGGACCCCAGAGCACACAGCAACCCTGTGTGGACACTAAAATTGGGAGCTTGAGAAGGCCCACATTTCAGAACACAATCTGATGCTGGCCTCCCAGAGGTCAGGAACAGCAGCAGGTGAGATATATGTCCCAAGTGTGTGGTACTACAGATAGCAGAACAGGTGTCTGGGATTATGAGGCCCAGAGCCTGGGGGGAGATGCCTGTGGTGAACTTCAAGTCCTGAAGACTTCTCCCTGTCGCCAGGTAACGCAACGTGGCGATGAGCCTCTGCTCAGCACTGATGGCTTCCCGCATAACGGTGTCCTTCCTGGTAATATAGGGGGACACCAAAGCCAACAGTTCCTGAAAAACGGGGTCAGACATCCTCAGAAAATTCCTGTAGTCCTCAGGATTATTCTCGACGATCTCCCGCAGCAGAGGCATGTGGCAGAATTGGTCCCGCTGGAGCAACCAATTCTTGGTCCATGAACTCCTCCTCACACCATTCATGGACTGGTCTTGGTCCAAAACAAGCAGACCAACACCAAGCGCACGCACAGCACGAACTCGACGACGAGAACGTCCAGGCGACATGGCTAGGAAACGGTCGTCTAATCAGAACGTACAGAACAGAACGCACTTTAGAACAGCAAGGCCTATGAATAACGAACTGAAATTCAGAAACGAACAGGCAATAACGCACTGTAAAACAGATACGACCTGCCTAGACGCCCTGAAAGTCAAGATACGAACCCACAAGCACAAACTGAACGGCAGAAAACGATCTGAAAAGTACGAAGACTGAAAAGCGCGAATCGTCTCTTCCCAAACTTTTACTTCAGACGCGGTAACACGAGATCAGCAAAAGCAGCCCAAGGGGTGGCGCCAAGAAAAAAGATCATCCCCTTTATAGTGCCGTCGTACGTGCTGGACGTGAGCGCAGAGAACCACGAGGAAATTGGAAAATGACAGTGTGTACGCATAGAAAGCTTGACGAGAAAATCGACAAGCTTAACAAGAATCTCGTCGAAAAAAACGACGTGTTTTTTACGACGAGAAAATCGGTCGTGTGTACGAGGCCTAACACATGTGGTATCACCATACTCGAGATGAGTAACAGAATGTGTTTCGGGGTGTAATTCTAAATATTTTCTGAATTGACAGCTTTGTGTAAAAAAATTTTTTTTTCACAAAATTGTCATTTTAATATGTTATTTCTCACTCACAGCATAGACAGCCCAAACACATATTCTGCTATACCTCCTAAGAATGGGGATACCATATGTGTCAGACTTTTTCACAACCTAGATGCACAGAGGCACTCAAAATCCTAGGAGCATCGTTGGGCTTTTAATTAGCATAAATTACCCATCTAATTTCCTGAAAACCATTTTGCAGGCTCTCGAGTACCAGGACAGTGGAAACACCCACAAAATGACCACATTTTGGAAATCAAATACTCCAAGGTATTGTAGCGCCCATCCCAAATGGTTGGGACGCTATTCAAATTTAGAGGGATGTCTGAGTGAGTAGTTGGGCTCAGATGGTTGATAATTACATTTAAATTTGCCTCTGTCTCAGTTATGGTTTGCCTGGTAGTGATTTCCCTTTATGCCTGTAGGTGGCGGTACCACCTCAGGCACCTGTTGGAACATGGGCAGATCATGCTGGGAGGGGATACTTAAGGGGGAGACGCCATTGATTGGGGTTCGTTCGCGTCCTCCCTGCAGCCCTCTGGACACGAGGTGTGTGTGTGGTCCTGGTCTCGGGGCCACGTTAGCCCGAGGCTGCATCGCTAGTTAGTAGGCCCCGCTAGCCTGGCTGGGGCCTATATCCAGAGAAGAAGGGGTCAAGGGGCACAGCTTTGTGAGCTGCATAGTTCGTGGGCGGGGCCAAAAAGAAGAAAGGCTGCAAGCTATGTGCAAAAAGAACTAACTGGGAGGAGTTCCCACCACCTGCGTGTTACACGTGGGTGCATTTGGCGCCAAGGGCAGAGATTGTGGACTGAGCAAGAAGAGCAGCATGTCATCGGTTCTATGGGCCCCAGCTATAACGGGACCCAGGATGCTTCATGTACCTACAACCATGGACGCTGCTCAGCTTGGAGCTCCGCTTACTGATACGGGGATCCGGCTAAAGCCCCAGGCCGCTTTACTCTGTACACGAGTCGGGATGTGGAGGCCCTGGGCATGCTTTGCCCTGGGTGTAACGGACTGGCTGTGCAGTTGCGCCCCTTTGGACGATGCCTCACCTGCGGGGAATTCGTTTTTGAAGTGGAACAACCCACCGAACCACACCGTGCTTATTGGGTGGACTGGATTTCAGGTATTGTCACTCTCAAGGAGGCCGCCTTTGCCCCTGCGGTCCAGCCCACACGCACTGCAGATGCCACGGAAAGGAAGTCCGGAGTGAACGTTGCTACCACCATGGAGCCACCGGCGGACCTCGCAGCGGATGCTGCCCCCGCCTCTACTTGTGTCTCCATCCCACCCGCAAAACGGAAGGTGGGCTACATGGAGGCTTCCCGTGGCCACCGTTGAAGCCTGCCTCAGCGCCTGCCGGAACCAGGCCTCATGAGCGGTGAAGTCTCTGGGAAGTCTACGACAGGGACCCGGTAAGGGGGCTGGAGATAAAGTGACTGTCATTGCCCGAAATTACTTGCCTGCCAAGGAGTTGGATTCCTCAGAATTGGAATCCTCCTCAGATGTTGGGAATGACGAGATAATTGAGGCCATATTTCTGGAGAAGGGCCGGGACAATCGGAGATGTATTACCCCGCTCCGCAGCCTCCGAAAGGGTTTACCCATGAGTTCTGGGGACACTGCACACCGGGTGGAAACCCCTACCCCTGATGTAAAGAGGGAGGCTGTACCCAATGTTGGGCCATGGCCTCAATTTGCTACGGCCTTAGTCCGGAGGTCACCGGACTCATATGTGCTACCCGGGACGGGAGACCCTGGGACTTTACCTAGGCTCGCTCGCCTGCAAAGAATCCTAATGAAGCGGGTAGCTACCGAGTACTGCTTGGAGTTCCCCTACGTGCCTAAAGAACTTATGTTGGACTTTGAAGCTCACCGCGAGCAATGGTTTGGGGATGCCATCTGGGACTACCTTAACTTGCCCAAGCCGTACAGAAATCATGAACACTCGGTCACTATGGCTGACTGATTTAAAGGGTGCCGATTGGACTGGAGCTATTGCTGGCACATTCATGGTGATCGGGTTGTACTCTGCTTTCCAGGAAGGGAGGATGTACAGTACTTTGTTACAACCCTGGACAAACAGTGGAAATATGTGACTCTGCCTGATCCGAGGTTCTATCTGTGACATTTTTAAGGTGAAAACTTGACTCTGTTTTTTTACCTCCTGTTCTTACAAGTGAAGGATGCGCTGAAAAGGTGACTTTGTTCTCCGCCCTTAACCAATGGTTGCTTTAAAAAGAAAAGACAGAGAACATTTTGTTTTGCCATGTTCAGCATTGGTTCTCTGTGTGCAAATAATTCAACCCCTGCTTAAAATGGACATTTTGATGCCTTTAACACACTTTGATGCCTCTAACACTAGGTGGCAGTGGTTTGCTGAACCAGGGAAAGACTTTCATTGCTATTACAGCACTTACAACTTAGAGAAGGGAAGCTGCATCCTCTCAGGGATACAGTTCTCACTTCTGTGTACAGATAACTGATAGGTTAGGATTATGTGGTTGACATATAAATATTTTTGTCTTCTCTTAGGTACCGGATCTGCTGTCAAGACCATCAGAGAATGGGGTGGGATTCGACAGATAGTGATGGGTGGTAGTGTAAATATACATAATGTGTAATATATCTAAATGTCAAATATGGAGAGTTAGTTATACCATTCCTTTTATTGTGTATTTTCTTCCCTTCTTCTTCTTCGCTTCAGAGTTTTTTTGGTTCAGGTACCAAAACCTCAGGCTTGAGGTTTTTGTTTTTTTCCCAGCCACTGGGGACAGTGTCTTTTTGAGAGGGGGGTGTGTGTATCACCCATCCCAAATGGTTGGGACGCTATTCAAATTTAAAGGGATGTCTGAGCCAGTAGTTGGGCTCAGATGGTTGATAATTACATTTAAATTCGCCTCTGTCTCAGTTATGATTTGCCTGGTAGTGATTTCCCTTTATGCCTGTAGGTGGCGTTACCACCTCAGGCACCTGTTGGAACATGGGCAGATCATGATACATTGAGTGGCCCTTCTCGGCAGTGGTATAGTGGGAGTGGTGAACCCGCTGTGCCTGCTGGGAGGGGATACTTAAGGGGCAGACGCCATTGATTGGGGTTCGTTCGCGCCCACCCTGCAGCCCTCTGGGCGCAAGGTGTGTGTGTGGTCCTAGTCTCGGGGCCACGTTAGCCCGTGGCTGCATCGCTACATAGTAGGCCCCGCTAGCCTGGCTGGGGCCTATATCCAGAGAAGGGATCTCAAGCTTTCCATTCAAATGGGGAGGAAGAATCTTAGTGAAGAAGCCCAGGGGAAGATCTACCACGGAGGAGACCGGCACAATACTGCTGTCTCGGGAGAGGCCTGGCAACTTCAGTAAGGAGGGATCCTTTATGTTACAATCCGGATCGGCTTAAAGGTTCTTAAAACTGTACAGCTGGAAGTTTGGGACTTTGAAATCCTGTGGCAGAGGGTTCCTGGACTATCCAATTGATTACTTTAACACAGGTCTGTGGCAGAGACCCAGTTCATCTTGGGCAGTCTGTGGCAGAGACTGCCCTCTTGCTGATCCGTGAGTCATCCCGGCTGCTAGGCCATGTGAGAGGGGACTATCCGGGTGACCAATACTCAAGCTAACATTGAGAGTGGTGACTGACTTTGAACTTCTACCTTTGTCAACTTTTAGTGGTGAGTGTCTGAACCTTCCCCTACTCTTCTATACCTTCTACTCCTAAAAGTTTACTGCATATGAAAAATAAAGCCTTACTGTTTGAGGTTTTACATCTGTGTGGACATTGCATTACTACAGACTTTCTTACCCGGACCACGCAGCAGAAGAGGTAACGTGCAAAACCCAAAACTAACCAGCGGCCCTCTAGGGGGTATTGCTACAGTATATAAAAGACATAGTGAGTCTTTTGAAAATGTAGTTTACTGTCACAAGTTTTTGGAAAATGCAGGAAATAAAATAAAAATAATTACATTTAATTTCTTCATAGTTTTCTCCCCAAAAATTTAAAAAAATGTAAACTTAAAAAAACTCATGCCTCTTACTAAATACTTAGCGGTGCTTACATTCCAAAAACGGTTACTTTGGGGGTATTTGTACTGTCTGGGGATTTTAGGGCCTCAAGAAATGAGATAAGCAGTCATTACAACAGGATTCTTAAATTTTCTAATTTATATACCATAGTTTGCAGACTATAACTTTCACACAGACTAATAATATACACAAATTTAGGTTATTTTTACCAGAGAAATTCAGCATAATACATTTTGGTCTACATTTATGAAGAATAATTATTTATTTGCAAAATTTTAAAACAGAAAGAATTTTTTTTTTTATTTATTTTTTTACTTTTTGGTATTTTTCGCTCATATAACAAACAATCAAAGACCCCAGTGGAGAATAAATTCTAACAAAATAAATCTCTATCAGTCTAAATTTTTTTTTATAAAAAATATATTTGGGTACAGTGTTGGATAGTTACATAGTTACATAGTAGGTAAGGTTGAAAAAAAGACAATAATCCATCTAGTTCAACCTGTGTAGGTGTATGTGTGTCAGTGTCTATAATTATTTCCCATATTCCTGTACGTTGTGCTCTTCAAGATGCACATCCAAGAGTCTTTTAAAAATATCCATACTCTCCGCTAGGGATGAGCTTCGAGTTCGAGTCGAACTCATGTTCGACTCAAACATTGCCTGTTCGTCCGTTCGCCGAACGGCGAACAAATTGGGTTGTTTGCGGCAAATTCGAAAAGTCTATGGGAGAAATCTAAAGTGCTAATTATAAAGGCTTATATGCAAGTTATTGTCATAAAAAGTGTTTGGGGACCCTGGTCCTGTCCCAGGGGACATGTATCAATGCAAATTTTTTTTTTTTTAAACGGCCGTTTTTTCGGGAGCAGTGATTTTAATAATGCTTAAAGTGAAACAATAAAAGTGAAATATTCCTTTAAATTTCGTACCTGGGGGGTGTGTATGATATGCATGTAAAGTGGCGCATGTTTCCCGTGCTTAGAACTGTCCCTGCACAAAGTGTCATTTTTGAAGGAAAAAAAGTAATTTAAAACTCACTCGCGGCTATTAATGAATTGTTGGCTTTTATCAATACATACAAAAGTCATTGATAAAAAAAAAAAAAAAAAAAAGCGTGGGGGTCCCCCAGAATTCAATTACCAGGCCCTTCAGGTCTGGAATGGATATTAAGGGTAACCCCGCCGCAAATTAAAAAAAAAAATTACGTGGGGTTCCCCCAAATATCTATACCAGGCCCTTCAGATCGGGCATGGATTTTAAGGGGAACTCCACCCCAAATTTAAAAAAAATGGCGTGGAGTCCCCCTAAAAATCCATACCAGACCCTTATCCGAGCACGCAACCTGGCCGGCCGCAGGGGAAGAGGGGGGGACGAGAGAGCGGCCCCCCTCCCTCCTGAACCGTACCAGGCCACATGCCCTCAACATGGGGAGGATGTCCCCATGTTGATGGGGACAAGGGCCTCATCCCCACAACCCTTGCCCGGTGGTTGTGGGGGTCTGCGGGCGGGGGGCTTATCGGAATCTGGAAGACCACTTTAACAAAGGGGACCCCCAGATCCCGGCCCCCCCATGTGAATTGGTAAGGGGTACATTGTACCCCTACCATTTCACGAAGAAAGCGTAAAAATATGTAAAACAAAACACACAAACACCTTGAAAAAGTTCTTTATTAAAAACAAAACAAACAAAAAAAAACATTCCAGTGGAGAAATCCAGTGTCCCGCGGCGATCCCGATGTCCAGTGCTGTCCGTCATTGGTTGTGCCTGAGCGGACCTGATGGGGAACTTCCTCCTCAGTGTTTTAAATGTATAGACCCGCCCCTTCTAAAGTTCCCCATCAGGTCCGCTCAGCGGACCAGATGCGGAACATGACAAGGGGCGGGTCTATACATGTATTACCAAAGTGAGAGAAGTTCCCCATCAGGTCCGCCCCCTCGGTATGTCGGACCCGCCTACATCATTGGCCTGAGCGGGGAACTTCCTTCACTGTGTAATTTAAATTTACACAGTGAATGAAGTTTCCCCGCTCAGGCCAATGACGTAGGCGGGGTCTGACATACCGAGGGGGCGGACCTGATGGGGAACTTCCTTCACTGCGTAATACATGTATAGAGTCTATACATGTATTACGCAGTGAAGGAAGTTCCCCATCAGGTCCGCCCCCTCGGTATGTCGGACCCGCCTACGTCATTGGCCTGAGCGGGGAACTTCCTTCACTGTGTAAATTTAAATTACACAGTGAAGGAAGTTCCCCGCTCAGGCCAATGACGTAGGCGGGTCCGACATACCGAGGGGGCGGACCTGATGGGGAACTTCTCTCACTTTGGTAATACATGTATAGACCCGCCCCTTGTCATGTTCCGCATCTGGTCCGCTGAGCGGACCTGATGGGAAACTTTAGAAGGGGCGGGTCTATACATTTAAAACACTGAGGAGGAAGTTCCCCATCAGGTCCGCTCAGGCACAACCAATGACGGACAGCGCTGGACATCGGGATCGCCGCGGGACACTGGATTTCTCCGCTGGAATGTTTTTTTTTTAATAAAGGACTTTTTCAAGGTGTTTGTGTGTTTTTTTTAAAAATGTTATGCTTTCTTCGTGAAATGGTAGGGGTACAATGTACCCCTTACCAATTCACATAGGTGGGGGCAGGATCTGGGGGTCCCCTTTGTTAAAGGGGTCTTCCAGATTCCGATAAGCCCCCCGCCCGCAGAACCCCACAACCACCGGGCAAGGGTTGTGGGGATGAGGCCCTTGTCCCCATCAACATGGGGACATCCTCCCCATGTTGAGGGCATGTGGCCTGGTACGGTTCAGGAGGGAGGGGGGGCCGCTCTCTCGTCCCCCCCTTTTCCCCTGTGGCCGGCCAGGTTGCGTGCTCGGATAAGGGTCTGGTATGGATTTATGGGGGGACTCCACGCCATTTTTTTTTAAATTTGGGGTGGAGTTCCCCTTAAAATCCATGCCAGATCTGAAGGGCCTGGTATGGATATTTAGGGGAAACCCACGCCATTTTTTTTAAAATTTGCGGCAGGGTTCCCCTTAATATCCATTCCAGACCTGAAGGGCCTGGTAATTGAATTCTGGGGGACCCCCACGCTTTTTTTTTTTTTATCAATGACTTTTCTATGTATTGATAAAAGCCGACAATTCATAGCCGCGAGGAAACATGCGCCACTTTACATGCATATCATACACCCCCCCCCCCAGGTACGAAATTTAAAGGAATATTTCACTTTTATTTTTTCATTTTAAGCATTATTAAAATCACTGCTCCCGAAAAAACGGCCGTTTTTAAAACTTCTTTTTGCATTGATACATGTCCCCTGGGGCAGGACCCGGGTCCCCAAACACTTTTTAGGACAATAACATGCATATAAGCCTTTATAATTAGCACTTTAGATTTCGAACGTTCGAGTTCATTGTATTTAATAGGGTTCTAAAGTTCACACGAACATTTTGTCTGTTCGCAGGTTCTGGTGCGAACCGAACAGGGGGGTGTTCCGCTCATCCCTGCTCTCCGCTGTCACAACCGATTTTGGAAGAGAGTTCCACATCCTTATTGCCCTGATAGTGAAAAACCCCCTGCACAGTTTAAGGTTAAAACCGTTTCTGCTTCAATCTCATTGTGTTGCCCCGTGTTCTCGTACACTCCCTGAGACTAAATCATTTTTATCAGTGGCGGCTGGTGCTCAAAATTTTTGGGGGGGCGCAAACAAACTGAAAAAAAAAAAACATCAATTGCCACCACTGTGCCCATTAAACGCAGCCACTGTGCCCAAACGCCACCAGTTTGTCCCCTCAAATGCAGCCAGTTTGTCCCCAAATGCAGGCAGTTTGTCCCCATATACAGCCAGTTTGTCCCCATATACAGCCAGTTTGTCCCCATATACAGCCAGTTTGTTCCCATATACAGCCAGTTTGTTCCCATATACAGCCAGTGTGTCCCCCATATACAGGCAGTTTGTCCCCATATACAGCCAGTGTGTCCCCCAAATGCAGCCAGTGTGTCCCCATATACAGCCAGTGTGTCCTCATATACAGCCAGTGTGTCCCCATATATAGCCAGTGTGTCCCCATATATAGCCAGTGTGTCCCCCAAATGCAGCCAGTGTGTCCCCATATACAGTCAGTGTGTCCCCATATATAGTCAGTGTGTCCCCATAAATAGGCAGTGTGTCCCCATATATAGCCAGTGTGTCCCCCAAATGCAGCCCTGCACTTACCTTCCTCGGTCCGCGCCGTCCTCGATGTCTTCTCCCGCCCTCGATGTCGCTTCAGCCATTCAGGTTACCGGTAACCAGATCCGGTGAACCTGATTGGCTGAAACCCCCACAGTCTTCTCCAAGGAACGCACCCCCGTGCGTACCTAGGAGGAGTTTTTGGAAGCCGAATACAGCGTAAGAGCTGTATTCGGAAAGCCTATCAGAACCGCTGGCTCTGATAGACACTTCCAGAACGCACCCACCGCCGGCCGCCGCTCTAATTCATATGGCCGGCGCTCACCAGGAGGCCGGCCATATGAATAGTGGGCAGCGCGGCAGCGGTGACAATACATAGATTCATGCAATGCATGAATCTATGTATTGTCTTTCAGTGGTGGTGCGGGAGCGAGAGGGGGCGGCGCTCCGGCGCCCTCTATGGACGCACCGCCACTGATTTTTATCCTATGCTGGGATCACCATTGAGGTATTTGTAGATCACTATCATGTCCCCTCTCAAGCGTCGCTTCTCTAGCGAGAATACGGTTTGTGCTTGTAGTTTTTCCTCGTAATTGAGGGCGTCCAGTCCCCTTATTAGTTTTGTTGCTCTTCTTTGGACTCTCTCCAGCCCATCCTTCCTAAGGACTGGTGACCAGAACTGGACAGAGTACTCCAGATGAGGCCTAACCCGAATTTTTTAAAGTGGCAGGATTATCGTTTGAATGACTGAGTATTTGTCATTCAAAGTATGACGGCGTTGAAAGCTGAAAAATGGCATGCACAGGAAGGGTGTAAAAGTCTCTGGTCTTGGTGTGAAAGTGTCTGGTCTTGGTGTGAAAGTGACTGGTCTTGGTGTGAAAGTGACTGGTCTTGGTGTGAAAGTGTCTGGTCTTGGTGTGAAAGTGTCTGGTCTTGGTGTGAAAGTGACTGGTCTTGGTGTGAAAGTGACTGGTCTTGGTGTGAAAGTGACTGGTCTTGGTGTGAAAGTGACTGGTCTTGGTGTGAAAGTGACTGGTCTTGGTGTGAAAGTGACTGGTCTTGGTGTGAAAGTGTCTGGTCTTGGTGTGAAAGTGTCTGGTTTTGATGTGAAGGTTTTGGTCTTCAGACAGTTAAAAACGTATTGCATTTCTTTTTACCATAACAAATGCTGCCCCTGCACAGCCTTATGACTACTAAATGTGCTTCTTTATCATTAAAAATTGCTTTCAATCAGACATGTCATAAATTAATAAATGTTATCATATACATATTTATTGCAAAATATACGAAAATGTAAAAAATACAAATAAACTTTGATATGATTTTTCACATTAAGTTGATCTTTTTTACAAGTATGTCTAAAAAACAGAGAAAACTTTTTAGTTCTTTATAACAATAGGAACAGTTGTGGTTATTCTGGACAGTTGCGGGACACAAGCACAAGAGATGTCACAGTTAGGAAATATAAAGGTATACCTGGTACAACACAAGATACAGGTAGTGGAGTGAACGGTGAAAGGTGCAGGTAGATATTGGGGTTGATTTACTAAAATTTGAGAGTGCAATATCGGGTGCAGCTGTGCATAGAAACCAGGTTATTTTTTGTCAAAGATTAATTGAACAAGCTGAAGTTAGAAGCTGCACCAGATTTTGCGCACTCCAGTTTTAGGAAATCAACCCAAATGTGTTGTCTTTTACCACATTAAAATGCACAAAAAAAGTCAGGCTTGCATCAAACCAATTTTTTTCTCATCTAGTAAATACCACTTTTATCCCTGAAAACCTTTAATAAGTGTTTGAAAACAAGGAGTATATGGCCATTATTTTCTATTACTTTTAGGCTAAAAATATTTTATTGTAGAATTCTAACACTTTTGAGAATATTTGCCACAAACGATGTCCCTTAAATTAGTTGGACAGCCGCGCAGGATTGCTGTTCAGTCATTTGTATCCTTGCTTTATCCTGAAACCATGGCTCCTGCATGAATATTTGTCAAACAAAGCACTTTATAAACAGCTTTGTTTGCACAATGTATTAAAATGGGATGACACTTGTACAGCATGTTTAAAGTGTAATGCTTTTATCCTGAGTGCTGGCACTAAATTACCCTCATCTCTCAGGACTATTATCTCTGCTGTACATTCCCTTCTCCAACGGAGAAACACAGTGGGGGATTTGTAACATAATGAGTCATTTAATGATGCTGTTCACTAATCTCTGATGATATCCTGAAGACATTTAACTGGGGAATAAACTGTCTCTTTTTCAGAAAATTGTATAAATATGTTGCTAACAGGATGTAATAATACTGGTGACACAATTTTTAATTTGCAGGTTCATTATGTCAAGTGCAATCTTAGAAGACACTATTATCCAAATGATAAATTGTTATATATATATATATATATATATATATATATATATATATATATGTATCACAAAATCACTCTACCATAGCTGCATGTCCTTCCTTATAAATATCTGTATAATAAAATGTTTGTAAAATTTACAGAATTTCTGTTAAATGTCTTGACAGATCTGATCATTGGCTGAGTCACAACATTAGACAAAAAAATTCTGCTAAATATGTACAGTGAAACCTCGGATTGTGAGTAACACAGTTAACGAGCGTTTCGCAATACGAGCAATTTTTTATTTTTAAATCCTGACTCTGTTTGCGAGTGTTGTCTCGCAAAACTTGCCGGATTCAAGCCTCTGCAGTGTGCAGTACCGCATTTGGCCAGATGTGCGGGGGCGCCGGTGACACTCTGAGCCATTCGGAGCTGTTTGGAAATACTCGGAAATACTCAGTAACACTTGGAAATACTCAGTTCCTGAGTGTTTCTGAGCCTTTCCGAGGGTTTCCGAGTGCAGCCATGCTGTCTCCGAGTATTTCCGAGTCTCTCCGGCGCCCCTACCTCTGGCCACATGCGGTATTGCATGCCATAGAAGTCAATGTGGAATGAATTATCTTTGTTTCCATTGACTTCTATGGGGAAACTCGCTTTGATATGCGAGTGCTTTGAATTAAAAGCATTCTCCTGGAAAGGAAAAAGGCTTGTAATCCAAGGTTCCACTGTATGTCATGTTTTTATTTAACATATTGTTTATACACTCAAAGTCCAGGCTTGAAAGGTATGTGAGTCTCTGAATTCAGTAATTGGATGAACCTCCTTTAATTGCAATAACCTTCACTGCATTTGATGCTAGAAATATTTTTTCTCTTTACAAAATGTTTCCGTTCTTTTATATTTCTGAGATTTTGTGCAAAGATCTCCCTTCACATCATACCACAGCATCTCAACTTAGTTGAGGTCTGGACTTGGAAATTCCAGAATACACATTTACTTCTGTTTTAGTCACTCTGTTGTTGATTTTTTTTCATGTCTTTTTCATTTTCCTGTTGCATCATCCTATGACTTTATAAACCACAACCATGAAATTACTAAGAATAGTTGCAGTTCCTCTGTTTGTAGAAAATTTACCTTTTTGTGGACTGACAAACACTCAGACGTACAGAAATGTTTGTTTCTGTATTGGGGAGATTTTTTCTCACTACAGAGTGATTAAAAGTCTAAAATTTTTGAATTGTCACAGGAACAGGGGGTCAAGGGAAATCTTCCAATGGGAAAACCTGTTTTGGTGAAAACAGACTAAGGCTGGATACACACTATACAATTTTCTGTAGATTTTTTCCTTCAGATTTACCAAAACCATATAATATGAGGTCAAACCTTAAGAGTTTCAATTTGTGTGCAATCAGGCAGGCCCTTGCACTACATGGTTTTGGTAAATCTAAAGGAAATTAGACAACAAATGTTGGATAGTGTGTATGGGGTCTTAGAGGTGATATGCCCTAATTTTAAAGAGATCTCCTCTTACTCCCTGTTCTGGCTTACATATTTATATAGTTCAAAGTGTTATCTCATTCGTAGGTTATGTTTATTGGTTGAGTTACTCAATACTTGTTATCTATATCTGGGACTCCAAAGGCTCTAAGTCCAACTTCGTTTTTCAATCTTTACTTTCTTAACCACTTCCCGCCCCGTCAATAGCAGATTGACGTCCGGGAAGTGGTTCAGTTATCCACACTGGACGTCATATGACGTCCTGCGGGATAACAGCCGCCGCGCGCCCGGGGGGGCGCGCATCGCAGCGATCGGTGGAGCGGTGGGTCAGTCTGAGGCTTTTTACCACGTGATCAGCCGTGTCGAATCACGGCTGATCACAATGTAAACAGGAAGAGCCGTTGATCAGCTCTTCCTCACTCGCGTCTGACAGACGCGAGTAGAGGAGAGCCGATCGGCGGCTCTCCTGACAGGGGGGTTCGCGCTGATTGTTTATCAGCGCAGCCCCCCCTCGGATACCCACACTAGACCACCAGGGAAGCCCCCCAGGACCACCAGGGAAGCCCCAATCATGTGGATGGCCCCCATGGCCATCCACATGTAGTAAAAAAATAAAAATAAAATAAAAACATAAAAAAAAATATGCCAAGCAGTGCCCACAAATGGGCACTGACTGGCACTTTCACAATGTGTGGTGGCTGGCATTGCTGGGCACCAGTGCCACCAATGCCACCTACTAGTGTCCATCAGTGCCACCTATCAGTGCCCATCCGTGCCCATCCGTGCCAATCTGTGCCCACCTATCAGTGCCCGTCCATGCCACCTATCAGTGCCACCAATAAGTGCCCATCAGTGCCGCCTATAAGTGCCCATCAGTGCCGCCTGTGAGTGCCAATCAGTGCCGCCTATGAGTGCCAATCAGTGCCGCCTATGAGTGCCAATCATTGCCACCTATGAGTGCCCATCAGTGCCGCATACCAGTGCCACATATCAGTGCCACCTATCAGTGACCATCATCAGTGCCCATCAGTGCCACCTCATCAGTGCCACCTCATTGGTGCCACCTCATCGGTGCCCATCAGTGTCACCTTATCAGTGCCCTTCAGTGCCGCCTTATCAGTGCCCATCATTGAAGTAGAAAAGGTACTTATTTACAAAAAAAATTAACAGAAACAAAGAAAAACTTAGTTTTTTTAAAAATTTTCGCTCTTTTTTTATTTGTTGTGCAAAAAATAAAAATCGCAGAGGCGATCAAATACCACCGAAAGAAAGCTCTATTTGTGGGAACAAAATGATAAAAAATTTGTTTGGGTACAGTGTAGCATGTCCGCGCAATTGTCATTCAAATTGCGACAGTGCTGAAAGCTCAAAATTGGCTTGGGCAGGAAGCTGTATAAGTGCATGGTATTGAAGTGGTTAACCTCCCTGGCGGTAATCCTGAGTTGGGCTCGGGGTGAGATTTCAGGGCTGCATCGCAGGATACAGGGAGAGTAACTTACCTTGTTCCCTAGATCCTGCGATGTCTCCCCGCAGTGTGTGCGAGCCGTGTCTCGCTCGATTCACGCACAGTGCCGCCGAGCTCCGTACCCTGCGACGTTGCGGCGCACGGGGGCGGAGATTGGCGCCAAATTCAAAAAAGTAAAAACACAATACACATACAGTATACTGTAATCTTACAGATTACAGTGCTGTATAAAAAAAAAATTACACATCCTCTTTGTCCCTAGTGGTCTGTCCAGTGCCCTGCGTGCACTTTTATATTATAAATACAGTTTTTTTTTCTGCCTGGAAACTGGAGATTGTCCATAGCAACCAAAAAGTGTCCCTTTATGTCAAAAGTGCTTTTAGACCAGCTAGAAAACAGTGATAATAAATTAGAATCCCTTGCAGAATTGTGCCAGAGCGATTTGTGGGGAAATTCATCATCAAACACTAAATCTAATGACAGCGACAATTCTGCAACTGAGCAAATTTCAGTGTTTTTGATTTAAATACATTATTGAATAATTTTTATTATTATATTATTATTTGTTGTAATTATTTATAGTTATTTATTATATTATAATTAATGATTTTGTGTTTGAAACTTTATCATACCCGGGATGTCTTCTAGACTCTTGTTTGGACATATTGAAGTGAGTTATTACTAAGAATTACAGGCCTACAATGTA
The DNA here is from genome assembly GCA_029206835.1 of Rana muscosa. Taxonomy (NCBI): domain Eukaryota; kingdom Metazoa; phylum Chordata; class Amphibia; order Anura; family Ranidae; genus Rana; species Rana muscosa. Next base: position 707,555,843 of record CM055122.1, read on the forward strand.
AAACGCCAAATTTCCATGCAAAATAATTGTGCCGCTTTCAGCACCTAAAATCAGACATAATCATACAGCCAGGGAGGTTAAGCTGGCCATACATGGATCAAAATTCAGCAGATTCAGTAGGAACCAGCTGAATTTCAGTTCATGTATGGGCAGGGAGGTTGTACAGAAATCAATCTACCAACCATCTTCTGTACAACCACCCAGTTGTAGCCAGCAGTGCTGATCAATATATTTTAATGGTGGAGAAATCTCCCCTCTATCAGAATGCAAAGACACAGCAGGCAGAATTTGATCATCTACCTCAAGTGTGTGGATGGCGGAATCAAGTCATTTTTTTTCCTTTAACCCGGTGGTTGAATATATATATAAAAAAAAGACTTATCTATGGGCTTCCCTAACAAACAGTAGCAGATTCAATGATCCTACTGCACCATCTACACTGTAGATAAAAGGAAAACACAAGAGTGGCAAATGACTTTAGCAGATGGTTGGATGTGCAGTTCTGATATGGCTGCCTTCTGGTTAAACTCTTTGCTGTGTACTTCAGAGGCCTTCTGAAAAATGTATCTGTGCAGCCCTGCTCAGCTTGTAACAGCAGTTCTGAACCAGGATAAACTCTGGTCCCATGTTGCATAAGGAGCTTATTATATTTGCTTTGCGTATGGTAACACAACTGTTCCTGGGTGATGAAATCTGTGAGCCCATGTGCATGGCTTTAAAAAATTGACTGTTAGTTTGAAACACATTGGGGTTGATTTACTAAAGGCAAATAGACTGTGCACTTTGCAAAGTACAGTTGCACTCTGCAAGAACAGTTGTTCCAGAGCTTAGTAAATGAGCAGAAGCTCTGCTGACTTCCATCATCCAATCATGTGCAAGCAAAACATTTTTTCTTTTTTTTTCCTTGCACGTGTTTGGGTATTCTTAGCAAAGTGAAGCTCATTTACTAAGCTCTGGAGCAACTGCACTTGCAGAGTGCAACTACACTTTGTAAAGTGCACTGTCTATTTGCCTTTAGTAAATCAACTCCATAGATGGTGCATTTACCAATGTTTACAAATAGGTTGGGGTTTATTAAAGGAAAGCTTGAGCAAGTCCTGAAGTGGATTATCACAGAAACTACATTCTATGGGTTTCAGGGCTATGCATTATGTGAACTTCAGTTTAAAAAAAGAGTTACAAATATTAATTAGCTATGCTTATTGATTTTAATGTGTTTTCGGTTTAAAACAATATGTTTGTCATTATACTGAAGTTCATTTTTAAAATAGACATGAACAGTAGGCTTGTGCAATTCGTTTCGTAACGAATTGAAATTCGTCCGAATTTAGCAACTTTCGGACATTCGGAAGCATTCGAATTTCCGAACAAAGCAATTACGAATAAGACCGAATCCGAAATAAATTATACCGCAAATAGCGAATGCCCGAATGTCTTCGGCATAATTCGTTATGAAAAAGTTACGAATGTACGAATCCATACGAAGCACAATAACACTCACTCTGCTCTGCTCTCTGCTTCTCCCACACCGTGCTGAACTCCCTCTCAAAATGGTGTACAGGGGCGGAGGTTATAGCCGCATGTAAAAAACGAAAGTAAAATACGAGATTTCGAATCCATTCGAAGCACAATAACACTCACTCTGCTCTGCTCTCTGCTTCTCCCTCACCGTGCTGAACCCTCTGAAAATGGTGTACAGGGGCGGAGCCTATAGCCGCATGTTAAAAACGAAAGTAAAATACGAGATTTCGAATCGTTACAAATAACCGCAATGTATTTAGAAAAGTACAAATCCATTCGAAGCACATTAGGCATAATAGGCAGCGTCGTTGTGAGAGAGACACGGAAAATTACGAATCAACGAACCCAAAAAAAGTTACGAAAGTAGGAGTTGTGTCCAGAATCAACGAAAAACAACGTACTCTACCGAAAGTACGAACCCAAAAAAAGTTACGAAAGTAGGAGTTGTGTCCAGAATCAACGAAAAACAACGTACTCTACCGAAAGTACGAATTATAAAGCAACAAAAAATTCAACGAAAAATGTCGCTTGCAAAAATACGAATGAGTCCGAACACGAAAAATCCCGTCTAGCAAAATTACGAATGATTACGAATCAACAGGACCGGAAAGAAACGAACCGAAACGGAACAAATTTTTCCGTTGTGCACAAGTCTAATGAACAGTATGCATTTTATTGTGCTAGTACTCTTTTCTGTGCACTGTTTATTTTGCGTGCATAGCTTGGTGATGTCCATAGCAGAGAGCTCCATGGGTCACATATTTTCATGAGCAGGTTTTGTGTCATGAACTACATTGGAAGTAAAAAGTCAGACAGACTATAAGGTTGTAAGCTAGAGTCCAAGATATATATATCATCTCAGCACTGCCTAGAACAACCGTAACTACACTTTTCTGCAGATGGCAGGCTCCTTTACTCTATAAAATTACAAAATGCTGCTTCATGTAGAACATCCTCCTGGCTCAAGACAGATCCCACAACTAAAAATGTCCTTATTGTTGGCCAGGAATCCAAGACCACCATTCAGACATCTTTGATGGCAAGATTTGTCATGTGTGATTGATGATTCCAGAAGAGTAGCCTGGCAGCGTTATTTCCAGCAATCCTTTCATTCACATACACCATATAATATGTTGGCAAAGCTGCAGTGACTTAATTCTAATCAGCTATAAGTACACTCCAAATCCCCATAAGATGTTCTGGTGACTGCTGGCAAAGCTTCCACAACATTGTGGTTATTCACTGAACTGCACGCAGTGTGCTTTTTCAGCAACATTTTGCAATATATTACTAGAGAAAACATCAAGCATTGGAATATTTGACCTAATAATAATAACTGAAAAATAAAAAATAAATATGCCTGTGCCATTTCAAATAAAGGAAGATTTGAAAGCACATAGAAAGAAAATGCCAACCAAAGAAGGAGCTTTCAGATTAAGAAGGTTTAATTTATCATAATAGCATAAGAGCATAAATGGCTTTATAGCCACAAATATATCATTGATTCATATTTGCTTAAAAATCAAGCAAAAAGAGCATATTTTGAAATTAGCTTTCATATGAATATAAAAAAATGTGATAAACAAATAGGTAAATCAAATGTGTTAAAAGCTTGGCAAAGTTTGCTTTAAACTGAATATAGTAAAAAGTACAGCAAGGGATATTATTGAAGAGACTTTTCTGCAAAATAAAATACTAAGAACATGTAGCAGAATTAGGACATTAACCTAAAAAGTGGTATTCCTTATTTTGGGAATGGATCGGAAAGTGGAAGGCAAAAAAAATAAAAAATTGTCTAGGTTAAGATACTAATAATCAGAATTCAAAAAGATCTGGATAACATGTGTTTTTAAATGATTCCTTTTGAAAAAGTAGGCAACAGGTATTACATTCAAAGTGGTCAGAAGAAATATATCAAGAAAAGTTGTATAGGTACAGCAAGGAACCCATCTAAGGCCTAAATCTCTCTGATTCCCAAGTGAGAGGGGTATGGAGGAGCCTTTCTTAACCAGAGTTTTGTTAGCTCATGAATGTGAACTGATATAAAAGTTAATCTCACCTGAAGGACTTTTTGAAACATATAATGGTTAAATGATGCTCTTAACCACCGAATGTTTCAAAAAGTCCTTCAAGTGAAATTAACTTTTTCACTCTGTGCTCCTCAGTACACATCCAAAATTTTACCACCTGGCTAGACTTCCTTTGTTGCTTGCTAACAGAGAGGTAGCAGCCTTCGACCAGAACAGGGTCAACCTATACTATATTTCAAACATGGATCTGTTTCTTTTAAGGAAAAACGAGTTTTGGTAGATCAATTGGAACCACCTTCCACTCCTATCGGTGCAGCATACACACATCAGGCATCCAAAATGTGTTATAGGTGCCTTGAGCAATGAGCAATCTGTCTCTCAAATAAGTAACCACTGACACCAGTGATTTATTTTTATTATTTTGCTACCTCTAAGGAGAGAGAGTAGGTTCTTCCTACTGACCACAAATGTAAGTGTAGCACTTACCCCTGAAGGAGCGGCTGGTTTTGTTTTGGGTCATGCAAACTACCCCCAAGGCTTCCGTTGTTAGGGTAAAGTGTCTTTAGAAAAGTCAATGTCCACACAAATGTAAAACCTAAACAGCAAGGCTTTATTTTCCTTTTGCAGTGGGAACTTTAGGAGAAAGCAGGAAACGAGAGAAGAATAGGGGAAGGTTCAGGCACACAGCACTAAAAGCACGCAGAATCTGTCAACGTCGCCACTCAAGCCTGAATGGGTATTGCTCACCCATAGTTCTGTCTCTTTCGGTCCCAGCAGCCGGGATGAAGCACGGATCAATTTTTAACGGTCTCTGTTACAGACCTTGAGGTAAACCTGAGGATGCACAATAAGGAAGAAAAAAAATTGCGCTAACTTAAAAACTAATAAATGATATAATGCAGCAGCTTGAGTTGGATAAACACAAAAACATATAGAAAAAATTGAAGCTGCGCCAAACTTAGATATTGAAATAAAGTCCTCAGATGACACAAGGATCAACACAATCAATGTACTCCAATAGCATGGAAAACCAGATCACAGTCTATAAGCATATCATGGTCTTAGTGTTGATAAAAACGACACCACAGTGACTTCATAGACATATGTGAAGCCCACCACCGAATGAAAAAGCCGTTTACCAGAGGGCAAGCACAATTGAGCAATCGGCTATAGCCCAGCCGCGGCCTTTAGATTCCAGGAAGAGATGTAACCTCATACAGGGTGAAAGCTCCCGAACGTAGATTTCTCCACACTCATGCAGTCAGCATCATCGTATGTATATATGGAAGAGAGGGAGGACCATAGCGTAACTCTGTTATAAGTTGCGTTTTATTAAAATAATAAAGTTGTACTTACAACAATGTAGATTAAAAACAGCATGTATACAATGCCGGCCGGCATAGCAAGGAGCCCTTCCTCCTCAGATCAGCGTGGTGACGTCACTGCGCGTCCTCCCATACGCGTTTCGTCATCAACAGACGTTCTCAATGGGAATAGGGCGCAAACAGTGACTCACCATGTTAAATATACCCAGACCTCATTGTGAGATGTGGGGAAACAGCCATCAGCGCCATATTGATTGTGGGCAAAGATGCAAATAGTTAAAAAATAGCATAAAAACAAGATCTACAGTGAGTCATAACTAAATATAACTCCTGGATAATTCCGTAGAAACAAAATCTGTCCTAACAGGACAAGACAAAGGGAGATTACATTTTTTTATTGTCATTAAGTCATGGATTCAAGCACCGCTAAAAAACGGCAACTAACCTAAAGACTCATGCCACCTAGAGGGATCATACAAAATGTCATCCATTAAGCAAACAATCAAATTGTATATATTAGGCATATAAACTTTAAAGGTGACCCCAACATGTGCAGAGTACCTACCAAGTCAATACCTAGGCCAGAAAAATAAACAATAATTATATGCCATTAAGCTTGAAATTAATTGTGAAAATTCAATAAAATTAGAAAAATTCTACCATATGAACGGGAAACAAACCTATGACAGCCAGTGAAAGCTGTCAAAATTACTAGTAAGTGATTAAATAATTTTAAAAATAAATTATATAAATTTAAAGGTATTTGAGGTTCTCATTAACCATCAAATTAAATAACCTAATATCTATAGTGAGTAAATATAAAGGTGTGTAATTAAAAATACATATCTATACTGCCCAAAAAATCCGGATGTGAATCCCCGTGATGAATATTTATATATATATATAGCCTAATAGGGGGCTACAAAAATAAAAATAAAAAATAAATAAAAATAAATATACATAAAAATAATGTATAGATATGTAATCTCGCGCCTAATAAACAATTATATAATCTGAATAAGCTGCTATACCCCAAAATTTCAAAGAATGAAACAATAAATGTGAGTGGTTATATATGCAAAAGAATTTGCAGATATATAGGGGGCGCTGATAACCAATATTGTACACTACATTAGTTATAATAAAAAATAATATATATAAAAAATGAATATAAAATTAAATATATAGACATATATAAACACCAGCCTGCCTGTAAAAACTGCACTGGCTGGTTGGGCTGAACAGCCACAGAAACAACCTCAGTGCTATGCACTGATAGATAGTTGACCCAACAACACACCATCAAATGTACAAAATCAAACCAATAATATTGATACAGTTATTAGTGATTAATAAAACAAGTAATCAAACATTCAGTGCCTGTGATAGTAACTAAATGTCCCAATGATATATTTGGTGAACTATAAAAACAGTAGTCCATAAATTTGAAGGAAGTGAAGAAAACTCTGGAATATCAACGTGAACCAACGGACAAATTGATTGAAGTGACACCTTCACCAACTTAATATAAATCACCCGATAGTGCTCATAGTGAATGTAGCAGCTTACCAGAAATAATGGACTCTCTTAATTAAAAAGGAGTCATATGCGCTTTTTCAAGTTCCACTTGCTCATATGGATTGAGATGTCAAAATATAAAAAAATAATTTTATTTATGTAAATATTGCCTGTTTACACATGTCACAACGGGTTTACATATAGGGTCACAATAGGTTTACATATAAGCCAGTTCAAGCATTGTTTATGAAGGCATTATCATCGGTTTCTATGTTTAACCCATAGGGGGTATAAGTTTTTAAATGATAAATCCAAGCCATTTCTAGCTTGGAAATCTCTCTCACCAAAAGGCCTGGGGCTAGAACACACACACGTACCCCTGGCCATGAGGGCCACACTGGTGGGGTGTGTGCACAAGGACAGAAGAAGAACCACAATCAATGGCGTCATCCCCTTTTGTACCCTCTCCCAGCATGCACAGCGGGTTCACCACGCCCACTGCACGGCTGCAGAGAAAGGACACCAAATGTTCTGTGTCATGCCTGTATTCCAACCTGAGTCTGTGGTGGCAGTGCCACCTACCGACCAAGAGGAATGACTGCCAGGCAGTGTCACAGCCAGAGCAGAAACCGAATTTAAACACAATTAACAAGTCTGAGTCTAACTATGGCTCAGACATACCCCTAAATTTATCATAGCGTCCCAAGTATTTGGGAGGGGCGCTACACAAGAATCATTATTCCTATTGGCCCTCACACTAATGCACCATGAGTTGTAGATATAGTAATTACTATCAGGGCTACCCTGAGGCCAAAACATGACTTTAAGGGTTACAAAAGGTTGACAAAGGCTGTGGTAGAGGATGAGGCATCACTGAAGCTGAATATATGGTAGGCATTTTGAAGGCCCTGTAAGGGGACAGTGTTGAGAGTGCCAAGACAGTGCATAGTTTGTTGTAGCAGAGGGTAGTCAACGGTGTAAAATGCAAGTATAAAAAAGGAGAAAGTAGGAAAAACATTTTTTTTATTGTTTATAGTTGTAGCTCTGAGGAGGTTACTGGCTATTTTTGTAACAGTTTCCTTTGTGAAGGCGAAATCTAGGTCAAGGAAGCTTTCATGCATTTCAGATGTAAAAGTGGAACATTAACATCTTGGCAGGGGAGAGAACATAGGGGTGGGCACAATGTAAGTTAGAAGGGATTCAGTCAAGTGGGCAGGCTGACGGTTGAGATGAATGCAGAGTAGCGGTAATATTGGGGTTGATTTACTAAAGGTAAATAGATTGTTCACTTTACAGGGGAATTATCCCCAGAAGTTAGCGAATGGGGTAAAGCTCATCATTCAATCATATGCACGCAAAAATGCTGTTCTTTTTCATTTTCTCATTTTTTTTTTCTTGCCTCTTCTTTAGAAAGTGGCATTACTAAGCTCTGGGGATAATTCCTTTGCAAAGTGCAACTTCTCTGGCAAAGTAAACAGCCTATTTGCCTTCAGTACATCATCAACCTCTACAATTACAAGGCTAAAATAGCTGATAGGAGTTACAAGTAAATATTATTGTGGTCTGTGTTGTGGTATTTGCAATATGATATGATCATGTTTTAATTAGTTTCCTATGTCTTTGACAGTTAAAATGGTACTGTGATAGGAGGAGAAAAAGAGGAGACTTTAGTAATCATAAGAAGATAGAAATGTGGAAAATACTTATGCTTTGATGGAGCTTTGAATTGTAGTAAAAAAAGTCTCAGTTTACGGTTAGATAGTCCTATAGTCTGCATATATATAACAGAGGAAGTAGAACTGCAAAAGCAGTGCCAAAAGGGAACAATTAAAATGTAACCAATCAAAAATGATCTCATAACCAACATTTTGAATACTATTATGTATCACATTTTGTGCATCATCAAAGAAATGTGATAAATCTAAAAATGTTTTTGCAGTGTGCACTGGGCTATTCAAAATGGCAAAACTGAAATAAGCTATGAGCTAATATAGCACTGACTTGCTAAATCAAAAAGGGTGCAAGTTTTATCAGGTGGGCTGGCTTAAGTGTATTCTAACATGGTTTCTCCAATATACTTTGTATAACAGTGATTTTTTTTATAGCTGCCCTTCCGCTTAGGTGGGACTTGGTATAGCAGTCCATTGGACCCTATGCCACTTCATAGTAGTTTACTGTCTGATCAGTTTACCAGTTCATGACAGTTTACTGTGGATAGTGAGAGAAACTATAGCTGAAGGTGAGCAGGAATAATACTAGTAAATGGAGGTCCCAGTTCATTTTGGGTTGAGGATCCCCACATCCTATAAGAAAGGATCATGGCAATAAACTACATGTTTTACCTGCTGTTTACCTACTGTTTCCTATTTGCTAATTAAAATTTTGAAAACAGCAAGTCCCACATACTAAAGCGTAACATGTTAAAAAAACACAAGGTAGCCCATAGATATCCCAGTGCAATAATGCACATTAAAAATGTACAATTTTGCATGAGCATAGGTGTAAATTGACACAAACTGCCATACACTGTTCAAACCATTAATGGCCAGACTGAATGTACCAAGTTGATCAATCCATCAACTTGGGTACAACCAGCCTGCCAGATTATCTGATGCCTCGTACACACAACCGGTTTTCCCGTCTGGAAAACTGCCATGAGAGCTTTTGGCTGGGAAAACCGGCCGTGTGTATGCTCCATCGCAGTTTTCCAGACGAGAAAACTGCGGGGAAAAAAAAGAGAACCAGCTTTCCCGGCTGACTTTTTCCGATCGGGAAAACCGGTCGTGTGTATGCTTTTCCGAGGGGAATTAAGCATGCTCAGAATCAAGTATGAGACGGGAGCGTTCTTTCTGGTAAAACTAGTGTTTGTAATGGAGATAGCACATTCATCACGCTGTAGCGGACTGAAAAGCACGAGGCTGAAATGCGCGAATCGTCTCTCACCAAACTATTACTAACACGAGGATCAGCAAAAGCAGCCCAAAGGGTGGCGCCGTTTGAATGGAACTTCCCCTTTATAGTCCCGTCATATGTGTTGTATGTCCCCGCAATTTGGACGGGCTGTATTTGGCCTGAACGTGTGTATGCAAGGCAGGCTTGAGAGGAATCCTATCAGGAAAAACATTGTTTTTTTTTCCTGCCGAGAAAAACGGTTGTGTGTACGAGGCATGACGATTATCGCTAGCGGCTGCTATAGACAATAGCAATAATCACTGTCTTCTCCCCGGCAAGGGCCACAAATCTTATCTTTACCTTTAAAAGCAAAAGATTAAAAAAATTATCTTTTGCTTTAAAAAAATAAAAATAGTTTACTTCCAGCCTGGACCGGAAGTGACATCATGATGTTGCTCTGGTCCTCCAAGGCCACAGAGGTCATCAAAGAGAATTTACTCTTTGATCGCCTCTGGGACTAGCCGGCTGCACCATCATATCCTTTCTAGGGCGAGCTGGTGGAAACTGAAAACCTGAGAAAACACTCATGAGAAAGCCAGCCGCCGGCTGTAAAAAACAATACCGGGGTTATAACTGATACCTTCAGCCATAATCCCGGTAAACCACTCCACGTATTGTGGTCTTGCAAATGGCTTCTTCAACACACATTACAGGTCCCATTGATGTCACCATGTGGAAACCTACCTTTAGAAAGCCTAGCAACCATCTCTTAAGAGCATTCATGTAGATAGGATGTGGATGCAAAGAGATTGCAATGAGATACAACAAAAGATGAAAAGGTTAAAAGAACATTTTTTATTACAAAACTGGCTGTTTTTTTTATGATATATAGGGGGAGATTTACTAAAACTGGTCACTCAGAATCTGGTGCAGCTGTGCATAGTAACCAATCAGCTTCTAAGGCCTGGTTCACACTGGGGCGACAAACGCTCCGACATTGGGAGCTCATGTCGCATGACGTGTGAAAATCAATGTTTCCCTATGAGAGCCGTCTTAACTGGTCTGACACATGTCGGTCCGACTTTGAGAATGCTCCCTGTACTACTTTGGTCCGACTTTGATCCGACTTCAGCCCATTGACTATCATTGAAGTCGGATCAAAGTCGGACCGCAGTCTTGCATGGTCCGACTTTGGCATGCGACTTGTGCTGTACTGCTCTTGAGGGGGAACTCCAGGCCAAATTTTAAATAAAAAACCGGCGTGGGTTCCCCCTCCGGGAGCATACCAGGCCCTTGGGTCTGGTCTGGATTTGAACTGGCACCCCTACGCCGAAAAAACGGCGTGGGGGGTCCCCCCAAAATCCAAACCAGACCCTTATCCGAGCACACAACCTGGCAGGCCGCAGGGGAAGAGGGGGGGACGAGAGAGCGGCCCCCCTCCCTCCTGAACCGTACCAGGCCGCATGCCCTCAACATGGGGGGTTTGGTGCTCTGGGGCAGGGGGGCGACCTGCGGCCCCCCCACCCCAGAGCACCCTGCCCCCATGTTGATGAGGACAGGGCCTCTTCCCGACAACCCTGGCCGTTGGTTGTCGGGGTCTGCGGGCGGGGGGCTTATCGGAACCCGGGAGCCCCCTTCAATAAGGGGGCCCCCGGATCCCGGCCCCCCCACCCTATGTGAATGAGTATGAGGTACATCGTACCCCTACCCATTCACCTGGTGGAAAAAAATTGCAATAAAAAAACACTACACAGGTTTTTAAAGTAATTTATTACACAGCTCCGGGGGTTTTCTTCCGACTCCGGCGCTCTTCTTCCGACTTCCGGGAGTCTTTTCCGACTTCGGGGGTCTCCGGTGTCGTCTCCGCGCTCTCCGGTTCTTTCTTCCGCCGGGCCTCTGCTAACTTCTTTTTAGCTCTCTTGCTAACAGAGGCCCGGTCTTCCCGTTGTCTCGTCCGGCTCTCCGTTGTCCTTCTGCCGGCCCCTCCACTAACTTCTTGGTAGCTCTTTCGCTAGTGGAGGGGTCGGTCTTCCCGTCGTCGCCGTCGGCTTCTTCTTCCCTCTTCTCCTTCTCGATGTTGACGCGTCGCTTCTTCCTGCTGTAATACTGGCTCTCCGCTCCGCATTAATATAGGCTTCTCATGATGTCACAGTCACATGTTCCCATGACGTCACAGTCACATGCTCCGGGGCCATGTGCCCCGGAACATGTGACTGTGACGTCATGAGAAGCCTATATTAATGCGGAGCGGAGCGGAGAGCCAGTATTACAGCGGGAGGAAGCGACGCGTCAACATCGAGGAGGAGAAGAGGGAAGAAGAAGCCGACGGCGACGACGGGAAGACCGCGCCTCCGTTAGCAAAAGAGCTAAAAAGAAGTTAGCGGAGGCCCGGCGGAAGAAAGAACAGGAGAGCGGGAGACGACACCGGAGGCCCCCGAAGTCGGAAAAGACCCCCGGAAGTCGGAAGAAGAGCGCCGGAGTCGGAAGAAGACCCCCGGAGCTGTGTAATAAATTACTTTAAAAACCTGTGTAGTGTTTTTCTATTGCAATTTTTTCCACCAGGTGAATGGGTAGGGGTACGATGTACCCCATACTCATTCACATAGGGTGGGGGGGTCGGGATCCAGGGGCCCCCTTATTGAAGGGGGCTCCTGGATTCCGATAAGCCCCCTGCCCGCAGACCCCGACAACCAACGGCCAGGGTTGTCGGGAAGAGGCCCTGTCCTCATCAACATGGGGGCAGGGTGCTCTGGGGTGGGGGGGCCGCAGGTCGCCCCCCTGCCCCAGAGCACCAAACCCCCATGTTGAGGGCATGCGGCCTGGTACGGTTCAGGAGGGAGGGGGCCGCTCTCTCATCCCCCCCTCTTCCCCTGCGGCCTGCCAGGTTGTGTGCTCGGATAAGGGTCTGGTTTGGATTTTGGGGGGACCCCCACGCCGTTTTTTCGGCGTAGGGGCGCCCGTTCAAATTCAGACCAGACCCAAGGGCCTGGTATGCCTCTGGAGGGGAACCTACGCCGTTTTTTTTTTTAATTTAAAATTTGGCCTGGAGTTCCCCCTCAAGATTCATACCAAACACACTGCCTGATATTGGCGGGGATCCAAGTCGGATCCCCGTTCATTGAAAGTCGGACATATGTCGGCTTCATGTCGCAGGGCAAAGTCGGATCCAAAGTAGGACGGATGTCGTGTCGCACTAGTGTGAACCCAGCCTTATCAATTAAGCTTTGGCAATAAAACCAGGAAGCTGATTGGTTACTATACAGAGCTGCACCAGATCCTGTGTGCACCTGTTTTGTTAATCTCCCTCATAGTGATTTAGTGAACCAAATGTCATTCAGTTAAAGTTTACATCTACGTCAACTTAAATGCATTGATATAAAGCTAAAAATGGCTAACTATAAAGAAGCCTGTTTGCAGAAAGTATTTTAGAACTGTTTTTACTTGGGTCCTTGATCTCTTTGTAGCTCTGTGCTGGTATTTGATTAAACGGTGGGAATAAACTAACAGTGATGAAAACTCAAAGGCCAGCTGTGAAGTTCAGAACAACAGAAGAGACACTGAAGAAAATACTTTGTGACTGATTCTAGTGCTTGTTATTTTTTAACTGGACAAACATTCTTCTATTATTCTTTCAAGGCTGCAAACTGATTTCCCATTGAGCAAAGTGTTGTTTCTATTAGTTTTGGAATAAGGATGGATCATGAGTGTCAGTCTGGCTGTCAGACTGAAGATGAGGCACTTTTTCCTGTTTTAATCATGGGGATGTCCGCAAGGAATGGAAAAAAAGGAAGCATGCACACTTGATTATTTCTATATATTATACTATTATATATATATATATATATATATATATATATATATAATACTATATATATATATATATATATATATAATACTATATATTAAGCAATATGGGTACCATACCATATGGCTTTATTAAAGTACAGTATATGTGAACCCTTACCTTGTAAAACAATCCATTCATTTAAAATAGAAACGAAAGGCAAAGCATTGTGCATATATGTAAAAAAAGTTATAAACACCCTTTTTTTTTAAATAAGTGATTGCATTATCTCTAATCTCTGTTGCATAAGGGGCTTAGAAAGCTAGTGGAGAAACAGAAGTACACTGATCTCCCCAGTGAATGGCTGTGCAGTACAAGTCTGACCATTTGAGAACAGGCAGGTTGTGAAATCAAGCTCACTATCTCATCGTAGGCACATTATTTCTCTACTCCAGAAGTCAAGTACCCCCCAATATATCATGTTTAAGGATTTACAGGATTTTTGAGAAACAATTGAGTGATTCTGATTCATTCACTCACGTAATTCTGAAAACATTTTATGACCTTAAAAGAGAAGTATACTTTCTTTTTTTTTTCAAGTGTAGCGGGGTGTTCCCCTTTAATGCAGAGAGACTACATTACCCAGAACCCTATTCGGCAATGTTCCGCCGCAGAGACTCATGGGAGGGGTTATAAAAGGAGGAGGCGAGGCTGGGCTCGGCCTCTTTGGGACACGAGACTTCACAGACTGATCCTCCTGTGCGGATGTGTCGGAGTGCAGGACCTGAAGCCTGAGACCTTGCGCAGCACCAAAGAGCCTTCCACCCCTCTGCGAGCCTGGGTGGCACCTGACTTTGCTCGACTGCAGCCTTGTTAGATCGGGGACCCGATCACTGAAGAGACGGAGTGTGTGTGTGAGGACACAACAGGTGGAAGTTCCCGGACTGGGACCGTAGACCGGGCAGGTGAGAGGGCATATGCCCAACCGATATACTGTTACTGCATATAGGCCTATAGACTGCCGTGGCCTATGAGTTGTTCTTAGTGCTTTTATTGAAGACCCTTGTTAGAACTGAACCTACCATTCGCATAGTCAAGTTTCTACTCCATCTTTACCTACTCCATTGGATTACAAAGTTTTGTACTCTGTTAATGTGCACCACCGTTAAAGATCTGCCGGTGAAGAAAAAGGACTAAGTTGTAGATATCAGAACCAGGCTTGGTGGGGTTTCTAAGGTGTTTTGGTTACTGCGCCACAGGGCACTTAGCTAACGGTCACCCGCGTGGCGCACTTGTTATGTGTTAACCCTATAGTGTGTTAGTGTGGCTGGGCTCTGCATTACAAATGATTATTCTGTAAACTGTCATTGATGTTACCCTTTTCTTTACCAAGAGCTTAAGTAAAATCTTACATTTATTTCAATTTAATATTGTCTCAATGCTCAGTTATTCATACAGCATAAGATATACAATTTACTGTCAGTACTAGCTGTGCCAGTAGGGGGTAGAGCATATTGCCGGGGGTTGGCGGAGCTGTCTTCAGGGCCCAAACTAAATCTGCGGCCTTCTTAGTTGGAGGTATCGCTACACAAGAATCATACTTACCTGGGTGGATGCAGCATCGGTTTTATGCTGCAGCTATCCCCCACTGGCTTTAAGGCTGAGAACAGAGTGATCAAACACCACTGATCGCTCAAGTCTCAGAGCTCCCTAAACAGAGAGTTGGTGACTGTCTCTGCTCTGCCCCCCCCCCCGCACTCACTGGAGCACTGGGCTGTGGAGAGGGCAGGAGTGGCTGACTCAGTCTCTCAGCAGCTCGCTGAGAGGTTCAGCCAGGTGCCAGTCCAGGGTTGTGGGTGGATCCCAACTATATTGTTGCGATCTTGCCCCAGCCTGGAACAGCTTTGTGATGTCAGCTTTCAGCCCGTTGTCTGCTGAAAACGCTTCACAGGAGTGCAGAACGACCTTTACTCCTGTGATCCACAAGAGAAGTACAGCCAAACTGGGCTGCGGGAGTGAAGCCTGCGAGTTCAGCTGAACTCGCACGATTTCACTCCCGCTGGCAGTCCTGATTTCAGCCACGATTTCAAAGATATCTGAAACAGATGTCAATGTAAATCGCGGCTGAAATCGCAAAAAGTAGTACAGAAACTACTTTTTGTAAACGGTGCAGCGCCGCAGATTAGGACGGTGCCATTGCCCGCAATTTCCGGCAAATTTCGCCGATTTGACATGCGATTTGACATGTCAAATCGCATGTCAAATCGCACTAGTGTGAACCAGGAGTTAAGGACTGGATTTGAGAAACAATGTGCTAAGCAACAGAATAATCTTCTAACTTGGTCTCCTGCAAGTGTTAATAAACTACAAACAATTCAATTAGAGGTCACTCGAAGGACTATATTAATCAACTGCAGGGTCATAATGGACTGTTTGCACTGTTATACAATGACTGTATATATACCAATGCTATTGTCAGTAGCAATTTTGTCATCTGGTTCACTGTAGCACGTAGCATGTGCTATAGTCATCTGGAAAAAGTTGGGAAAAAGGCATTATGAAAGTTGTGTAAAGAAATGAACAAGTAAATATAGTTTTACTGTTGATATTAAAGTAAGGGAAGGTATATATCTCTTTTAGGGGATATTCTAGTTCTGTGTTATAAGCAGTAGACATTCATGGTCCTGTGGACTAAATTTAGATTTAAGCCAATTAGCACTGTGCTGATAAACAGCCCAAAAAGGGGAAGAGACACATTTCTTTTTCTTGCCTATGCCCATTTTTTAAAAATAACCAATGAATGCTAACCAAGCGTACTTTGCCAAAATCTGTTAACAGCATAGCATCATGGATACAATGTTAAATTTTGTAGAACTGTAGCATTTTTGCAGTATTATACAGAACACTTTTCCACCAATAAGGATATATGAGGTGGTATCAAAAAGTTTTGAGACTTGTTTTGTAACATGCCAACAGATGGCAGCACAAGGCTGCACGTACAGTCACAGGGAGCCCCGACCTTCATAAGTCAATGTGCCAAAAGACATCATCCTGTGTACATCGGGAGCTGTGCAACTGGTGCTATTCTGACCACATACCTTACCACGTCTGCTATTTCATCATGGACAGCATGAGCAAACGTGAATTTTTTCAAGAAACAGATTTGAGTGGCACTCGTGCTTCAAGAAAGGAAGAAAACTAGAAGACGACGAGAGATCAGGAAGACATTCCACCAGCTCAACCCCTGAAAATGTCGAAACCATTCAGCAACTTGTGTATGATGATCGTCTGAGAACGCATGTGCAACTCAAAACACCTCAAATGACTCATTGCAGCATCGCTGTAAACTTGCTGAATCATGTCAACTGTCTCTATGGCAGATTTGCCCAGTTTCACGCAGAAAATGTCATGTTTGCGCTTTGTTCTAACTTGGAGACTATGATGAAATAGCAGACGTGGTAACGCATGTGGTCAGAATTGCACCAGTTGCACAGCTCCCGATGTACACAGGATGATGTCTTTTGGCACACTGACTATTGGCGTGTTAAAAAACGCAAACTTTTTGCAACCATACCTTGTATGTCAACTGATCTCCAAAATTGGTTGCTTAGAGCTTAGTCTTATGCCGTGTACACACGATTGGACATTCCGACAACAAAACCGTGGATTTTTTTCCAACTGAATGTTGGCTCAAACTTGTGTTGCATACACACGGTCACATAAATGTTGTCGGAAATTTCGAAAGTCAAGAATGTGGTGATGTACAACACGCACGACGAGCCGAGAAAAATTAAGTTCAATAGGCAGTGCGGCTCTTCTGCTTGATTCTGAGCATGCGTGGATTTTTGTGCGTCGGAATTGCATGCACACGATCAGAATTTCCGACAAGAACTTTTGTTGTTGGAAAAATTGAGAACCAGCTCTCAAACATTTGTTGTCAGAAATTCTGACAGCAAATGTCGGATGGAGCCTACACATGGCCGGAATATCCAACCAAAAGCTCACATCGAAAATTTGTTGTCGGAAATTCCAATCGTGTGTACGCGGCATTAGTGCCATTCTGTAAATGATGTTATAAAATGAAGACCCAATAGTTGCACATCGGTTCTGTTAATGTAAATCTAGCACTGACCCTGAACACAAGTTCAATATGATTTTAGCTCAACTATAATTTGAGCAAGACCTTTCTGTAGGGCATGTGCAACATGTCCTTAGCATTTAAGTCATTACATTTTGTGTGACCATCTCAAATTTCTGCCCATTTAGAAGAAAAGGGCCTGCCATTCCATGATTGTACCCATCATCCTGAATTGTAACATTGTTTTGATGTTTGTCCATGATCCCGACATGACTTTAGTTTTATGAGTTCATCGTCATAAGCCAGGCTGTGGTTCAGAACAGGGATGTTTGAGTAGTGTAATCAAATCCTTGAGTGTTCTCTTCCCTTTGCAACAACAAAACCTCTATATAATACCCACCAATCAGGCCGAGTTGGCTTACGGTCTGATTGTCTGGCCGTCGTCCAATACATTTCTAGACTGATAAGTATCTGCAAAGTGATAAGATGTGTAGTGACCTCAGAACATTTTGTGAAACCTATCTTCCATATTAATTCCTGTGCATGCCTCCTCCTGTTATTCCATAAGGGAACACAGACAGATAACATCCTCGTGACGTGACCCTGACCTTCATCAACCTTTGTTAAGTCTTCATCTGAAGTCAGTCCTAATGTTTGTAAACAGGATGTAATTAAGGCTGGGAACTGACAAGGCCTGACAGTAAGACAATGTGGAGCTGGCAGAAAATAGTCTGTCAGATGTCAGCTTTCATTGTGTTTTAAGTGCCTTCATAATAATTAGTGCGCACTGTATGAAGGAAGTTCACTCAGCTTGGATTAATCTGTCACGGTGTGGAGGCCATCCTAGTGAGTGCAAGTGTTTCCTCTGATAAACCTAGGAACAAGTCTGAGAAAAAAACAACAAGAGCCAAGAAAGAGCCGTGAAAACTGAGACTACGCTGACAGGTGTTGACTGAAAATTAGTAACGGGAAATAGAAGGGGAAGAAAAAGACTTCTTCTAAGATGGCTTTATCTTGACGGGAATGTGAAAAGGTCACAGAGTTATCTCTGTGTGTTATTGCCTTACCAAACTGATGTGCTGCTTTACATGACAGAAATGAATGAGAGATGATAAGTTTGTAAAACTGTCTGGTGATAAACACATTGTTCAGTTCCCCTTACCTTGGTGTGTGAAGGCTGCAGTTTGTCTGAATTATAGAAACACCAGTTCTGACAGCGGATAAGCGATGTTCTGAAGACGAATAATTTCTGCTTACTTTCCTGCTACTACCGTATTTATACTAGCCGTGTATACTAATTATACTGTAGCGGTATATACAGATTTTTTTCACTTATTCAACCACTTGACCTTCGGATGATTTACCCCCCTTCATGAGCAGGCCATTTTATGCTACAGCACTGCGTTACTTTAACTGACAATTGCACACTCGTGCAACACTGTACCCAAATAAAATGTACCGTATTTATCGGCGTATAACACGCACAGGCCTATAACACGCACCCTAACTTTAAGAGGGATGTTTCAGGAAAAAAACTTTCCACAGGCCCCTGCGTATAACACGCAGGCACAGTTTACCCTCCATTTTCATGATAAAAAAGTGAGTGTTATACGCCAATAAATACAGTATGTCCTTTTTTTTCTCAAAAAAATGGTGGGTGCTGCAGCGATTACCAGTTGGGTCCTGGAAACATCAAACAAGCGTACATATTCGCCAGCACACTATGGATCGACAAATTTCATCCAAAAAGTTTTAATGAAAAGAGATCACATCACAAAGGTGCAACGTTTCGGAGCCACTACTAATCTTTTTTATACTTTCTGCTATAAAAACTATCCAATATAAAAAATTTAAAAAATCTAATTTTTTCATACATTTAAGCCAATATGTATTCTGCTACATGTTTTTGGTAAAAAAAAAATACCAAGAAGCATATATTGATTGGTTTGCGCAAAAGTTATAGCATCTACAAACTATGTGATATTTTATTTTATTTTTTAGTAGTAATGGTCGGCGATTAGCGACTTATAGCAGGACTGCGTTATTGCGGTGGACATTCTGACACTAACTGACACTTTTTGAGGATGAGTGATACTAATACAGTAATCAGTGCTGAAAAATATGCTATGCACTGTCACTGTACTAATGACACTGGCTGTGGGGTTAACATCAGGGGCAATCAAAGGGTTAAATGTGTGCCTAGCCAGTGTTTTACTATACTCTGTGAGGTGCTTTTACTAGGGGAAGAGATGAAATGTATTCCCTGCTTTGCAGGGACACAAATTCCATGCCTTCCCTCCAGTCAGGACAACGATCTGCCTTGTTTACATAGGCAGATCGCAGTTCTATCTCTCTGCCTAACGATTGGTGTCGTGCACCTGCCAATTGGCTTCTGCTGTGTGTAATCACAGTGGAAGTGAGCTGCCGGCTGGGCGCACGTGCGCCCTCTACTTAGAAGAGTTGTATCACGTATGTATATGTGATCTGGAGCACAGGTGCCACCCTGTAGCAAGAAAACTGCTATAGGGTGGACCTTAAGTGGTTAAAGTGGAGCTTTGATTCACAAAACAAAATTGCAAACAGGCAGGCTTTTAGAACAGCAGAGATATACTCTGTAAATGTACTACTTTTTGGGTGTTGGTCCCCTAAAGAGCTACCTGTGCATAATTCAGGCAAACATTTGCATCAGTATTGGTAAGATTACTGTCAATGGGGCAAACTTACTACCCTCATGAGACACAGATGATGTCAAATGTGGGAAATGCCTTTTTTTGGTGAAATAACTTGCTACTGGATGGGCAGGGCCTGATGGGGAACTGAGAGACTAATTCCCCATCAGGTCCATTTACTTTTGATTGACAGCACATGTCAGTGGGCAGATTTAAAAGCCGCTATTGGGCGATATAGCGACTGTGGATCAATTAAAGCTAAATTGGATCTGATGAAGAAACAGTCTCTCAGTTCCCCATCCAACACCGCCCACCTTCAGTACAAAACTCCTCAGCCATACGCCTGTCAGTTTGGCAGGAGCAGTGGCCGAGGGAGTGAGGTTAACTGGCTCTTGTCAAAACTGGCCTTAGAATTCATCTGTATGAATGTGATTTAGGAACTTTAGATTGTAAGTTCCTTGAGGGCAGGTGCTGATATTGATGTACAATATACAGGGCTTTTTTTCAGCGGGAACGCGGGGGAACGCAGTTCCGGCACCTCCAGAACTGAATATATGTAATGGCAAGGGGTGCTGGAGCATGACATGCATGCATGCATGGCAGCCAAATTATTTTGGTGCAACAAAAGGTGAATGTGCTGCCAAATCTGAAATATAAAAAATGAAAAAATAGGAACGTTAGGTTAGGTTCCTTCACGTCCCCCGATGATTCAAGGACCCCCATATTCATCACTGTGCCATCATTAGGTAACTTTTCACGTCCCTTGATGATTGAAGGACCTCCATACTTAACACTGTGCCATTAATAGGCAATTTTTCACACTCCACACAATCATTAATTTGTTTACACAATACACACCCTTACTTTCATTTACACATAGACCACATCATTTCTTTGCTCGTATATCTGATGGATATATGCTAGATCTCACCTCATGCAAACACCTTCATTCACTCAGCAGTCCCTTACCCTAACGTTCCCATTTTTTCATTTTTTATATTTCAGATTTGGTAGCACATTCACCTTTTGTTGCACCAAAATAATTTGGCTGCCATGCCTGCCCTTAGCCTTGTGCCTAATTGGTCCCTAGGAGGCAGAGTTTTTATCCCTGCCTCAACCCCGGGTAAGATAGCGTATCTGGATCACCTTAATATCTGCTGCCAGACCTGGATCCAACTCAAGGGCTGCTCTGTGAGTATTTTCATTTTATGGTCCCCCTTGTATAATCCCCCATTCTCAATTTTTATTTTAATATTAAGCTTTATTATCAACAATTACCCATTTATTTTCTTAATCTTTATAGCTTGTATAACTATACATCATACCCCTGATAATTGGTAGAAGCCAAGAAACGCGTCGGGTTTTCAACTCATGATGTTCAGCCCAGTTTATTTCTGCATTATCTGGTTTTAAATCTACGATGATCAGCTCAGCTCTTTTTTAATCATGAATCTCCATTCATCTTGTTTTTTGTTTTTTGTTTTGACTTTGTAACCTTTGTATCTACGTGTATATCAATTGCCCCAAATATGTCCTTGGATCATAAGCTTAACATTTAATACCATAATTTTCCTGTAAATCATGTATGATTGCCTATATTGTTTTGTGGTATACAAATGAATGTTTGCACTTATTCCTATTATGGACAACCCCTATGGGTTCATGGCATTTAATTAAATCTAAATATTTAATTTATATCCCTTTTTAGTTTTAATTTACAAGGACATGCTTCATTTAAAGTCCCACTTCCTTCCCCCATTCTTTATACATTGACACAGGGATGGAAGCATGCCCTTCTTTTGAGTGCGTTGGGTCATTTTCCATATATATATATATATATATATATATATACAGTTGTGCTCAAAAGTTTGCATACCATGGCAAACATTTTGAAATCTTGGTATTAATATTGAAAATATGACTGATCATGCCAAAAAACTGTCTGTTATTTAAGGATAGCAATCACATGAAGCCATTTATTATAACATCGTTTTTTTGGATCCTATTTAAATCATAATAATAACAGAAATTACCCAAATGACCCTGATAAAAAGTTTACATACCCTGGAATGTTTGGCCTTGGTACAGAGACAGAAGGGGGCACACAGGTTAAAATGGCAATTAAAGGTTAATTTCCCACATTTGTGGCTTTTTAAATCACAATTAGTGTCTGTGAGTTTAATACCGATAACCTGGGAGCACTGCATAATTGTGAGCAATTTAAGTTTATTAACAGTGCAACACTATTTTTTGGATATATTTGTTTAAGTATTGTTGTGTGCAATACAGTGAGTGCAGCTGCCCACTAACACTTATTAGGGAATTGCACACAGCACAGATTACTTTCTTTTTGTATAATAAATAAATATAACCTAGACATTTTTTTTGTAAATCTGCTGCTCATCCTCTTGTTCTGTTGTTAGCTTTCATTTTTGGTGAAAAGTGGGTAAAAACAGTTTGCACAAATCCAGGTAGTTTCATTATTTGAGCATGATACAGTATGTACAATAGAGCTGGTACAACTATAATAACACTAAAGACTGAGTGGCGTGAGGGTTTGCACCATGTCAGAGGGCAGCACAAAGAAAGCTTAGTGTACATTATTGTTCATATTTTCAGGTTTCTCTGTATTAAATAACCTTTGATCAAGTAAACCCCACATAGAAATGGCCTTGACTTTGCTGTGAGAGCAAGCTGTGCACGCAGTAACTAATTTAGGGCCCATTTGATCACAACTGCCTAAAGCAAGGCTCATGGCTGTAAACACTGAGCTAATGTGTAATTCCTGCAAAGAAACATCTGCTACAGTAATTGTGTCAGCAGTTCTGATACAATGAGACTCTTCAATACTGCTTATTATTATTATTATACAGGATTTATATATCACCAACAGTTTGCTCAGCGCTGTACAATGTGAGGAAAGACAGTACAGTTACAATACAATTCAATACTGGAGGAATGAGGGGGGCCTGCTTATTAGAGCTCACAATCTAAACTGGATCAAGTGATACAAATGTAATAACTGTGGGGGATGAGCTAATAGAGAAAATAAATGTATAGTTGTTAGGTGGAGGCTGGATAGACTTCTCTGAAGATAAATGTTTTCAGGGATCGCCTAAAAGTGGACAGAGTAGGAGATAGTTGGACAGATTGGGGTAAGAAATTTCAAAGAATGGGATAGGTTTGGGAGAAGTCCTGGAGGCGAGCATGGGAGGAGATGACAAGGAAGCTAGAGAGCAGGAGGAGATGGGGAAGAACAAAGAAAACTATTTGGTTGGTATTTTGACTAGGCTAGTGATGTAGCTGGGGGCCAAGTTATGGATGGCTTTGTAAGTTATTGTTAGTATTTTTATTTAATTTGTTGGGTGACTGGCAGCCAATGGAGGGATTGGCAGAGAGGGGTAGCAGACGCTGAGTGGATAATTCTGGCAGCAGCATTCATGATGGACTGAATAGGGGATAGCCTATGTAAAGGTAAGCCAATGAGGAGTAAGTTGTGGTAGTTGAGGCGAGAGATAACCAGTGGGTGAATAATGAGCTTTGTAGTGCCATTGGTAAGGAAGGGGCGTATTTTGGAGATGTTGTGTAGTTTGAGGCGGCAAGCTTTGGAAAGCAATTGGATTTTGAGCCGAAAGAAGAGATCAGAGGCTAGGATTACACCTAGCACCCTGACATGCGTGGATGGGTTGATGGTTGTGCCATTGATCTTGACAGAGAAGTCAGAGAAAAGGGGCACATGGTGGAAAAAGTATTATGAGTTCAGTTTTGGACAGGTAGAGTTTGAGGAAGTGGTGTGACATCCAGACTGATATGTTGGTCAGTAAATTAGTGATGCGTGAGGAGACTGATGTTGTGAACTAAGGGGTAGAGAGATAGATTGGGTTTCGTCAGAGTAGAAATTATATTGAAAGCCATGGGAGGCTATTAGCTGACTCCAAGAGCAGGTGTAGATTGAGAATAAGAGTGGTCCAAGAACAGAACCTTGGGGGACCCTGACAGAGAAAGGAAAAGGAAAGGAGGAAGTAGAGTTGTAAGTGACACTGAAGGTGTGGTGGGATAGGTATGATGACAGCCAATGAAGAGCACAGACATGGAAACCAAAGGAGTAACGTTTTTGAGGAGGAGGGGGTGGTCAACCATATTATAGGCAGCCAAAAGGTCCAGAAGTAGGAGTACGGAATAGTGCCCATTCGTTTTTGCTGTTAGTAAATTGTTTGTGAGTTTTAGAAAAGCAGCTTCTGTGGAGTGTTGAGGGGTGAAATCCAGACTGAAGGGGATCAGGAAGGTTATTCTTAATGAGGTGGTCACTTGGTTGTAGATCAGGCTTTCAAGGAGTTGCTTATATTTTTAAAAAGAATAAAAAACAATGAATGTCTCCCTGTAAAATCAGTGAACAAACTTGGTATAAGCTGCCCCTTTAGGAGTGAACAAGTCACCGAAAATCTGCAAACATATTATTAAAGGTTGAGGCGCTAGTAATGTTCAGTAAATCACATAAAATGAATTGCAAATATAAATATACTGTACATAGTATAGCACAGTGTTTCTCAACTCCAGTCCTCAAGGCGCCCCAACAGGTCATGTTGTCAGGATTTCCCCCAGATGAAATGACTGTGGTAATTGCTAAGGCAGTGAAACTGATCAAATCACCTGTGCAACATATTGGAAAGCCTGAAAACATAACCTGTTGGTGCGCCTTGAGGACTGGAGTTGAGAAACACTGGTATAGCAAGCTAGAAAGTCCATATGTGATGAATCCCAACACCAAAATATGATGCTTAAAAAATAAACTTCTAGTTCTTCACCACGAGTGCTAGATGGGTGGCCACTCAACAGAAAATTATGACCCCTTTTTGCAGGAATGTCAAACAGCGCTTCTGGAATACCAATTGACTCCACTGACAGCACAGTTCCACTCCACTGGCCCCTCGAGATGAAACTAGGATGGGAGAAATTACTCCCCAAGAGACATAGAGGAAGGTCTCATAGTGTAGTAATTTTATTAAGGTAAAAAATGACAACAACAAATGGTGATTACACTCACATTTTACAGTGCCGATCCAGGCACCAGGTGTAATCAGCGCGTGAAGTCGGCTAGTCCATGAAGGATGGCGTGTACTCCGCGTCTCTCCTAAGGGCAAAGCCTGAGTGGGATGTAGGATCAGGACCTGGAATGGCAGAAACATATGTTTCCGTCTTCAGGAAGTACTTGGCGTCTTCAGGAAGCACTTCCTGAAGACGCCAACCTGGCGAAACATATGTCACAGACTCACAAAGCAGGGGGTAGGGAGCTGCAGTTATATACTGTACAAGAGCTCCGAGAGCTGACTGGAAGGAAGGGACACACCCTGCTTCACACAGCTCATAGGAACAGAGCTAAGGTTGTCAATTACAGCTTAATCCCTCCCCTGTCACATTTTTTTTGCTTGGTGTCAGGAAAATCTGTCAGAAGTGACTCATGCTGATAACAGAGGAACTAGACAGCAGACAGAAATGACACTTAGGGGTTTATTTACTAAAGCTAGAGAGTGCAAAATCTGGTGAAACTATGCATAGAAACCAATCGGCTTCCAGGTTTTATTGCTGAACAAGCTGAAGTTCCTTTAAGCCCCTCCCACTGTGTAGTTTTGCCACACCCACCATTTTGTGCGTCGGCTCATTCTTGTCCTCTGGGAGCTCAAAAATAAAAATTCTAGCAAGACCCGTTAGGGCCAAGACAAGGGGGAGGGGCAGCTGCCCCAAGTGCAGTGCACCCTCCAAATTACATGCATGTACTGAACCAGTACCACCATTATCATATTGGTCTATTCACTGCTAATGAAGTATCACACTACTATGTGATAAAAGATCATGTTGGTTCTATTACACATGTAACTCAGGTACTGTTGTCATAAACTCATACTCACTGTAATACACTCACTGCTCATGTAATATATGTCTACATTCATGGCCTGGATGAGGGGGGAGGCAGTGTGGTATCTTTCCTTGGGCACTGGGCGACCTTATCCCAGCACTGACACTCCTGAGACCTTCCCTCTTTGTTACAGATATGTACAGAGGGGGAGATGTTTTGTAGTCCAATTAAAGCGCTGCGCAAACTGTTGGCGCTATATTAATCCTGTATAATAATATTAATAATAATAATAAAAATAATTAAGCTGTGAGCAGCCTAGGCGACAATGCTGCTCCTCCTTTGACACAATACACTGACTGGGTGTTGTTACCCTAGGAAAGTAAGTGTGTTACTGCCCATTTAAAACAGAAAGAAACACCTGAAAAAGAAAACTAAATCCCTGCCTGTTAGTGGATTTTGGCATGCGAGAGTTGACTACCACTTTAAAAAGTAACTTCACCAATTTTCAGGTGAAATGAAGAAGTTTTGAACTTTTGCCAGTTTTTTTTTATTGATGTCTTTCTCCCCACTGGGGATATTCCTTCTTATATACTGCCTCCTGGGATCATTTCCATAGAAAAAATAGGTAGGAGGAAATCTACCTAAAATGGACACAGGCAGTCCTAAAAACTCTTTTTTATTTGTAGCATGGATATAATTTTTTTTTATAGATATCTTGTGGTATTAAAATACATGTGAAATCTGTCTTCACGACAAATGTATTTTTTTTTTTAAATGGCATCAAAGATGCATGACAAGAAATAAGCATTTTCAGGCAGATCAGCAATGGCATCCTAGATATTTACCTTGCTACAGGTTTCCTATAAAGCGGTAGTAAACCGCCAACAATTTTTTTTTTTTACCTGCAAGGCAAAGTTATAATGTGCTAATAGGCATTGTATACTAGTACATTATGTTAAACTTACCTCATAAAGAAAGCCTGCTGACCTGGCTTCCATCTTCATCCAGTTTTCTTTCTGTGTTCGTGTGAGTGGCCGGAGCCGCAAAACGTCAGTCCCGCGCATGCCCACATGAGCCGCTATTTACAGCACAGGACTCTGAAGGAACGGCCCGGGTAGCCGTTCCTTCAGAGTGCTTGCGCTGATGACATCACCTGCTGCATGTACAGTAAATATCTCCTAAACGGTGCACATTTAGGAGATATTTACAGTACCTATAGGCAGTGGCGGCTGGTGCTCAAAATTTTTGGTGAGGTGCAAACAAACTGAAAAGAAAAACCATCAATTGCAGCCACTGTGCCCATCGAACGCAGCTACTGTGCCATCAAACGCAGCCACTGTGCCCATCAAACACAGCCACTGTGCCCATCAAACACAGCCACTGTGCCATCAAATGTAGCCACTGTGCCCATCAAACGCAGCCACTGTACCCATAAATTGCCGCCACTGTGCCCATCAAACGCAGCCACTGTGCCATCAATTGCCGCCACTGTGCCATCAAATGCAGCCACTGTGCCCATCAAACACAGCCACTGTACCCATAAATTGCCGCCACTGTGCCATCAAATGCAGCTACTCTACCCATCAATTGCTGCCAGTGTGCCCATCAATTGCTGCCACTGTGCCCATCAATTGCTGCCAGTGTGCTCATTAATTGCCACCACTGTGCCCATAAATTGCTGCCAGTGTGCTCATCAATTGACGCTACTGTGCCCATCAATTGCTGCCAGTGTGTCCATCAATTGCTGCCACTGTGCCCATCTTTTGCCGCTACTGTGCCCATCAATTGCTGCCACTGTGCCCATCTTTTGCCGCTACTGTGCCCATCAATTGCTGCCACTGTGCCCATCAATTGCTGCTACTGTGCCCATCAATTGCTGACAGTGTGCCCATCAATTGCCGCTATTGTGCCCATCAATTGCTGCCAGAGTGCTCATCAACTGCCACTACTGTGCCCATCAATTGCTGACTCTGTGCCCATCAATTGCTGCCAGTGTGACCACCAATTGCCGCTACTGTGCCCATCAATTGCTGCCAGTGTGCCCATCAATTGCCACTACTGTGCCCATCAAATGCTGCCAGTGTGCATCCCCCGCCCGTCCGGCACTTACCTGTCTCGGTGGGGCAGTGGATCACGGCGGCAATTTCCTCCACGCTCCTCGATGTCTTCTCCCATCCTCTCTTCCCGTCCTCTGCTATGATTGGATGCCTGATAGGTGTCCAATCACAGCGCCTGTCATTTCAGCCAATCAGGTGACAGGTAACAGACCCGAGCACCTGATTGGCTGAGAGGCGGTTCAGTGTAAGGACAGCGAATATTCATTTGCTTTCCTAACACAATGCTAAGTGAACTGCGAGCGCCCAGCATGTCGCCCACTGTTCATCATTTTGGACGCCTATTAGAGCCTATGGCTCTAATGAGGTGCTTCCAAAAAATACCAGGCCGCTGTAATTCAGGTGCCCGGCGCCTGAAAAGGGGGTGGCAGCGGCGACCATAGATCGATTCATGCAATGCATGAATCGATCTATGGTGATAGACAAGTGGCCCGTGCACCCTTTATGGTCGCACCGCCACTGCCTATAGGTAAGCCTTATTGTAGGCTTACCTAAAGGTACAATTCATGCATGGGAGTTTACTCCCACTTTACAGTCTAAACTGATTTTTTTTTCGGATACAGTAGGAAAGGGTTAGATTTACCCTCTCTCTTTGTCTTGGTTGCCAATGGCACTGAAATTAACGAAATCCAGAATTTTGAGCTTTAACAAGAAGACGTGGCAAATCATCCAAATGGGAACACGTGTTCCTGTGACTTAAGCCTCGTACACACGACCGAGAATCTCGTCGTAAAAAAAAACATAGTTTTTCTCAACGAGATTCTTGTCAAGCTTTCCTTGCATACACACTGTCAATTCCAAAGTTGTAAAGCACGGTCACGTACAACAAGTACAACGGCAGTATAAAGGGGAAGTTTGATTCCAATGGCGCCACCCCTTGGGCTGCTTTTGTTAATCTCGTGTTACCGCGCGTTAGTAAACGTTTGGGGAGAGACGATTCGCACTTTTCAGTCTTCGTGCTTTCAGTTCGTTTTAGCGTGACGAATGTGCTATCTCCATTACGAACGCTAGTTTTACCAGAAGGAGCGCTCCCGTCTTATACTTGATTCTGAGCATGCGCGATTTTTTAAGACTCGGAAAAGCATACACACGACCGGTTTTCTCGTCGGGAAACAGGCTGACGAGAATCCCGACGAGAAAAACGAGAATCCTGACGAGATAATAGAGAGCAGGTTCTCTTTTTTTCTCGTCGAGATTCCCGGCAGTTTTCTCGACGAGAAACCATACACACGAACGTTTTTCTCGGCAAGAAAGCTCTCCCAACAGTTGTCTTGTCGTTTCTTGATGAGAAAACCGGTCGTGTGTACGAGGCTTAAGAGGAAAGTTCCCTTACTTTGAAGAAATGTCCTCTCATTTTCTGTTATGTCTACAGGACAGTAAGTGAAGATGGATCTTCCAAATTAGACACAGAAACCAAAAGAAAAAAGAATACTGATTTTATCCTAAAATAGATAAAATTGAGAGCAGTCTTTTTACTTTAACTACACCACCAGGAGCTAAGGAGACCTTACTAAAAAGGGGACATTTATTTATAAAGGAACAATTCTTTAACTCTAATTGCAAGAAATGCTTATGTTCTCCTTATTGTATTTTTTTTTTACCTGGGTAATGAAAGCAGTGAAGCTGACTCAGCTTTTCAATGTAACAGGCATGAAACCAATGTCAATAACAACAGCATCCCAGTAATAAAGCGGCTTATCCTGACGGTAGATATTTGTGACTTTATAATCATATCAGAGGATGTGAACTTAGAAAAAAAAAAAAGAAATTGGTTCTCTTATAATGAATTCACTTTGTCTGCATGAAATATGAACATTAATTAAATGCTCAGTCTGTGGCCCTTCCACACTTTAAAGCGCTCTTAAAAAATAAAATAAAAAAAAAGTGCTCACCTCAGACAGGCCAATTACCCGAGAATGATGAAGTCAAGAGGAAAGTAGCTAAATTTCTTTACTTGAGTGATCACAACCACAAGCCAGTGATTAGTCCCAACTGCACCAGCGGGGATGTGATGGGGACAACTCACTTTGGAAGACTTCAAATAGTCATTTCCTTGGTTAAAATAAAATCTGACTGCACTAAACAGACAGTTTTTAATCTCAATTGGACATCTGAAGATTTCTCAAGCTGGTGTTGGCTGCCGCAGAAACATTTTTTTTTGCTTTGTTGATTAAACCAGTGGTCTCTGCTACTGCTTATCGGCCTGCGACGAGCTGTTCTTTTTAATTAAAAGTGAGCCACCACAAGAGAGCAATTAACAGCTAGTAATTACTGTGCTCTTCAGAACTGCTACATTTTGCCTTTCATTCCAATTATATAATGGACAAGTGGCTTTTTGATCTTCAAATTAGTGAGCTCTTGTACTATTTGTTTTGAGGCAGATTTGGAAGGTTAATGATGGCCTGTGGTGGCATTTTTTCTCCTGGTGACTGATGTAAAAGCAGGAAAACAGAAACAGTCCATCCAAAATGCAAATTGTACCTTTATGATAATGAAGAGATGGTTCGCAGGCATCGCACCATGCAGGTTTACAATGGAAAAAAAACTCAGTTTTTAGTTTTGGTTTTTGTGACTGATAAGAGCAGTGCAAAATTAGTTTACATGGGGAGTTATTTAATTAACCACAAAAACAAGCCATTGATTTAACTGCTTCTGTTAAAATAGACAGACATTTCTTTACACGTGACAATCAGTTCTCAAGTACATAAAAAGGCAGGGACAATCCCTTGAACAGCAGACATCACATTTACATGGGACCCAGTTAATGAGAGGTGCAAACAGGTAACCCTCTAGGATTGGGACTATGTAGGCACTATCAAGAAGTTATCAACTATTAATTAAAAATAGCATTTATTGATACACAAAATGGAAGAAAAAAACACGTTTGAAAATACACATATTGCGGCACACAAAATACAAATAGAGTGGTACTGATACATAGAAATATGATATATGACAACTAACGCGTTTCAAAAAATTCTTCTTCAGAGGTGTCAAAAGGATGACATGAATTGCCGTCATTCAAGCAAAAAGGGGGGAAGTAGATAATAAATATTAAAACCAGGAATGGATATGCTGATGCCTCAACCCTATGGATTGCCAAACCGGCAGACCATCATGCCCCGTACACACGATCCGAATATCCTACGACAGATCGTACGACTTTTTTCGCTTAATAGTCGCAAGTAAAATGAAATAGGTTATTAAAGTCACGAAAATTCTCGTACGACAGAAAAAAAAATCGGAAGTGATGTCTTGTGTTGTAATGTATTTGTATTGTATTTTCGGACTTCAACTGTACTGACTAAATGAAAATCGTACGATCTGGTATCGTACGAGGAAAATTTTCATGCATGTCCGATAAAATAATATCGGATGAACTGTCATGATCGGCTCTCGAAGCTCTGTACTAACGATCCGATTATCGTACGATTCTTCCTCGGACAACATTTTTCGTACGATATTCGGATCGTGTGTACAGGGCTTAAGAGACCGCCCTGAGTGCTGGGCTGCAGAGATCCCCCTGGAGGGGCACGGGACAGGGATTTCACGCCTCTTGTTGGAAGTACTAGAACACACCAGCCTCTTGTGATAAAGGGGGGTTCTAAATAGACCAGATCAGTGTAATCATAGATGACAGGCTGATATCGATTTCCTCGAATGCCGGTAGATTTCTGTGCATAAGTGATATGCCACACAGGAGATAATCTGTAGGGCTTGATCCACATGCAGCTGGCATACATGGTGTTCTGGAAGCACCAGTCAATGAGAGGGGCCCATTGCTATTTTTTAAATTGTAACATGCCTAATGTCTTAATCTGAAGACACAAGAAATGTCAGGATAGCAAAAATAGGCTTTGCTTCAGCCCAACAAAATGTGTTTTACTGGATGACAGATACATTTTTAATGTTGCTGACATTACCACTAGCTTAGTTTTATTATTATCATAACAGTGTTAAGGGTATGTTAATGATCTGATGGCTATGTCCCATCGCTCTTCTGGGGGACCTCTACTGGGTCTAACACTAGAGGAAGGCCTTATATTATAAACAGTAATTTTATGAGATATTAGAGACTGTTCATATAGCAGTTAATGTTCCTATTTGGGAAATTCTTATAAATTCTTATATATAATATACGTTTTTGGAAAATTCTTCTAATAAATCACCATTTTTGTTTTTTGCAAGAGCCAGTGGTAATGACCTCCTCTTGGTTTCTCCCCCTGAGTTTTGTAGAAGTTTTTTGTAAGATTTTCTTTTTATGCATAGAGTTTAGTAGGCATAAAAAAATCTGAAGCACTACAATGTGCACCAAATATAACTGTGTACAGTCACAACTGCAAGCAGTGTGCATCAATAGTTTTTCCTCCAAACAGTTCACTGTTATGCTCCTTACTGATTATGTATCTATGCAAATCATTAAAGTAGTAATAAGTGTAAGTCAGTGGCGGCTGGTAAAGTTTTAGGATGGGAGGGCGCAAGACTCCGCCCCTCCACAGTTGGCCCTGCAACTTCTCATAAGCCACACCCCTTATTGAATCTACCCACTCTGTCCCCTGTATTCCACTTGCTTCCACTCATAGTGTCAGCATTATACACAGGGTTCTGCACATCATATACCAGGCTGCACATTATACACAGGGCTCTGCACATCATATACCAGGCTGCACATTATACACAGGGCTCTGCACATCATATACCAGGCTGCACATTATACACAGGGTTCTGCACATCATATACCAGGCTGCACATTATACACAGGGCTCTTCCCATCATATACCAGGCTGCACATTATACACAGGGCTCTGCACATCATATACCAGGCTGCAGATTATACACCGGGCTCTGCACATCATATACCAGGCTGCAGATTATACACCGGGCTCTGCACATCATATACCAGGCTGCACATTATACACAGGGCTCTGCACATAATATACCAGGCTGCACATTATACACAGGGCTCTGCACATCATATACCAGGCTGCACATTATACACCGGGCTCTGCACATCATATTCCAGGCTGCAGATTATACACCGGGCTCTGCACATCATATACCAGGCTGCACATTATACACAGGGCTCTGCACATTATACACAGGGCTCTGCACATCATATACCAGGCTGCACATTATACACAGGGCTCTGCACATCATATACCAGGCTGTACATTATACACAGGGCTCTGCACATCATATACCAGGCTGCACATTATACACAGGGCTCTGCACATCATATACCAGGCTGCACATTATACACAGGGCTCTGCACATTATACACAGGGCTCTGCACATCATATACCAGGCTGTACATTATACACCGGGCTCTGCACATCATATACCAGGCTGCACATTATACACAGGGCTCTGCACATCATTAAGGATGAGCTCTGGCGTGTTCGCATACTCCACGTGCAGAGCCCATCAGGAAGTCGGCACGGCGCTGCGCTAATCACAGGCAGGGAGACATTTCCCGATCTCTGCACCCAAGCATCGGGACAATGTCTCCCTGCCTGTGATTAGCGCAGCGCCATGCCGACTTCCTGGAGTATGCGAACACGCCAGAGCTCATCCTTAATGATGTGCAGAGCCCTGTGTATAATGTGCAGCCTGGTATATGATGTGCAGAGCTTGGTGTATAATGTACAGCCTGGTATATGATGTGCAGAGCCCTGTGTATAATGTGCAGAGCCCTGTGTATAATGTGCAGCCTGGTATATGATGTGCAGAGCTCATATACCAGGCTGCACATAATACACAGGGCTCTGCACATCATATACCAGGCTGCACATTATACACAGACGAAGCTTCAATTTGTTTTAAAACCCAGACGGTATCTGGAGATCACAGACTAGGAAATGGTTTAAACTTGCATTTTAAGTTCTGACTTTATTAACCCATTGCATAGCCTCTCTACAACATTAAACATTAGATGACATGGGGTTGCATTTAAAAGGTAATTTTGCTTTTGATAAGAAAAAAATTTAAGTACTACACTACATTTTGTATTTTTACAATTACAATTACCTATGTAGTTTCATCTGTTGCCCGCTATGACTCATAAAACTGGCAAATGTTTAAACATGGTGTACATGTAGGGTGGTGTTTTGTACACGGTCAATGTACAGAACACCAACTGGGTTATGTAAGTTTCAATACAAGCAATAACAAGTAGGGATCTGCAATGACATTTGCCAACTTACAACCTGGAAATATGCTTCGTTTTAGGTCCAAATGCAGGCAAAAATTCAGGCCAGATTCATCCCTGAAATGGAGAACAGGGACGCACCGGACCCCTGCTTTGAGCCTCTGTGCACAACAGTGTGAATCTAGCCTGAACGGGGCCCTAAACTTACTCTGAAGCATGAATCGGACTGATGGTATATCAAGCACAGAAAAAGACTTGTGATGATCGCTTAGGAATATGGCTACATGAGATTACAAAGGGCTCTGATTAAAGCTTAAAAAATACTGGCATTTGACATTGTTTTTCTCAGCCTGTAAAAGCACCTGTATGTTAGCTTATGTGTCCATGTGCACACAGGCGTTTACAGACATATTAGAAGCAGAGCAATTACAGTCTGAAAAAAAACCCCCATGGAAAGCACGATTTAGGAGAGGACATGAAGCGCAGAAAAAAGCTAAACACACTGAAACGCTAGACGCATTTAGGCGCATTTGAGAGCTAATGCATTTAAATGGCCAGAACAAATAAATATTTT
This sequence comes from Rana muscosa, assembly GCA_029206835.1. Taxonomy (NCBI): domain Eukaryota; kingdom Metazoa; phylum Chordata; class Amphibia; order Anura; family Ranidae; genus Rana; species Rana muscosa. Next base: position 707,590,350 of record CM055122.1, read on the forward strand.
GGCCAATAGGATACATTTACGATAAAACGCATTACGCCCCTGCAGTGGGCTTTTCTGCTGCCAGGAGTTCTGACGTTTAGAGGAGCAAAGCAAACACCCTGTGTGCATGAGGTCTATTGGGTAGATTATGAAATTTTATGAACATTAGACTATTACTAAAGAAGTAGGGAATCCGCGCTCAGGAAAACACCAGACAGAGGTTGCAGCCCCCCTAAAATCTCCCTAGGGAGAATAGGATATAATATAAAAGAATGGGGTGTTGGCGCTACCTCCCACTATAGAGACCCACCGGGTCTAAGTGATTTCAAGTAAATGTATAAGGATAGGCTGTATCGAGTTCCCGGGTCTGTACATCTACGGAGCCCATTATGAGGGGTTCCCACCATCCCTGTACTGAGTTCCTGGGTCTGTACACCTACTGTTTCCATTATGCAGGGTTCCCACCACCCCTGTGCAGAGTTCCTGGGTCTGTACACCAGAGGTGCCCATTATGAGGAGTTCCCACCATCCCTCTTCTGAGTTCCCAGGTCTGTACACCCGCTGTGCCCATTATGAGGGTTCCTCCCACCATCCCTGTACACCTACTGTGCCTATTATGAGGGGTTCCCACCATCCGTGTACTGAGTTCCTGGGTCTGTACACCTACTGTGCCCATTATGAGGGGTTCCCACCATCCCTGTAACGAGTTCCTGGGTCTATACACCTGCTGTGCCCATTATGAGGGGTTCCCACCATCCTTGTGCTGAGTTCCTGAGTCTGTACACCTGCTGTGCCCATTATGAGGGGTTCCTACCATCCCTGTGCTGAGTTCCTAGGACTGTACACCTGCTGTGCCCATTATGAGGGGTTCCCATCATCCCTGTGCTGAGTTCCTGGGTCTGTACACCTAGTCCACCTACTTTGCCCATTATGAGGGATTCCCACCATCCCTGTGGCAAGTTCCCATGTCTGTAACCTGATGTACCCATTATGGGGGTTCCCACCATCCCTGTAACGAGTTCCCGGGTCTGTAAGCTGATGTGCCTATTAAGAGGGGTTCCCACCATCCCTGTGCCAAGTTCCCGGGTCTGTACACCCGCTGTGCCCATTATGAGGGGTTCCCACCATCCCTATGCTGAGTTCTTCTTTACAAGTGTGGTCTCAGATCTGGGCATTCCTCTTTAGGGGTCCAATCACTGACGGACACCCTCTCCATTCCACATTACTTTTTATCTCTTCCAAACTGTTGAGCAGATCAGTACATTCTGCACTCATAGAATAGAGGATTCCTTTTTAATGTCATTCCTACAGCCACCTTAAACGATTGCACTGCAGAGAATGTTCTGATCTGCTAAACAGTTTGGAAGAGATAAAAAGTAATCTAGAATGGAAAGGGTGTGAGGCAATGATTGGAATGGTCAGATCTGAGACCGGAAGGCTGCAGGATATGAGCAGTGAATATCTACCATATTTTTCGCTCTATAAGACGCACCTGACCATAAGACGCACCTATGTTTATAGGAGGAAAATATGAAAAAAAAATCTGAACCAAATGGTGAACTAAAATATTTAATAAAATATAAGCAACTAATATTTCTACACTGACAACCAATGTAAGGGGGAACCCTAAACTGATCCCCAATGTATCTGGGACATTTACACTGACTCCAACACAACAGGAGTATTTTCATCAACCACCAATGTAATTGAGACATTTACAGTGACTAGCCATATAACAGGTGTATTTACAGTACCCCCCCATCTGTCTACTAATCTCTGCATTCTTATCTCCCATCAGTACAACTCTGCCCCTAACTCATCATCTGCTAATCTCTGTCCCCCAAACCCCTACTTTGCTAACCTCTGCAATCCAACCCTTCCTTACCATCCACTCTGCACCTCTGTACACCACCTCTGACTGCACACCTCCTCTGCTCACCTCTGCACCTCAAGCCCCCCTTTTTTATTACCTCTACATGCCCCCTATGCTCACCTGTTTGCTGTCTAGGTGGGCGGCATGCAGAGGATGGGGTGTGATTTGCATATGAATCACGGCGGTCGATCTAATTTGCATAACAATGCTAGCGCAATTTACATGTGAATAATGTTTATTTAAGAACAATGCCTTTTGTTTCTCTCCCCATGGAGAGAGGTGAAGTAAAGTTGGAGATTAAAATGCTGCCGTACAGTCACTCAGGACACAGTGATAATAGCCCCTTCTGCCCCCTCCCCCCTCCAGTCCTGGCATGAAGTGTACCTGAAGATTTCTGTGTGCACTGCTGGATGCCGAGTCTGTGTCACAGGGAGATGAATGGAGCTGCCTCCTCACATCGCTCCCTGTCTGCCCTGACCAGTTCTCTTCTGCTGGTGATTCCCCCCTCACTTACTGAAGGAGACAGGCAGCCTGTGAGCCAATGACTCTGCAGGTCTGATTAAAGCCCCACCCTATGGACCCAATAAATTACAAGCACAGGAAACCTAATGCTAGAGGTGGAGTTTTCGTGGCTACAAGCTTTGCACCCCGAACACACTCTAAACTACGCCAATAGAGCTTCTTAGCCCCAATCACATGTTTACACACGGGTCATGCCTCAAATAGCACCCCGTGTCCGGTGCCCTTAACACACCCACTTAAAGGGAAACTTTAAAAAAAAAAATCAATTTTTTTTAATTTATTTTTTTAACCACTTAAGCCCCGGACCATTTTGTAGCTAAAGGACCAGAGGTGTTTTCAGAATTTTGCACTGCGCTGCTTTAACTGTAAATCGTGTGGACATGCAATGTTGTACCCAAACAAAATTTGCGTCCTTTTCTTCCCACAAATAGAGCTTTCTTTTAATGGTATTTGATTGCCTCTGCGATTTTTATTTTTTGCAATATAAATGGAAAAAGACTGAAAATTTTGAAAAAAATGATATTTTCTACTTTTTGTTGTAAGAAAAATCGAATAAACTCAATTTTAGTCATACATTTAGGCCAAAATGTATTCAGCCACATGTCTTTAGTAAAAAAAATGTCAATAAGCATATATTTATTGGTTTGCGCAAAAGTTATAGCGTCTACAAACTAGGGTACATTTTCTGGAATTTACACAGCTTTTAATTTATGACTGCCTATCTCATTTCTTGAGGTGCTAAAATGGCAGGGCAGTACAAAACCCCCCCAAATGACCCCATTTTGGAAAGTAGACATCCCAAGGAAATTGCTGAGAGGCATGCTGAGCCCATTGAATATTTTTTTTTGTCTCAAGTGATTGAATAATGACAAAAAAAAAAAAATACAAAAAGTTGTCACTAAATGATATATTGCTCACACATGCCATGGTTATATGTGGAATTGCACCCCAAAATAAAATTTTCTGCTTCTCCTGAGTACGGGGATACCACATGTGTGGGACTTTTTGAGAGCCTAGCCGCGTACGGGCCCCCGAAAACCAAGCACCGCCTTCAGGATTTCTAAGGGCGCAAATTTTTGATTTCACTCCTCACTACCTATCACAGTTTCGAAGGCCATAAAATGCCAAAATAGCACAAAACCCCCCCAAATGACCCCATTTTGGAAAGTAGACACCCCAAGCTATTTGCTGAGAGGCATGTTGAGTATTTTACAGCTCTCATTTGTTTTTGAAAATGAAGAAAGAAAATATTTTTTTTTTCAAAACTTTGTGACAAAAAGCGAGATCTGCAACATACTCACCATACCTCTCAGCAAATAGCTTGGGGTGTCTACTTTCCAAAATTGGGTCATTTGGGGGGGTTTGTGCCATCTGGGCATTCCATGGCCTCCGAAACTGTGATAGGCAGTGAGAAGTGAAATCAAAAATTTACACCCTTAGAAAGCCTGAAGGCGGTGCTTGGTTTTTGGGGTCCCGTACGCGGCTAGGCTCCCAAAAAGTCTCACACATGTGGTATCCCCGTACTCAGGAGAAGCAACAGAATGTATTTTGGGGTGTAATTCCACATATGCCTATGGCATGTTTGAGCAATATATCATTTAGTAACAACTTTGTGCAAAAAAAATAAAAAAATAAAATAAATTGTCTTTTTTCCACAACTTGTGTCAACATATAAAATATTCCATGGACTCGACATGCCTCTCAGTATATAGCTTGGGGTGTCTACTTTCCAAAATGGGGTCATTTGGGGGGTTTTGAACTGTTCTGGCATTTTATACACAACATTAGGAAGCTTACATCCACTCTTCTAACCACTTGAAGACAAAGCCCTTTCTGACCCTTTTTGTTTACATGAAAACATATTTTTTTTTTGCAAGAAAATTATTTTGAACCCCCAAACATTATATATTTTTTTAAAGCAACGGCCCTACAGATTAAAATGGTGGGTGTTGCATTTTTTTTTTCCACACAGTATTTGCGCAACGATTTTTCAAACGCATTTTTTTGGGAAAAATACACTTTTTTTAATTTTAATGCACTAAAACACACTATATTGCCCAAATTTTTGATGAAATAAAAAAGATGATCTTAGGCCGAGTACATAGATACCAAACACGACATGCTTTAAAATTTCGCACAAACGCGCATTGGCGACAAACTACATACATTTTTAAAAGCCTTTTAAGCCTTTACAGGTTACCATGTTAGATTTACAGAGGAGGTCTACTGCTAAAATGACTGCCCTCGATCCGACCTTCGCGGTGATACCTCACATGCATGGTGAAATTGCTGTTTACATATGACGCCAGACCGACGCTTGCGTTCGCCATTGCGCAAGAGCAGGGCAGGACAGGGGTGCTTTTTTTATTTTTATTTTTTTTATTATTATTAATTTTGCTTTTTTTTTATTTTTAAACTGTTCCTTCCATATTTTTATTTTTTTTATCATTTTTATTGTTATCTCAGGGAATGTAAATATCCCCTATGATAGCAATAGGTAGTGACAGGTACTCTTTTTTTGAAAAAACTGGGGTCTATTAGACCCTAGATCTTTCCTCTGCCCTCAAAGCATCTGACCACACCAAGATCGGTGTGATAAAATGCTTTCCCAATTTCCCAATGGCGCTTTTTATATCCGGGGGGGGGACATTCCCTCCCACTGCTTGTAAAAGCAGTCCAGAGGCTAATTAGCCGCTAGGATTGCTTTTACATGAAAGCCGGCCGCTGGCTGAAAAGAATGATACCAAGATGATACCTAAACCCGCAGGCATCAATCTGGTATAACCATTCAAAGTCCAGCAACATACCAGTACGTTGCTGGTCCTTGTTGGACATGTATTGTACTCTTTTTTTTCATGCAGCCTGTTGGCTGAACAAAAAAAAGAGATTGATCGGTGGGTATGCCCACCATTAGAATACCACCATTCATCCACCCACTTCTAATGATGGGCATACATGCACCATTTATATATGCCGAAGCATTGGGGCATCCTCCCGCAAAAATTATGCCGCACACACATGTTCGGACTTTTCCCACGGGCAAGCCTCCGTCGGAATTTCGACCGTATGTATGCGGCATTAGGAGCAAAATCGCTCCTCCGCTCCTGCTGCCCCAATGCTCCGGCATATATGCTTTTTTTTTTTAACTGTGGTGGTGAAATCACCTCCTACAGCACTGGAGTCGCAGGGATCAGGCCTGTCTCTGCGAACGCTGCAGTTATGTGTGTTGTGTTTTGTAAGTGACAGTGATTGATCGATACTGCACTTGGGTAGCCTGGGCTGGACGGAGGGGCAAAACGCAGGTGCTAGCAGGTATCTGGGCTGATCCCGCTAACACTGCGTTTTTGGGAACCCTAAACTGCTGGGGACACTAGTATAGATCTGATCAGATCAGATATTGATCTGTTCAGATACTATACCACTAAGGGAGGTGTATGCTTCACGCGTGGGTGTTAGCTTTACTGGCACTAACCTGACGCTGCCTGGGGTGTGACGCAGGGTTAACTAGGGGCAATTAGGGGGTTAAAACCTTTATTAGATAATATATGGGGGTACCTGACGCTATAAAAACCTGTGGCGAACCTAAAAAAAATAACTGGCTATCTATCGGCACCAGCATAAGTAATACAGTGATCAGAAAAACGATTGCTTAGTGACACTGGCAAAAGGGGGTGAAAGGGTTACCTGGGGGGGCGATCAAGGGGTTAAACCTTTATTAGGTAATATATGGGGGTACCTGACGCTATAAAAACCTGCGGCGAACCTAAAAAAAATAACTGGCTACCTATCGGCATCACCGACAATAAGACAACGATCAGAAAAACGATCGCTTAGCGACAGTGGTGATAGGGGGTGAAAGGGTTAACTGGGGGGCGATCAAGGGGGTTAAACCTTTATTAGGTAATATATGGGGGTACCTGACGCTATAAAAACCTGCGGTGAACCTAAAAAAAATAACTGGCTACCTATCGGCATCACCGACAAAAAGACAGCGATCAAAAAAACGATTGTTTAGCGACAGTGGTGATAGGGGGTGAAAGGGTTACCTGGGGGGCGATCAAGGGGGTTAAACCTTTATTAGGTAATATATGGGGGTACCCGACGCTATAAAAACCTGCAGCGAACCTAAAAAAAATAACTGGCTACCGATCGGCATCACCGACACTAAAACAGCGATCAGAAAAATGATTGCTTAGTGACGGCGGTGCTAGGGGGTGAAAGGGTTATCTGGGGGTGATCAGGGGGTTAAACCTTTATTAGGGGGGGTTGGGGGGCTACACTGGACCTAAACTAACTGTAGTGACACTTTTACAGTCACAAATGTCACTGATTGCAGTGATCAGTAAATAAATGGTCACTGCAATCAGTGACACTGTGACTGGGGGCTGGGGGGCGATCTGGGGGGGCCTGGGGGGGCGATTTATGTTCCTATGTGTCCTGGTGTCAGTGTGCTGTTTGTGCACTAACCTGTGTGTCTTCTCTTGTACGGCGCTCGGTATATGTGAGCGCCGCATGAGAGATGACATCACTTCCTCTGCCTGTGTAAACATTACTCAGCAGAGGAAGCTTTCTCATTCGCCGGGGGTGATTGCGGGGGGGTGGCCGGAATCGAACGGCCGTCCCCTCATCCCGGATCGCTCCCCAACGGATAACGACTGCTCACTGTATAGAAGGGGGGTCCGATTGGACCCCCCAACTATACAAAGGCAATCACGTACACTGTACGTGATTGTGCCTGTCGGTGCCATTCTGCCGACGTACATATACAGTGAGCGGTCGTTAAGTGGTTAATAAGTAGCTTTGGGGGGGGGGGCGGCGCCCCTGTGCCCCCTATTGAGGGGCCGCCACTGGTGTAAGTGCCCCAGTACATTTACTCCCCTCTTGTCCCTGCACACTTACTCGCTGTTCTTGTCATTGATGCTGGCTCGAGGATGATCTGTGCTGTTCTTCTGGTTATAGAGGAGAGGGGAAGATAGCGGAGCATAGGCATGCGCAGGGGGTGTGCCAGGTGTGCCTGGGTACACCCTAATCACTATGTGTGGTGCCGATTACCCTACTGTCTGGGTTTCCCCTCTCTTGTTGGCCCCACAGTACTGCTGGCTTCCCTCCTCTCCCCTGGTTGCTACAAGGGATGTTTCAGGATGGAGAGAGGGGGAAGAGGCTAGTAAATATGTCATTTACTGGCCTCTTCCTTTTCTAACTGAACACAGTGTACACACTCACTCACTCTGTCCATTCATAACTGAAGCATAGCAAACTTTGTTTACTTTGCTTCAGTTTGTGAATGAACAGGAAGCCGCTCAGCACAGAGCATTCCCATTCCCATTCATTCACTGCCACGTGCAGCTGAGGCTGCAGAGAAAGGTATGTGTGTTTGAGCTTTGGGGTGCACACCCTAATGCAATAGGCTCTGCACACCTATGTAGGGGAGCAATAGGCTCCTGCAGCTTCCTGTCAATTAGCTGGGAGTAGGGATCAGGGTGTGGCTATCTGGGTGCTGTGTGTTTGAATGAACGCACACAGCCCGAACTGGGAGCATGCACATATGGGTGTCTCCTTACTAGCTGGTGAGCTAAAAGAGACACCCAATAGATAGACAATCTTAATGTATACAAAAAATGATTATATTGGAATGCATATCCTCAGCTCCATTACTATTATTATTGTGCATAAGTGTTTTCATTTTTGACCAAAAGAAAACCCCCATAAAAAACAAACAGATTATTTGATAAAGCTAGTTAATAGTTAATGATAGTGAATGATATGCCTGCAAAAACTGAACTAAGCTGAAATTCTCATGTTGTCTTTTTTGATGCATCATCTTTGAAGAAGAGAACATCTTTATTCAAATATAAACATTGAGAACCAGGCTCTGTGGCTGGCGCGAATCAACTAAAAGTTGTAGACCGGCCGCCTTGGTGTCTTTCTCTGTCAGATGCCATGGTGTCAGGCTGAAAGCCATTTGTCATCCCTGAATTTCATTATCTGCTCCTTCCCTGTCTTTCAGTCTCAGTTTGCCAGGACATTTGTTCACCGTTGACCTCGCTGACAAATAATACACCTTAATTATGTTGGCGAGAAGAGATATGTCATTTCAGGGTCTCTTTAATTGTCTGTCCGACATGCATCTAGAGGGAGCAAGCACCTTCTATGGTCACACAGGATGCAGTTTTCAATCTAGGATCTTGCTAAATTCACACACGCGCGCACACACACAAACTCTTATATTAATCTAATAATAAAAAATAATAGCATAGAATAAGCAAGCGTTAAATAAAATCTGGGCTGATTTTTTGTCAAGAATAATAATAATATGGCAAACTTAGCATATATATCTGACTAAAATATTACCTATTATATTGCTGGTATATACTGTAAGCTTTTAAACGATTCTTAGCTAACTGGTCATTTGTACAAATTATCTATGTCATGCTCACTTTCTGCTGCCTTATTTAGGCCCTTACTGACTCCCCCTCTGGAGGTCTTTCCAAATGCAAATTATAGCAACATATAATATTTACAGAGGCCGAACCCAGCTAAGCTATATATGTTGTTTTCATTAATGTACCCTATAAATACAAACTGCATTAATATTCTATCCGGGGCATCACTAAATGGTGGACCACGGTCCGGATGTGGACAGAGTTACTGTCCTATATGGACCGTCGCGATCCCGCCATTTAGGACCCTTTTCTTCCTCCAGCCATCACGCTGCCATCTTCACAGAGCTGACAGTGTGAGGCAGGACAGTTTTAGATGGAGGGCGTTAATAAGAAAATCACTATCTTGCAGCCCCTGCCCTCCAGACCTGCTGTGCCTACCACCCTCCATTCTTTCTGTGTAAGGTAGGACAGTAAAGAAAGGAGGCAAATTTAAAGGGGGCTGAGGAGTAAATGTTGGGGGACTGAGGACATTAAACTGGAGAGCTTAGAACGTTAATGTGGGGGGGGGCTGAAGACATTAAAATGGGGGCTGAAGACATTAAAGTGGGGGCTGAGCACTGCATTGTTGGAGGCTGAGGAAATTAAAGTAGGGGGGCTGAGGACTATGATGTGGGGGGCTGAAGACATTAAAGTGGGGGGCTAAGGACTGTGATGTGGGAGGGTTGAGGACAGTAATGTGAGAGGGACTAAGGACAGTACTATGGGGGGCTGAGGACTGTGGTTGAAGTCTAAGGACGGTAATTAGTAATGTGGGGGCTGAGGACTATGATATGGGGGGTTAAAGACTGTAATGTGGGGGGATTGAGGACATTAACCACTTACGGACCGCCCGTCATTATTATACGGCGGTACTTTGAAGAGGATTGTCATTGTTATGGCAGCAGCTAGCAATCATAACCCCAGTATCCTCTTCAAGAGCGGGCGGTCCGCTTTCAGATAAAAGTGGTCTTTGCGGCGGATTTGCAGCAAGATCACTTTTATTGGCGGCGGGAGAGCCCCCCCTCCTGCCGTGCTCCGGTGCCCTCTGCTGCTTACCAGCGGAGGCGATCGGATCCTTCTCTGTTTTAGGTATGGAGTTGAGTGGGGGAAAGATGGCCCCCACCCGGCTCCATACCAATGCATTTTTAAAAAAAATTTTTCAAACAACATTTTTTTTTTTTATTATTGCATTTTAGTATAAATATGAGATCTTTTTGACCCCAGATCTCATATTTAAGAGGTCCAGTCATGCTTTTTTTCTATTACAATGGATGTTTACATTTCTTGTAATAGGAATAAAAGTGACACATTTTTTTTAAAAGAACAGTGTAAAAATTAAAAATCAAAGGAAAAATAAATAAGAAAAAAAAATGTTTTAAACGCGCCTGGTCCTGCTCACGTGCAGAAGCGAGTGCATATCTGAGTAGCGCCCACATATGAAAACAGTGTTCAAACCACATATGGGAGGTATCATTGCGATCGTTACAGTTAGACAAATAATTCTAGCCCTATACCTCCTCTGTAACTCAAAACATGCAACCTGTAGAATTTTTTAAACGTTGCATATAGAGATTTTTAAGAGTAAAAGTTTGTCGCCATTCTACAATCGGACGCATAATATGGTGGGGCTGAGGACTGTAATGTGGGGGGCTGAGGACATTAAAGTGGAGGTGGCTGGGAACAGTGATGTGGGGGACTGAGGACATTAAAGTGGGGGCTAAAGACTGTGATGCAAGAGGGCTGAAGACTGTAAGGCAGGGGGCTGAGGACAGTAATGTGGGGGACTAAGGGCAGTAATGTGGGGGGGCGGAGAACTGTGATGTGGGGGTTGAGGACTGTAATGTGGGGGGGGACTGAGGACATGAAAGTAGGGGGGCTGAGGAAAGTAATGTAGAGGAGCTGAAGACTGTAATTTGGGGGGTTGAGAACTGTAATATGGGAAGCTATGAGGACAAAAATGTGTGTGTGTGTGTGGGGGGGGGGGGTTGATGACTGTAAAGTGAGGGGCTGAAGACTGTAATGTGGGGAGCTGAGGACATTAAAGTAGGGGGCTAAGGACTGTGATGCGGGAGGGCGGAAGACTGTAATGCGGGGGTCTGAAGACACTAATGCGGGGGGCTAAGGACAGTAATGTGGGGGGACTGAGGACTGTAATGTAGGGGGTTGAGCACTGTAATGTAGGGGGCTGAGGACATTAAAGTGGGGGGCTAAGCACAATAATGTGGGGGGCTGAAGACTGTAATGTTGGGGGTTGAGAACTGTAATGCGGGGAGCGATGAGGACCATAATGTGAGGGGGGCGACTGAGAATAGTAATGTAATTGGGGGCAGAGGACTATAATTTGGGGGCCTTAGGACTGTAAATTAGGGGGGGTTGAAGACAGTAGTGTGTGGGGGGGGCTGAGGACTCTCATGTGGGGAGGGCTGAGAACTGTAATGTGGGAGTATGATGTAAAAAGGAGCACAGTACAGTGATGAGGGGCAGAAGACAGTACTGCTGGGGGGTTGATGTCAAGAATGTGTGAGAACACTACTGTGAAAGAAGCAGAGAGGAGTGATGTAAAGGGGAAGCTGAGGACACTCATCAAGAGGAGATCTTGATGTGAAATGGGAGGGGATTGTGATGTGCAGTGGGGACTGAACGGGTTCTAGATCTGTGCATGTGCATTTGGTGCACACATCATGGATAGTTCAGCCCATTAATTTTATTGGGCTGCATTACCCGCGAGAAACACAGAGAAAGAAGTTCCCAACCCTTTTTTGAAAATCAGACTGCACCAAGCCGCATGGTGCTGCAGCAACATGTGGTTTGCCACACGCAAAAATTTCCTATAAGCTGTAATAAAAGCAAAACCGGAGGTATATTTTCTATAATTTATTAATCTCATCATCCTCTATGTAATGGAGGTGAACAAAGATAGACATATTTAAAGTCTAGCCTTGGTGGCAACCATGGACTCTCCATAGATATAGTAGAGGTATTAGTGTAGCCAACTAGGGATAGGAAGCGTGTAATTCACAGAAATAAAGGGAAAAAAAGCAAGAAAAATAAAGAAAACAAATGCAGCCACCACTTCGGTAACAACGTACCGTATTTATCGGCGTATAACACGCACTTTTTTCCCCTTAAAATCAGGGGAAAATCGTGGGTGCGTGTTATACGCCGATACTCCGTCGAATTCCACTGCTGAAAACGAGCGAGAGGAGCGAGCGGAGCCGAAGCCGAAGTACAATCGGCTTTACTCGGCTCCTCTCGCAGTCCCGCCCATCTCTGACTGCGCTGCTGACATAGAGAAAGCCAAGTGTACTTCGGCTAGTCTCGGCTCCTCTCGCAGTCCTGCCTGTGACTGTGAGCAGAGCCGAGTCTAGCCGAAGTACACTCGGCTTTCTCCGTCAGCGGCGCAGTCAGTGGAGATGGGCGGGACTGCGAGAGGAGCCGAGTCTAGCCGAAGTACACTCGGCCCCGCTCGCTCCTCTCCACAGAAATCGGCGCCAAATTTAAAAAAACGCCGGGACTGACACGATCGCAAAGGCACTGGGCAAGGCTGCAGATGGACAGATGGACACTGGGCAAGGCTGCAGATGGACACTGGGCAAGGCTGCATATGGACAGATGGACACTGGGCAAGGCTGCAGATGGACAGATGGACACTGGGCAAGGCTGCAGATGGACAGATGGACACTGGGCAAGGCTGCAGATGGACAGATGGACACTGGGCAAGGCTGCAGATGGAGACTGGGCAAGGCTGCATGCTGCATTTAAATGTAAGTTTTTTTTCCTTGAATTTCCCTCCTAAAAGTTTTTTTCCTTAAAATTCCCTCCTAAACTTGGGGTGCGTGTTATACGCCGGTGCGTGTTATACGCCGATAAATACGGTAAATGTTTGTTTTATTGGGTTTGAATATGCTTTAATCCACTGCATAATCTCAGCCTTTTACAACATTGCTCTTGTATCTGCTATGTAGGAATCGATATACATGAGAATCAATTAGAGAAATGCCAATTTACTGTAAATAAATATGTCATCATGCCATATAATTTTCCTCCATTTCCTGTCCCATAGCCCAAACAAGAAGTGAGAAGAAATCCACCAAAGAGTGGGAATCCCAGGGATTCTCCATAATCACCAGCACTAATGCCCCTATTGAAAGATTTCCCTTCTACTACTGTTCTGGTGTCAATCCAAAATTTGGGATTTTGCATTTACTCTTGGTGATAATGGCAAACAGGACAAATATAGAGAGTGAAACTTTCAAATGAGGCAAAGTCAGCAATAAACCCTGACATGTTATAACCCCTCTCTACTCTATCTAAAACAAACAAAATTTTTTTTGCCTTTAGTTACATATTAATTTGCTTCTGTGATGTTTATACACTCACTGGATCCCAGAGATCTTGTGGTATTGGATATTCATTTTGTATCTTGATTCTGGCAGGCAGTGGTCTGTACACATGACCGGTTTTCCCAGCAAGAAAACTGCTGGGAGAGCTTTTTGCAGTGAAAACCGGGCGTGTGTATGCTCCCTCGCCGGGAAAACTGCCAGGAATCCTGGCGGGAAAAATAGAGAACCTGCTCTCTATTTTCCCGTCGGGATTCCCAGCGGATTTTTTTCCGCCGGATTTACTACACTTGCCACTGGCAAACACTGTGAGGCAGTGCTGAGGGAGCATAAGCCATGTACACACAGCCGGGATTCCCGGCCAAAGCTCTCCCCGCAGTTTTCCCATCGGGATTCCCGGCGGACTTTATACCGCCGGGAATACTGGCCATGTGTACAGGGCTTAAGTGTGCCAGGGGCATCAGAATTCATCATTTGGTTGCAGATTATGGCCTATAATACCAATATTTTGGCCCTAAATCATTAAAACTGGAAAGAAGAAAATCAGAATGATGTCAGATTACTGTCAGTAAAAAGTAGTCAAGGTTGTTTAATAAATGTTTTCTTTAGTTTTAATTGATTTGTAGTATAGATAATTACCTTTTCTATATAGTTCTATTAATCCTTGTTCTATCAAAAGTTTACAATAACCAAAATGTTTAATCAATCTGATGCATCCAGGGAGTACAGTATATCTGAGCAGCATTTAATTTTTCACCCAGGCGTTGCTTTACTGCACCAGTCAACCCCAGTCTCTCTTGTTAGTGATCTGGTGATCCTGGGACACGTCTGCTTGAGATGTTGGAACTCACATAATGAAAGCCTGGTAGATTAACCACCTCCCTACTGTGCACGAAAACCCCCTTCCTGCCCAAGCCATTTTTCAGCTTTCAGCGCTGTCACACTTTGAATGACAATTGCGCGGTCGTGCGACGTGGCTCCCAAACAAAATTTGTGTCCTTTTTTTCCCACAAATAGAGCTTTCTTTTGGTGGTATTTGATCACCTCTGCGGTTTTTATTTTTTGCGCTATAAACAAAAGAAGAGCGTCCAGTTTGGAAAAAAAACACTATTTTTTACTTTTTGCTATAATAAATACCCATTTT